>CM053599.1:3066614-3093254 GCA_028646575.1 Pseudocheirus occidentalis
CACACAGAGAGGTACATACACACATATCTATATGCACACAGATAGGTACATATACATATATGTACACACAGGCATGTACATGCACATAGATATGTATGTACATACACAGATATGTACACACAGGCATGTACATACACACAGATGTGTATATATACACACAGATATGTATATATACACAAGGAGGTACTAAAAGAATTCAAAGACAAGTTGGCAAATAGGGGAACCTTTCAAAATTATCAGTAGGAGTTATCTTTATAAGTTCAAATCTGACCTTAAATACTTAGTGACTAACCCTGGGCAAGTCACTTCATCTGGCTTGCCTCAGTTTCCTCATCTGTAAAACGAGCTGGAGAAGGAATAGACAACCCACTGTATTACCTTCTTGCCAAGAAAACCAAAAATGGGGTCACAGAGAGTTAAGTCAGGAATGAAAATGACTGAACAACAGTCATTTCTCCGCCTTCGTGACCCAGGGTCTGGTCTTTCCAGTGACCAGTGTTGCCCCTGGCCTTATTTCATGGTCTCCTGCCCTGTGTGTCTGTTGCCTCAGAAGACCAGACTATTAGTTCCTGGGGCCATTTTCTCTATGTGAGGCAGTGTGTTACTAAGAAGTGTCTGCTGAATTTGGAGCCAGAGAATCTGGCTGGGGTTATCACAACTGTGCTACTTGGACCCCCCTGGGCTCTTCAAAAGGCCCCTTCCGTTTCTAAAGCTGTGGTCTGTGACATTCAGGTGCTTGTATGATAATACTCTTGACTGAGAGGCATCATGGAGTGGGGAGAGAGAAAGGAGAGAGAGAGAGACAGACAGAGGTGTGTGCGTGCGTGTGCGCGCGCGTGTGCAGACAGCAGACAGAGACAGAGATTGGCGTGAGGGTGGCAGGAGAGAGGAAACCTTGGAGTCAGGAAGTCTCTTGTCTGACACCTGCTGGCTGTGTGACCCCGGGTAAATCACCTAACCTTTCGCGGCTCAGGCAGACTATATGCCAATCCTAGCTCATGCATAACAGACCCTGACAAATTTTGAAATTGATTGTTAGCCGAGTGTTTCATTTGACCCGTGGGGGGTTGAGGTAGGGTATGGGGTGATGTGCAGTCAGGAGAAAGCTGGTCAACTAGAGAGAAATGGGATCCTGCCACCCTGGACAGGCCCTGCAGTCCTACAAATGGTAGGGACTTGGCAGGTTGCTTGGTGAGAACTGAGCTCTCCTGCCCCTTCACCCCTGATGGTGAGTTCAGCAGTATCAGCATTGCTAGAGTAGTGCTTTTGGAACATTTCTGCAGTTTGCATTTCAAAGCCCTAACTGTCAAAATAATTTTCATTTTGTTTTATTTTAATTTTTGCTTTTCGGAGGAGGGAAGGTGGGATGATTGGGGTTAAGTGACTTGCCCAAGGTCACACAGCTAGTTTTGTGTTCAGTGTCTGAGGCCAGTATCGGGTTCCTGACTCCAGGGTCGGTGCTCTATTCATTGTGCCACCTAGCCGCCCCAATAATTTTTGTTTTAGAATTAAAAACATTTAAAATGGTATTGACCCCAGTATAAAACTCAGTCTAAGTTAGGCATATTTTGAGTAAAAATGTCAAACACTTTTGAGAAGATTGAGAGTAAATTTGGCTCTTTAGCCCTTTCTGAACTTTCATCTAGTGCCATTCTCCTTTTCTCTAGCCTTTGTCAGGGCTGCTGCTAAGCTCCCTGGGCATCATTTCTGTACAATTCACTGTTATGGCTCCTGGCTCGGTGTGCTGTGAAGAATGACCATGTGGTCAGCTCTTCTTCAGCCCTGGCTAACTGAGGCTTTGTAGGCTCTTAACCCTTTACTCCCCCCTTCAGTCTCAGTACTGAATCATGGGGTCCGTAGGGACTCGGTTTGGTGACCGATTGTAGCAGTGACAGTTTCAGATCAGGAATCACTCACGTAGTGTGAGGCTCCCACTTGGTAATGGATGTGATGAGATGAGTCAAAGCAAGAGTTCACATGTTTAAAGCTTGAGAAGAAATTTCTCTTCTGGTTGTTTGGCTTCTTTTTATTACAGATAGGTTTGGGGCATGTTTAGCATTTTAGACTCAGGAGATACTTGAAGCAGCCCCATAAGAACCATTTAAAATAAAACTGGCAGGAAGGGGGATTCCCCTCACCCCAAGACGTGCCTGAGAGGCAAGGCCTCTCATTTTTGGGTTGGAATCAGGGCCTAGCAGGGAGGAAACAGATCCAGAGACATGGTTTTGTTTTGTAAAGTTAATAAAATATTTCCCACTTAACATGTAAAACATTTTTTAACGATCCCCAAGCACTTTAATCTTGATCCGTATGTCTGAGGTCACAACCCATGTGCCATGTTACAAAGGAAAATACAAACAAGGTCCTTCAGATAAAGACAGTTCAGAAAAGCTGCTTCAGTCTGCACTCAGCCCAGCAGTTCCCTGTCAGGGTCACATCTTTCACCTAGATGAGTATTTGGTAGAACTGAAGCTCCCTATGTCAGGAACCAAGTTGTCTTGGAAGGTGTCTGGGAGTGTCTTTGTGGAGGTTTGATGATGCCCCCAGGGAACTCCTGAGAAGCCTGAGTTGATTTTCTCTCAAACTTAATTATCTTTCTCCTAACACCTTTTCTCTAACTTCCTGATGACTGGCTGGAGGGCAGCCTGGGAGTCACTCTTGACTTTGTCTCTTCCTTCCCTGCGGCTTCTCCCCTCCCTATCCAGTCAGTTGCTGAGTCCTGTTGCTTATACCTTTGAAATCTCAGCACAAATGCCCCCTTGGTACAGGCCCTCGACATCACCTGCCGGGATTATCCCGAGTGTTGGCTGGTTGGTCGGCGTTCCCGTACCAAGTGTCTCCCCTCTCCAAGGCACCTTCCACTCAGCTTTCAGCTTGATCTTCTAAAAATGCAGGTTAGACCCTTTTGTTGTTGACTCATTTTAGTCCAGTGACGGCATGTGCAATTTTGCTGGCAAAGATACTTAAGCGGTTTGCCATTTCTTTCTCCAGCTCATTTTACAGGTGAGGAAACTGAGGAAAACAGGAGTAAGAGACATGCCCAGGGTCACACAGGTTAGTAAGTGTCCTGAGGTCGAGGTCAGATTTAAACTCTAAAACAGCGGCTCTCAACTTGGGGGTCGAACGACCCTTTCACAGGGGTCACCTACAACCATGGGAAAGCACATGTTTCTGATGGTTTTAGGAATGGAGATACCAGTGGCTCCAGGCAGGTCCGCCCATGTGCAGATACGCCCGCATATGAGTATTAAAGGGTAGAGGCATTAGGAAGGTTGAGAACCACTGCTCTAGAAGGTAAATCTTCCTGCCTTCAGGCCTGGTACTAGCCCCAGGCTGCCCCAGGTCTAACCAGACCACCTCCCTCTTCAGGATTCTCCAGTGATTCCTTGGCCTCCAGGTTTTAGTAGAAAATTGTGTTTGGCTTTGAAATCATCTCTAACTTGACCCTGCTTTTCCCAAGTTCTTCTCTCCATACTCTGCTATCCTGTGATGCTTCTTTCCTTGCTGTTCCTCACAAGTAGTCCCCAGCATTTTCACTAGCTGCACCCTGTGCCTGAATGCTTTCCTCCCTCATCTCTGCCTCCCAACCCAAACCTCTCTATTCATAGCTTTCCCCAGCCCTTCCTTCTAGCTCTTTCCCTCTGGAACCTCTATGGAGTTGTTTGCATTTTGCTTCCCCCATAAGATAATGAGCTTCTTGAGGGTACTGCCGGTATTTGGCATTCCTCTCTGATTTTTCTGTCCCAGCCTCCATGGTGACTGTTTACTCTTACCTCCCATCTTCCCCTCAGCCTTTCAGCTGAAGGTTCCGTCCCATACTTTGCCATGAGCTCCCTCCTTCTGTCTCTCCATCGTGGTTGATGGTGGTTTCTGTCCTGTCCAACTCTTGGTGATTTGACTTGCCGTAGACAGGGCTGGGTGACTGCTTCCCTTGAGTCCTCCTCTGATGATGAGGTGACTCAGCTCCTCCCTAAGAACCAGCTCCCTGTGTGTGTCTATGGTCCTGTCCCATTTTCCTCAGAGATTGCTCCCTCAGTTGTAACCTCTCTCTTGTCTTATCGGCACTCATTTCCTTGCTATCGTTCCTGCTGCCTACAGTTATGTACAGATCTCCATTATCCTTAAGAAACCATCAGCGCTCACTCCAAACTGTCATTGTATATTTGGTCTTTCTTTGTCAGCCAGATTTGTAGGAAAAGTCTATATTTTCTCTCCTTTCACTCCTCAGTCTTTTGAAATTGGGTTTCCAGCATTGTAACTTGGGTGCTGCTGCTCTTCCCGGAGCTACAGTGATCTTGTCATCGCCGAGTCTGGTGGCCTCTTCTAACCCCTCCTTTAGACCTCTCTGTGGCATCTCGCACTGTTGCTCTTTTTATGAACATCACTGTTTGACTCCTGGCACTCTTCATTCTTGGTTCTCTTAGCTGTTGGACGGCTTCCATTCTCCTTTGCTGGATCAGTCATATCAAAGCCCCTACCTTTGGGTGTATCCTGAACTGAAGCTCAGCCCTTTAGGTCAAAGTTGTCTAACACAAAATCATTTGCTAGGTATATGCGTGTGTGGGCCAGACCCAGATTAAGATGTAATTGGACAGTTTTCTAACAAAACAGATTTAAAAACTACACCGTGAAGCTGACGCTAATTTGTAGTTTTTTAAGTCAGTGTGCAGCCCACAGGAGAGCCTTCTTCTTGAGCTTGACCCCGTTGCTCTTGGACCTCTTCACCTCTCTACTGTCTTGTGGACGAGTCCCAAAGTTCTGCATCCAGTCTGTGCTCATGAGCATTTCAGAGGCGGCCTGTCCCAGCCGGGGCCCAGCGGCTTTCTTTCTGTTGAAGAGCGTGACTTTGTTAGCAGTCCTTTAGGTGTGCAGCCTCCGTGATCTTGGTGGCACTCTGTTCCTCACTCTTTCCTGCCCTCTGCCTCTGATCTTTCCTAGGTCTTGTCTTTTCTTGGCTGTCTGACCATGTCACACCCATCCCCCACTTCAGTAAATTCTAGTGGCTCCTTATCACTGCCAGCAGCAAATACAGAATGCTCCGCATTGTCGTTTGGAGCCCAGCGTAGCCCAGCCCCCTGCTGCTTTGCCAGTCTTCTTAAACCTTAAACCTCTCGGCTCTAGGTATTTTCTCTGCCTGTTCCCTCTGTGCCTGAAACCCTGTATTCTCTGCTCTGACTGCTGGCTTCCCTTCAGTTCCAGTTAAAATCCCATCTTCTACAAGAAGCTTTTTCTTAGCTCCTCTTAATTTCATCCCCTCTTATGTTTATTTCCCCCTTTTTTTCTGATGTAGTTTGTTTATGCGTAGTTGGCATTTGTCTTAGATTATGAGCTCCTTGAGGACAGGGCTGTCTTTTGCCTCTCAACCCTAGAACTTAGCCCGTGCAGTTAATAATTGAATATTGATGGGTTGCCTCCTCCCTCTGACGGCTGTTATTTTTCACCCACCGCCACCTTCGCCTTGGCCTGGTCACCTCTCTTCCGCTCTGCTGCGTTAGCTCCCTACCAGCTCCCTGTCTTAAACTAAAAAGGTTTCTTTTTAGTCCTCTCTATCATCCCCAGAGCTGCCAAAGTTCTTTTCCATAATCAGAGCTTTGATGGTCGCACTCCTGTCTTCCTCAGTAAACTCTCCCACACTTCCTCTTCCTATGTTCTACAGTGAACCAAGCTGGGGCCTTCCCCCAGGACACCCAGGACTCCCATGTCCATTGGCCTCTCACCCATGCCTAAGAAGCATCTCCTCATTGGCTCCCCTCAGGAGCGTGCTGGCAAATGACTGAGGAGGATGGATACGGCTTACTCTCCAGTGTAGACATTTTCTCCAGCAGTTGCTCAAGTCTATAGATGACCAGTTCGGCCATAAATCAATCCCTGGTGATTCAACAGGACTTTCTTGAGCTGGTTCTAGCACACTCCATCCTCTGCCACTTAGAGCAGTTTTGAATGATGGGGGAATACAAAGATAAAAGTAGAAGGGCCCTGCCCTCAGTGACTTCTATTCAGCCTGCATGATATATGGATCTGCAAAATGAATGGAGTATGGTTAGTAGAGAGTGGTCATTTGGGAAGATGTGTTGAGAATCAGGAAAGGCTGCATGACAAAGGTGGTGCTTAAAGGAAGCCAGTGATCCCAAGAAGCCAAGGTGAAGAGGGCATGCATACCAGACCCAAGAGATGCCAGGAGGGAAAGAGCCAGGAGGGAGACCGGACAGGGAGCTGCCTAACTGTCCAGTCAGTCACTCAGCTGCTCTGTGCCAGACACTGTGCCAAGAAAGGCAAAAAACACTCCTGGCTTCCAGGAAACTCAGTTCAGTGAGGGAGACAATATGCAAGTAACTGTGTATGAATAAAATATCTCCAGGATATCCTGGGGGCATCCTCCTGGGGAAGATACCAGGGAGCCCAGAGGTAATGGGGGACAGCTTTAGATCTTAGGGCGTTATGAATACCTGTTAAGCACCTCCTTAATGGAAGGCCTCCTGTTAGGCAGTGAGCATGCAGAGATAAAAATGAAATAGTCCCTGTCCTCAGACTGGGATGGAGGTCACAGGCCTGGTGTCAGGAAAAGCTTCCTAACAATTAGAAAAGCAGAATGAGCAGCCTGGAGGGGGCAGGAGCTGAAGCCAGGGGTGCCACAGCTTTCCAGCTGCTGCTGAATGACCATTTGCTATGGAGGAGATGGTTTTTCCAGGAGGTGGTGGGCTGCATGGCTGGGAGGTGTCTTCCGGCCCTTAGAATTCTGGGATCTTGAAAAGGGAGGGTGATGTGGGAGGGGAGACATATGCAAGTGGTGCCAGGAAGAGCAAGATAAATTCTAAGGAGGGAATCTAACCTAGTGCTATGAGCAATTTGAATAGGGAAAGGTCACTTTCACCTACAAGTATCAGTGTAAAACTCTTTGAGTTAAAGGTATGGACTTCAGGGGAGCAAGTGTTTATAAATGCTTAAGGTTTGATTTGAGGGTTTTAGTCCCACAATTCCTGCATTGAAAGAAGGACATTGTAGGCAGAACGTGAAGCTGGACAGGTGACCAGTGAAAATGAAGCAAGAGGAATCTATACTTGTTTAGTCCCTGGGCTTTGTCTTTCTCACCTAGCTAGGATAAATGCTGTGGGAACTAAAACAGAAAAAGGTCTCGAGGCTCAAGGAGTTTACATTTTTTTGTGTTTTTGGTCTTCTTTGGAGGATGGAAGGCAGGGCAGTTGGGGTTAACTGACTTGCCCAAGGTTACACAGCTAGTAAGTATCAAGTGTCTGAGGTCGGATTTGAACTCAGATCTTCCTGACCCCAGGGCCGGTGCTTTATTCACTGCCCCACCTAGCTGCCCTGAGTTTATATTCTTTTGAGAGTGGCACAGTTCTTCCAGTTACAGAATTGTACAACTGGAGAGTTGGAAGGGACCCAGCGGCCATCTCGGAAGCATCCTGTGCCCAGAAGGAGCCCTCTGCCAGTCTCCCAGGTTGCCTCACTCCCTCCCCCCCAATGCTTCTTATTAACCCTCTTCACATAACACAGGTCCTCCAGACCTCTTTGCTTGAGGGCTGTCTTAGCCTCCTCTGGTTGATCCCCTGGCCTCCATACTGTCTGTCCAGGTAGCCCACGCAGCTGCCATAGTGGTATTCTTAGTGTGCAGGTCTTGGTCTTAGCACGGCCTTCCGTATGCTTGTGAAACTTGAGTAACTTTCTGTTGTCTCTAGGAGAAAAGACCAAATCTGGCATTTAAGCTTTTTACAAAGTGCTTCCAACGTCTCTTTCCACGTTTATTTCATTTTACTCTCTCCTACTCTTCTTATGTCCTGGTAGAACTAACCATTCCATCTCCTGCCTCCTCCTCAGTGGTCTCCTCAGGTGCTGGCTCCTGCATGAAACCTGACTTGTTAGTGGGCTTCCTTTGGTAGCTGATGGAGGAGGAAATGGAGAAGAGGCATCCTAGGTAAGGGGACCTGATCTAGGGTTGTGCCCAGTGATGGCTGGAGCAGTGTAAGGGTAAGCAGTTCTGTTCTGTGCCTGCTGATGGTGAGGTGCCCTGGGGACTTTTAGGGGGAGCTGTCTAGCAAGCATCTGGGTGTGTTTGGGAGAGAAGAAGGTCTAGCTCTATTTGTCTAGCCGTTTATCTCATGTGTAAATTAAAACCTGCTAATCACATAGTAGAGATTCTCTTTCTGCATATGACATGCATGTGTCCATGTGTTTAGGGATAATGTAACTCATAGATTTGGTCACCAGTCAAGAGGTATCAAGAGGGAAGAGGCTGCAGGGGGCAGAAGCAAAAGAGATTGAGAAGGACTGGTCAGGCAGATAGGAGAAAACCAGGAGAAACTAGGGTCTTAAAAGCTAAGGTGGACGAGAGTGTGTTGGAGGAGGGAATACTCTGCTGTGTTAGCATCAACAGAAAGGTCAGGAAGAACGAGGAGACCGAACTTTGGATTGGATTCACAATTTTCAGTAGCATCAATTAGAGATGACTGAAAAAGATTGTGGTATGTGGTGTTAGTCAGAGGACACTGTAGGCATAAGATCTCCTATTGGCCTTAATGATGGGCATTTAAAATAGGTGAGTTGGACAAGAAAGCCATTTAAAAGCATTTAAAATAACAAAGTGTACAAAACAGTTGAGACTAAAAAGTGCATGAAGCATCAAAGCCACCCATAAAAGAATTAGTTACAGAGCACTTTAGGAAGAAATAAAAAATGATTTAAATAGGGGCGGCTAGGTGGCGCAGTGAATAGAGCACTGGTCCTCGAGTCAGGAGGACCTGAGTTCAAATCCAGCCTCAGACACTTAACACAAAAACTAGCTGTGTGACCTTGGGCAAGTCACTTAACCCCAACTGCCCTCCAAAAAGCAAAAAAAAAAAAAAAAAAGAATGATTTAAATAACTGGAAAGCTCTTGAGTGGGTGTGGTTGGGTTGTGCCAGTGTCATAAAAATGATGATTCTGAAAGTACTTGACATATTTAGTGCTATGCCTCTGAAGCTTGGGGATTCTGTAGTTAGGTAGGACAGCCTGTCTTCTCCTTGCCCCCCCCCCCCCCCCATTTCTCCTCTGTGTCCAGCTTTTGGCCTTTTTCACAAGCCCATGTTAATCTACATAGTTCATTCATTGACCTCTGTAGTTCCTTTTCTTACTCAGTTTATGCCCTTTTCTCCTCGGCCTGGATCTTTGCCCACAGAGGGGGCCTAGCACTTCTCTGCCTCTCCTGAAGCCTTTGTCAGTGTGGCAGGCCCTCACCTAGCTCGTGTTCCAGCAGCCTTACTTCAGGGTGAGACAGTTAATGCCACACATATACAGTCCTTTGTGGGCTACAGAGCATCTCCCAGAAGGCCGCCTAATGAAATAGCAGGAGAAGGCTTCTTCTGGTTCTGCACATGAAGAGGAATCAAGGAATCAAGTGGCACCATGGCCCCAGGTCTTCTGGGCCCCTAAGAGTGCCTTGTTTCCATTATGTCAGGGGAGCCTTAGGCTAGCACATGGCTTACCTTCAGTGAGGATTATTCCTGGGCAGGACAATTTGAAGCTTTTTATAGGAAACTTTTTAGAAAGATGGATCTTCTTGATGGGAGCAGGTCTTAACTTGTTTTTTTAAAAACGTGGAGGTAGGAATAAGAACATCGTCCCAGAATAGCTTGAAACAGATTGGATTCAGGAGAATTCAGCAGGCTTCAAAGCAGAGAAAAATCTCTTTAAAAATTGCCTGAAAGGCCTACCTTCTAAAGAAATTTAATGAGAAAATCATCTCACCCCAAAGGTCTAACATCCAGATTTGGTTTTGGAAACTAGGAATAAGGGGAACTTCTGTGTTGCCCAGCACACAGTAGGGACTTAATAAGCGTTTGTTGAATTGAATTGAAAAGTTGACAGACTCCTAGGGCAGACTGTCCCCTTCCTATTCTCAACTGGGAGGGAAGGGAAGGAGCTTTCCTAACAAACTGAACTCAATCTAAATGAAATTCCTCAGGCCAGACGTCACTTTAATGCTGTGACATGTCAGTGCTCTTGTGAGAGTAAACCTAGTTATTATAAAAGGCAGATCATATTTGAACTATTTAAAAATGTAAATGGTGAAATTCTTCAGCTTTTCTCCTGGGCTTTATGTGAGAGGGGTTTGTGTCAGCAAGTGTCAGTTATGCCTGTGTTTGAGACAAGATTTTATATGAAAATGGAATTGGAAGTGTCTTTCTCTTGTCCAGTTTTAGATCTTCCCCAGCCTTGCATGCCTCGTGCTAGGTTGGCTCTAGGAATGCAGCAGTGAGAAATTGACCCTCTCCTCCTTCTGGGGTTTGTATTACTGGGGCCTGGGGGACGATGGACATGTCATGGAAATAGATGAAAGATAAGTGGGGTGCAAAGAGCATGAAAAGCTAGGGGAATTGGGAAGGGCTTTCCTTCAGAAGAGCCGCCAGAGCTGAGCACTGAAGACAGACAGTCTAAGAGGCAGAGAAGAGAAGATGAGAGAGTGGGCATTCCAGGTATGAGAGACAGATGGGAGAGATGGCATGCCAAGTTTTGGAAACAGCAACTAGGCCATTTGCACTGGAATGTAGACTGCATGAAAGGGAGTCATGTGATATAAGCCTGGAATTCACAGAATTTTAGAATTGGAAGGAATCTCAGAAGCCATCTTGTCCAGCCCATGCATGCCTGAAAAGAATCCTCCACTACCTCATATACCCACAAGTGATCGTTTAGCCTTTGCTGGATGGAAAGGTAGCCTGAAGCCAGACTGCCAAGTAGAAGAATTTCGATTTTACCCAAGAGACAATATGGAAGTTTCTTTTTTTTTTAATTAAAAAAAATTTATTTACTTTTCGTTTACAACATTCAGTTTCACAAGTTTTTGAGTTCCAGATTTTCTCACCTTCCCGGTCCGCTCCTGATGACATACAACCTGATATAGATTCTACACATACCTTCACATTAAACATTAGTCAGGTTGTAAAGAATTATAGCCAATGGTGTGAACAAGAAAGAAGGGACGAAACAAAATGAAAGAGAGATCGAGTAGTTCTTCAATCTGTATCCAGACTCCGGAATTCTTTCTCTGCATGTGGATAGGCTTGTCCAGTGAGCCACGGGCCAGAGCTGGGCATCAGGGAGATTGTTTTAAATGTGCAGAATGGCTGCATGAAGGAAAGAGCATTTTGTATGTGCTTAGTATGTGGAAAACCCTGCTTCAGTGCTAGGGGTGGAGATCCAAAGGCCAGACAGAGCCGCTCTCAGGGAGCTCGGATTCTAATGGGAGGGAGGGGAGATGTGTGGCAAGTCAGATGACAAGGCCCAGTGATCCTCAGCGCTGCAGCAAAGCTCTTATGTGTCATCTTGAACATAATTTCCTGTTGTCAGACCACACCTGTTTCTGACGTTGGGCCATTTGCACAGTGTTAGAGAGGCTGGAGATGCAGGAGCAGCGGTTCTCACATCTCCACAAAGGCTGCTCCTCTGGAAGGTGGAGGAGGCTTGATGGTCTGGGGAGCACTGCTGTTCCCAGGATGCCTCAGCTTGGCAGTGGCTTCTCATGGACAGTTACTGGTCAGAAGGTGGTGGTGGTGCAGAGTTAGATGGGTAATGGTGGGCCCATTTTACAGTGAGGTTGTTTCATGATGTGACTGTAGAGTTTGGACCAGAAGCAGAACTGTAGTACAAGAGACACTAATTCCTGGCGGGGAAGTTCTGAGGAGACTGGGAGCAGGAAGATTAGTTAAGAGGCTCTTGCCTCATCCATAGGAGAGGTTGATGACTCTCTGAGCAGAGATAAGGGTATAGATTGTGAGGACAGTGTGGAGATAAAATTGATATGAGGTGGCCAGTGATTGGATTGGGTGGGGAAGGGAATGAGTAGGAAAGAAAAGATGTATTCTGGGTAATGAGCTTGAGAATATTACTGAGTTACAAGGTCTGTATTGCAGATCAGAAGTCTGCAGTAACAGCCAGTCCAGTTAATGTGGTTCCTTGTTAGAAGAAGCAAGGGGCTTTCCATGGTTCTCTCTCGTGATAGTCCCACATCTAGGGTATTGTGACCATTGTTAGATGCCATGTTTTAGCAAGGATATGGGTAAATTGGTGTGCACTAGAGGCCATTGACCAGAATGGAGAGAGAAATGCCACAAGGGGATTGGTTGAAGGAAAGGAGGATGTTTAGCAGGGAGACACTATCAAAGGGAGACTGCTATTTGAAGTATTAGCCTGATAAAGAAGGATTGGAATTGTTCTCTGACTGAGGTAGAGGACTTGGGGGAGGTGGTGAGTAGGTGGATGTTGGAGAGGTAGGTACAGTTAGGATTGAAGTACGGGCAAAGGACTGTCTGTTTGGAACTTCTCTAAAAGTGGAATGTGCTACCTTGGGGAGAAGCTAGTGGGTTCCCCTTCGTGGGGGTTCTTTAAGTAGGAGGCATTCATTGTTGGTCGTGGCCAGTTAAATTAAGATGTTCTGTGAGAGAAGGGAGATTATATGGTTTTATCAGTCAGCAAACATTTTAATAGATTTTTCTTAACATCTTGTTTTTACTTAATATTTGTCGAATGGTTAACATCACCTAAACTTCCCTCATATTCCTTTCCCTCCTTACAGAGTCATCCCTTAGAACAGACTTTTTAAAAATTAAATTTGCATATTAATTTTTTTTATTTTCAGCACTCACTTTTCTGAGATTTTGTTCTAAATTTTTCCCCGCTTCCCAAGACAACAAGCTGTCTCACGGGTCATGCATGTATTAAAGATGTTTCCACTTTAGTCATGCTGTGAAAGAAGAATCAGAACAAAAGGGGAAAACCATGAGAAAGGAAAAAAAGAGAGAAAATAGTCTGCTTCTCTCAGTGCTCAGACTTCATAGTACTTTGGATGTGGACTGCGTTTTCTATCATGAGTCTTGGAATCCACCCTAGATCATTGAATTGCTGAGAAGAGCAAAGTCATCACACAGTGTTGTTATATAGTGAACAGTGATCTCCTGGCTCTGCTCACTTCTCTCAGCATCAGTTCACATAAGTCTCTCCAGGTTTTTCTGAAGTCTGCCTGCTCCTCATTTCTTAGAGCACAGTAGTATTCCATTACATTCACGTACTACAACTTACTCAGTCATTCCCCAGCTGAAGGGGCATCCCCTCCATTTCCCGTTGTTGGCCACCACGTGGGTCCTTACCTCTTTGGGATACAGACCTAGAAGGGATATTGCTGGATCCAACCGTATTCACAGTTTCGTAAGCCTTTGGGCATAGTTAGTTCCAGTTTGCTCCCCAGAATGGTTGGATCAGTTCACAACTCCACCAACAATGCATATAGTGTCCCAGTTTTCCCACATCTTCTCCAGCATCTATGGTTTTCCTGTTTTGTCATGTTAGCCAATCTGATAGGTATGAGGTGGTACCTTGGAGTTGTTTTAATTTGCATTTCTCTAATCAGTAGTGGTTTAGCACATTTTTAGAACAAATGTTTTTAAAAAATAAAAACAATAAAGAGGAAGAAAAAATTTCAGCAAAACAAATTTACATAGAAAAACTCTGACATAATATGCTGTGGTCCACACCTGTGGGAGGGGCACCTCACCCAACCCCCACCCATCTGTATAAGTAAGGTGTGGGGGGGAGGGGGGGATCTTGTGAGATTTCTTCTTTAGGCCAAACTTCAATAAGCATTTAAGAGAGTGCTTAATATTGGGGAGCCTTAGAAAGTCAAAGCAGCTCTATCTTCAAGGAGCTTAAATTCCAGTAGGCAAAACAGCCTTCACTTAAATAACCCTGGCATTTGGAATCAGGACTTGGGTTCAGAGCCTGGCTCTGCTAGTCACTGTAACCCAGGTGACCCTGGGCAAGTCACTGAATTTCTCCTTATCTGTCAACTCCAGGAGCTTTGGACTAGAGACTCTGAGGTTTTTTCTAGCTGGAAACGCTGTAGTCCTTCGTCTGTAATGACTGACTGGTCTGGTTGAGACGGCTGACTTCAGGCTCGATTATGATATCACTTTAATTTGGCCTTTTCAGTAAATTAGCAAGCAAGGTTATCATCTGTGAATGGGGGTGGGGGCAGAGCTGGACAGTTAAGAAGGCTGTGAGCTGTTTCCTGGAAGTCAAGCCGAATAGGGAAATTAAGGAAGTGGCACAGCCCCCAGTTAAGGTCAGTCTGGATTTGTGGGTGGATCCAGGAAAGCACTGACCTGATTTTGTTCAGCTGGACTCTTTGGGGGGCGAGGCTGAGGATTAGCTGAGGGGGCTGGGCACCTAACAGACGTTTATTTGTTGATCTTTCCCACAAATTCTGAAGTATTGTCACAGTCATGAGAGGGAGCACCTGTCAGAATTTACTTGTTAATGAATCAGTGGGCTTTTATTGGCTGTGAAGTCTCAGCTTGGTGGTGTCAGAAATTGAGGTTGTCGAGTTTTTTTTAAACATAGAAAAAGTGTTTACGTTCTGATTATACACTCAAATGTGAGAGAGCCTTTTTTGTGGCCAAAATGCATCAGACTCCAGCACCTCCAGCACAATTCTGTTTTTATTAAAAAAAAAAAAAGACCTTTACAGTTCCTACCTTATATTTTATGCATATTGAGACATTATATGGCTTATGGGTGATGAAATAGTCTTGTTCAGCTGTTTTGTGTGCTGGCCATCTTGGAAAACAGTTCTGTGCTTTCTGGAGAGTGCTGTCTTCAGCAAGTTACTGTTTTCATTGTTCATAATAAAGCACAAAAATATGCTGTACATTGTATTGGTTCAGTGGACATAGGGCAGGCAGGCTAAATAGGCACAGTGGGCTGCATTTCCTGATGTCTGTACTGCTGGTGGGATACAGATGTGGAAGACTTGGAGCAGAGGACACATTCTCATTTTGTTTATATGCCTTTAGATGTGCGTGTGTGTGTGTGTGTGTGTGTGTGTGTGTGTGTGTGTGTGTGTGTGTGTGTGTGTCTGTTTGTGTCTGTTTGTGTGTCTGTGTCTGTAACAATAAGATTGAATACTATTGTAGTATCTAAAAATGACCAGCAACTTATTTGGCTGTGGGTACTTTGTCTACCAACAAATGCCCTGCCTGGCCATTTCTTAGTAGATGAGCCTTTTCTGAGTGGCTCTGCCACTCTAAAATTTTCTCTCCTCATCGTCAGTTGAACCCTTCCAAGCTTAGCCAGGCAAATCAATGGACAGATCAGTGAATCAGTAAACGTTGATTAAATACCTACTATGTGTCAGGCATACAAAAAGAGGCAAAAACCAATTCTTGCCCTCCGGGAGTGCACAGTCTAATAAGGGAGACAAATAAACAAGCCCTATACAGGGCTTCCATCATTATAAATAGAAATAAATAGAAGATAAAAAACGGAGGGAAGGAAGGTGCTAGAATTGAGGAGGCAGGGACAAGGCTTTCCCTTTCTAGGTGTTCTGTATTTATAGACTTGGTTGGGAGGGGACGTGTTGAAGTTAAGGTGTGTGTGGGACATGCTGCAATTGGAGATGTTTGCCAGGGCATGGGAGGCTGGCGCCTGCCTTTGGCACGGACCAGATCGTAAATGCTGAAGGCAGCAGAAATGCAGTAATGTAGAAATGCAGCATAACATTTTTGTTATTGTGGTTGAGTTGTTTTTTATCATGTCCGACTCTGGAACCCTATTTGGGGTTTTCTTGGCAAAGATACTGGAGGGGTTGGCTGTTTCCTTTTCCAGCTCATTTACAGAAGAGAAAACCGAGGCAAGCAGAGTGAAGGGACTTGCCCAGGATCACCCACCTAATAAGTACCTGAGACTGGATTTGAACCTAGCTACCCCACAATAAAACACAATGTTCATAGGTAGTTTTTCTAAGTCAAAATAGTGTATGGAGCCCTCGTCTTAAAGCCAAGGACGTGGTTTTTGCATTCTGCCTCTGACTGTACTGGGTGTGTGGTCCTGGCCCAGCATCCCTTAGCCTCTAAGTCAACGGTTCTCAACCTGTGGGTTATGTTTAATTTATAACAATGAAAATATACCCTGTGTATCAGATATTTACATTATGATTCATAACAGTAGCAAAGTTACAGTTATGAAGTAGCAACGAGAATAATGTTATGGTCGGGGGTCATCACAACATGAGGAGCTGTATTAAAGGGTCGTGGCATTAGGAAGGCTGAGAGCTGCTGCTCTAAGTGCAGAGGAGGTGCCGGCTGGTCAGGGGAATTAATTTCCCTGTGACTAAAACCCTGGGTCCAGGTCTTGTCCCTGTATTGACAGTAATGCCAGAATGATTCAAACGGATATTATTACCCCCCCCCCCCATAGAAGAAAGTTGTAGACAATCCCCCCCTGTGATTGACTCATGCAATTAAAATGGAAATCTTTCACCAGTCATTTGCCTAAAGCTCAGTTTACTTTCTTTCCTTCTTCTCTTAAGTATTCTTCTGATATTTCAGACTGCCTTTTTTCTTTCTTATTCTGTTACTGTTAATTCTTTTTAATTTTATATCTCATAAACTGCCTTCAGCTTTGCTCATTTTTACCTTCAGTATTCCGTAGTATTTATTCCCAATTGTGAACGTAGCCACAGCTTCTGGGTCTATCTGATCCTGTGGAGTCTAAAACAGTGCTGTGCTAGGATTCTTTGTCTGGGAACCTGTACCACTACTTAGTCCTTGAATAGCTAGCCACCATTTAAAAAGATACAAGGTTCAAGTTCCCTGTCAAATCTATCAGCATTTTTGTACCAGAGTTTGAGGAGTCAGTGAAAATGTTAGTTTTATGCTTTTGTTGACTGTGGGAGAGGAAGAAAGATGTTTATCTTGTAGCTCACTGAAGTAATTTTGAGTTGAAGTGGTTTGTTCATTCCATGTAAGTAACTTTCCTTTTTCCTCCCTTGCTGCTGTGTTCCGTTGGATCCCACTTCTTGGCCTGACTTTGCACCATCCCATTCTTGGAATTCCTCATTCTACTATGCCTTTGTGGAAATACGCCATCGATATTTGGAACACTGGAATGATGGAAATATATTCCCTACAAAGTAGCTGTGAGTATTCTGTGTAACTTTTTCATCATTATAAACAGTAGATTTTCTCCTTCCCCAGCTTGTCATAAATTGAAAAGTACAGTTGTTTGAAAATTGAGCCGAGGAAAACATTTTAAATGTATTTTTGTGCTCTGTACATAATAGACCTGGGCTATAGTTGTGATACAGACCATTCAACAGCCCAAGAATGAGACCATTTCAGAATTGATACTTGATGTTGGCTGGAGACAAAAATTAGACGTAAAGTTTGTTCATGAATTTTGCAAGGAATAAAAGAAATAATAGAATAGAAATAATAGAATAGAATAGAATAGAAATAAAAGAAATAAAAAGAAAATACAGCAGCAAAAGAAAGGTGGTCATGGGTTCAAAGGTAGAGTTTTCACATGTTGATCCTGGATACAGTAATAGCAAGAACATTTTGAGGGCCCCATTGACACCAACTTTTAGAATGAAAATATAGTTAGTGTTTTCTCATCATTACAGAAGCATGTCAGTAAGTTGGTGAAATGCACATTAAGACTAAAGCTAACCAACATGATGTTATTTTAAGCCTCCAGGATGAAAAATTATGACTTATGGCTGAGTGAAAGATCACGTTTATTTTTATGACCCTTTAGGAGTATTCAAATTCCAGTTTGAAGCACCCACTTGAGATGATTGAAGATTTTTAACCAGTTGAGATAAAATTGGCTTTGCCACTTGGTTAAATTTGATTTCCCTGAAGATGACGGCAACAGAATCTTCTGAAACATCAGACGGCAGCCATTGCCCAGCTTAGCTGCCTGCCCGGGCTGCTCACTTGACCTTGGCTGTGAAAACCTGCACACTTTGATGGGAAACAATTGTTAAGAGTTTAGTGCTTTGATTTCCCTTTGTGACCAGGCTCAATTTCGAGAAAATCCCTGTGGGGAGTGAGCCGTTGTGAGCCAAGTTATTGTATAATTAAAGGAGCAGAAAAATCATTCTATATGGATTTTAAAAATTTGTGAACAATTCTAGCAGCTTGCTTTTGGTTCATTTGAAATTGTATTGTTACTAACCTTCAGGGTCTGTCAGGTGAATCACTAGTGTCACCCCCCCACCCCCTTAGGTTATTTACAGGCCATCACTGACCGCTGCCACAGCTCCCATGAGCTCTCCACCTGTCATGAGCTTTTCTAATAAGTGCTTTCTTTTAATCTCCAACATTTGATATGAAAAGCTGGTGTGGTTTGCTTTGAATAATGATTTATATAATTTTCAAAAATGACTTTAAGGAAGGGAATTAGAAATGTTTAGCATCAGAATTCTTTTAATGACTGATTTTATTCCCTTTCCTTTAAAAAACAAACCAAATCACCAAACAGCAACAGAAGAACCTTGAAGGCTACGTGGGATTTGCGAATCTCCCAAATCAAGTATACAGGAAGTCTGTGAAGAGAGGGTTTGAATTCACGCTTATGGTAGTAGGTAAGACATCTTTGTGGTCCCTTAAAAGTCCGCTGTGTGCTTGTTCATGGTTGGTGCTTAATAAATGCTTGTTCTCTTTCTCTCCCTCCTCTTTAAGCTGATCAGCCTAGATTTAAATATGATGAATATAAAAATCCTCTCCGCGATATTCCCTCTAATGCTTAAAAGGAGAACACTCTAGCTGAGAAATATCTCAGTGAGGAGGGAGTTGGGGGGGGGTGAGGACAAAAAGGGAAATCATGTTGAAAGGAATTATTGTTCAGGCCCTTTGGGCACTGAAGAGGTGACCTCAAGGGTCAGGCTTATGGATAAAGCACTGTTACCTCCACATTCCTGCGTCCCTATTCAGGGAGGCCAGGCCTAGTTCAGGCCCTTGGATCCCTTTCTCCCAGACCTCCCAGACTGGATGGACTCGGGGCTCGCCATCTCTCTTCTCCCCTTTATCTTTCTTCACAAAGCTACAGGATCTAAGGCCAGAGGCTAGACCCTTTCACTCCCCTGACTAAGAACAGCCAATGAATTCCTTTTGCCTTTGGAGTCCAGCACAATTGACCTCTAGCCTCCCTCTCTAATCCTAGGCTGCTTTTCCCTCTTCATCTTGATGGGTTCTATCTTACAGGCAGATGGCACAGTGCTTCCTCTTCTTGGCAGTTCTCTCTAACCTCTGGGCCTCTGTGACTGTAATGAATGCCCTCCTTACCACCTCCTTTTAAACTCCTGTCTGTCCCAAAGGCTCAGCTACAGGCCTAAGGCTCTTACTGGGATCCTTTCCTGATCTCTTCTTTTATTACGTTTATTTAGAGATGGAAAGAACACTGTAGAGCAGGGTGCCTCTTTTTGGGGCACTCTTTAGTCCAGATCTGGCCTTAGACACTGCCTGTGTGTGACCCTGGGCAAGTCAGTTAACTCTCTTGGCCTCAGTTACTCATCTGTAAAATGAGCTGGAGAAGGATATGGCAAACCACTCCAGTGTCTTTGCCAAGAAAATCCTAGACGGGGCCAGAGAGTCTGCTGTGACCCAAACCACTCAACAACTTTTGTCCATGTTGCATCTTCCTCTCTGCTCCCCTCTGTCTCTGAGCAGAGTAGGCTGTTTGATGGTTTATCTTTGTGTTCCAGAACCTAGTTCCGTCCTTCAAGCTCTGTACTTGGATCAGACTGATGGGAGCCTGATTGTCCCCGTGAGGAAGGGGCCTGTGCTTAGACCATTTTGCTTTAATCGTGGTGTTGCTGGTGCTGCATTTGGCCACTGATGAGGCTTTCACAGAATACTCTGTGCTGGGATGATGAGGCAGCATGTAGGAAGTGCCTTCTGTGTACAAGACACTGGAACCAGTATTTACAGTGTGTAGAGAGAAGACAGTTGTGTGGGAAGAATTAAGACCCAAAGGTATAAATATGTGGATTTCTTTGGCATATGTTTTCTCTGTAAGTTACTTATGGAGGGAACAATCACTTCCACTTGGGATGGTTTTAGAAGGAGTTGTTAGCCCCCTTTTACAGTTGAGGAAATGGAGACAAAGATGAAAGGACTTGCCCAGGGTCACAGTGTGCTGGATTTGAACTCTGGTCTTCCTGACCCTAGGTCCAGTCCTCTATTCACCGGGCCGTCATCTATCCCAAAACTGGATCAGCTCTGAGAGAGTGTTCCTTCAGCACATGTTAGATGCCATGTCATGTTACTCAGATGGAATCTGTGCTCTCCTTACTCTGAATGTTGCCTGGCCCGACCATCCCGTGTGACTCTTGTCTGTGTCCTCCCCTACATTCACTCTAGATGTTCCCTGACTTGCTGGAGATGTTAAGAAGACAGCACCAGGACTTTGGACTTGTCCCTCCTGGTCAGCCCATCTTTTCACCTTCCCAGCACACGCCTCTCCACTGTCCCCTTGTGTACTCATTTTGAATTCTGAGGCCACTGGTGTGTTCCATATCAAATAACGATAAAGTAACACTGGGCTTGAGCCATCATTAAAGAAGCCTTCAGATTTCCAGCTGTCTTTCTTCTTCCTGCTTAATTCAGGACCCAGCTGGTCCATCTGTATTCTCTCTGTCTCTACCCTGCGTGCTTTACAAGTTTTCCATCAAACTACAAGTGGTTCCATAAAGATTCTGTGGTGATCCTTGTTAGTAGGTGTTGCAGCTTCAGACTGTTGGCAGACAACTTGGGACTTGTCCTTCTAAAGGCCTCTCAGTGAGCCCTTCCAGCCTTGGGCTCCTACATAGCCTTGCTCTGAAATCACTGAGCACCTTCAGACAGATGATAGGATCCCAGCAGTTTGGGTCCAATCAAAAGTTTTATAGGTATTGTCTGTATTGTGGATGCCAAGACAAACATGGAATAGACCTGCCCTCTCAGGGCTTCTCTTCCTCTGGAGGAAACAACATGAAATTGTCCTTGATTAGCTTTGGGCAGCATGAGGAGAGAGTCCCAGATATATAGAGAACAACCAGGAAGCCAGTGTTACTAGATCACAGAGTACATGGATGGGTGTAAGGTGTGAAAAATCTGGAGAGCTTAGGAAGGGCCTTGAATGCCAAGCAGTGGACTTTCTCTTTGATCTGGGAAATAAGAAGCCACCAGAGTTGATTGAATGATCACACTGCTATTGCTCAAAGAAGGTTCATTTGCTAGCTGGATGGAGGAGGGCCTGGAGACCAGGGGCAGGGAGATATCCAAAAGCTCTTGAAGTTCCATAGGGTAGGTGGGCTACAGGAGGCAGTTCTTGTTCATAGGTGGGTTGGACTCAAGGGCCACAACCTCTGAGATTCAGGAATGTTGAAGAAATGGGGATCCACTGGGCCAAGTTGAGGGTGAGCTGTCCCTGGAGCGAACCTTTCTGCATTCTTCAAACTGAAGAGGACTGCTCACAGCTCAAGGGTTGACGGGAAGCAGGGCCTGTTGCCCTGGTGTCCTTGCGGCCAAGGACACGGGCTAGAGTGTGGTCAGTAGTGAAGAGGGCCTAGGAGAGCACAGAAGGTTCTTGAATCAGTCAGTATGGGCATCCAGAGAGGAGGTTCACTTTGGGGACAGGTTTGCCCAAAGAGCTAAAAGGGGAGGAAGAGTCAGGGCCATGCAGACCCTGAGCAGCCCTTGCTGTAGGAGCTGAGAACTGGATTCCCCAGGGGTGCCCACCCAGTGTTATGAGAGTGTAATGCAACAGCACGCCTCCGGAATGACTGGCGAGACTTAGAGCATTGTCCCCCCTCCAAGGAGAACACCTTCCAGACCCTCTGGGCAGTGCAGTCACCAGGACTGTAGGCTCTGGGGGCAGAGTGATACTTCTGTGTTTGGGCCTGGCTTTGGCAGGGCTTGCTTCTGTCCCAGATCTGTTAAGTGCCCATTTAAGCAAGAGAGGTTTTTCTTGACACACTTTCATCGGTAAATATGTTGGTTCGAGGTGAAAACTTTCTGTATGTTTATTCACCATTTTATAGGCAAGAAAGTCATGAGCTGAATGAAATTCTGAACGTTTTCAGTAAAATGACATATTTGGAAGATTTCTTCTCTTTCACAAAGTAGAGAGGATAAAATAGACAAGAATGTTTTTTTAAAAATATTCTTTATCCGACTCATTTCCAAAACGTGTGTATTGTTCAGTCATTTTGTGGGTTTTTAAAAGCCTGCTTTTCCTCTTTAAACTCATTTGTGACAACATGATTACCTTGGACAAGAATTCAGAGGTGTTTTCTTATTCATTATAAATACTGGCCATTTGCACGCCAGCTATTTCTATACAAAACAGCATGAAGAAATAGCAAATACTTGGAAGCTGTGGGCCAGTGGAAAGACTGGCTTCTCATTCTGGGGGTGACTGGCCAAGTTCTTTGGTTCCTCTGCCTCAGTTGCTTTATCTGTGAAATGGCAGGATGCTCATCTTCCTCTCTGAGGGTTTTGGCTCCTTTGAATGTTCTGTGGTCCTAGGAAATGTCAGTATTGAAAATACAAACTTGAAGGGTAAAAGCAAGGCCTGGCCTTGTCCTTGAGGGACCTTGGACCTCATAGACTCTTAACCTTCCACATTTTGTAGTACAGAAGATTTTGGTGAGCTTTCCTGCTGCTTCACTCAGCTAGCTAATGGGAGAAGGTAATACTGGAAAGTAGGCCTCCTGATTTATGGAGGTTATTGTGTTGAGGCAGCCTGGTGGCCCAGTGAGTAGAGCACTGTGCTTGGAGACAGAATCCAGCCTCTCAGACACTCCCTGGCTGTGAGACTCTGGGCAAGTCACTGAACCTCTATTTGCCTCAGCTTCCTCCTCTGTAAAATGGGGGTAATAATGACACCTACCTCCAAAGGGTGGTTGTGAGGATAAGTGAAGTAATGCCTGGAAAGCACTTAACAGCAGCGCCCAGCACACAGGAGGCGCTATCGACACATTTCCTATTACTAGTGAGATCATTGAATTTCTGGGTCCTGACAACTTTGAGCTCAAAAGAGCAAAGGCAGAAGAGCGCCCAGAAATGAGCATCAGCCAGACAGGCGTGGAGGGCGGTGCCACAGAGCCTTAGAGAGAACAAGCTGCAGAGACGTCTGGATAGACAAGGCCTGAGAAAAGAGACTGTTGGGGGCCGGGGAGGAGAGCCAGAGGAAAGGAATTGGGGGGTAGCCTGAGTGATTGTAGACGAGATGGGGGGTGCGGAGAAGGGAAGCTGCCAGGAGCAGACAAGGACAAACTGAGGCTGAGAGAGCACATCTGAGAAGATGGGCTGGGGATATTGTGGTGAGAAGAAAGGCTACCTCTTCAGGTGTGGTGGAGGGCAAGGAGGAAATGCTGGTGGCCACCCACGTTTGATGTCTCTTCCTTTATGTCCTAAGCTTATTGCTGTTGTGTCTTTGAGTCATTTTGTTTTGTGGTCAGGAGAAGCCTTGTTTGCAGAGAGCCATTAGGAGGCAGTTTGCAGCTTTTCTTTCACCTGGGTTTCCATGACTGCAAACTGCCCTCCCATCTTTTTGTCTCCTTGGGCCCCCGAGTGGGGGTGCCTTCTCTAGGAATGCCTCGTGCTTAGCCTGTGTCCGCCAAACAGAGACCTTTTCACATTTGCTTCCATTGGCATGGCTGCTCCTTGAGGGCAGATGCCATTCTGTTAGCGTCCCCAGTGCTTAGCGCAGTCCCTGGCACATAGTGCTTAGAAATGTCTGTTGATTGAATTTCAGTGAGATAAACATAAGGGAGGGGGTTCATTGTAGAATATTTTCAGTAACCCCCTTTTCTTTACTCATTGACTTTATCCATGCCCCCTTTTAAGAAAAATGAATATAGTTCGAGATGTTTTCTGTGCCTTTGGTAACTTTTCCTCAAGTACCTTGTGAATTGATTAGAGGCTAAATGGTGTAGTGGAGAAAGAGCATGGACCCGGCCCCCAAAAGGTGGGTGTTCAGATGATCATTGGCTGGGTGACCTGAGGTGAAGTGTGGACTCTCTTGGCTTCTTGAACATCTTTAAAATGGAAGAGGCTGGACTCAGCGGTCCCTTCTGCCTGAAATCTCTGAGCTGATGATTTTGTGTGCCCTCACATTGGGGGCTGTCCTGCAGACCTCTCCCGTCCACCATTGTCCAGCTGCTCTTCCTGCATCTCTTCTGTCTTGCTTCTGGGACAGACGTTGAGAGCGGCAGCCACACTCCCATTGATGGTAAAAAGTGGCTGAACCTTTCAGAGCCTTTTAAACTGTGTTATATCTCTTGTGAATTTCCTCTTCTCTGCTTTTGGGATGACTTTATTTGCTGGCTTAGATTTCTGATTTCTCTCACCACTACTTCTGTCTGTTTCTGTCTCGCGAAAGCTCGCATGTAAGCTTGTTTTCTCCACTAGCATTTTCTTGGCCAGCATCTCTTTCAGCCTGACAACATTTGTTAGACGCTTGATGATCCAGGGCCTTTGGGCACTCTTTTGAGTTTTCTGATAATATTCCAACTACTGTCCCAGATCAGCTTCTCAGGAGCCCCCTGGGGCCTCTGCCTCACTTAGACCCCCAGACCTCTTTTCTTCCTTGCCAACTGCCCCCTACCCCACCCCCCAGCTTTTCAAAAGTGAGAACAGAAGCTTCTGGAAGGTAGGGACTGTCTTGCTTGCATTTCTATCCCCAGGACTTAGCACAGGGACACTTAAAAATATTCCCTTTTCCCTCTTTCTCTTTTTTTTTGCATCAAATACTTCTCCAAGATCTATCTGCAGTAGAAAACCTGTTGTCCTGTAACATTCATCGCTTTTGGCAGTTTGATGAGCCTCGTACTGCCCCCTCCTTTCTTTGCTTTTCCAGCGAGTACCTGGTGGCTGTCCTTCCTGGAGCTCTATCTTTTGCTCTTGTTTAGAACAAGAACGTCCATGTTCCTGGGGAGCTCCAGCAGCGGGTCCACTGTATGCCCTGGGAGCTCCCCTTTAGAGACCCCACACATAGCTTTATAGAAGGTCTTAAAGCAGAGATGTTTTGAGCGCCCTCCCTGCTCCCTCATAGCTATCCCAGCGAGTAAGTGTCATCTCCAGGGGAAGGTGGGAGGGATTGGCCTGATCATGTGGAGTCGCTTCCCCCCTCCAAGTCTTTTTTATGTTTCAGATTGGGATGCAGAGCTGGATATGCGCATGGGAGCTTTGCTGTGATTTGTGCTCTCCTCATGGTGGGCCTGTGAAGGGATCTCATTGGATGGTCAGGTTAGGGGCACGTTTGTGTCATGTGATAGTAAAGTCACTAATAATGCTCTTTTTCTTGTAGGAGAATCTGGACTGGGGAAGTCTACATTAATCAACTCATTATTCCTAACAGACTTGTATTCTTCAGAGTACCCCGGGCCCTCACATAGAATTAAAAAGACCGTACAGGTATGCATGCTTGATTTCTTTTTACTTGCAGGTAGCCAGCATGTGGAAATCTAGAAACCGTTGGCACAGAGAAATGTTGTATTTCTGAAGTTCAAGGACCATGCTCTAATTGACCTGCTGTGGCCGCCTCCCTGGAGAGAATGAGGCTAGGCTGTTAAATTGATGAACCTCTGATGCCTTTTGTACCCATTCCCTTTCTGATCCGTTCCCTCAGTCTTAAAAGTAGGTTCTAGTCAAAGCCATCATAGGTTCCATCTAGAGAATTCTTTATTAGAAATAAAAGTTACCATTTGGCTTGCATTTTGTAGCGAAATGTCAGGAATGAAATTTAAAACGATTTTCAGTGTCGGGCCTCTACCAGAGATCCTACTTTCTTTTAGTAATGACACTGATTCGTCTGCAGTGGTTCCAGTTGCTCTTGGGCCAGAAGCTCATTTATTAGTGGTCCAGTAAATAGCACGGCAAATGCTGTATGTGGTGAAAGCATTTCCTATGGATGGAAGCGGGATCGTCTTTGTTCCCGTATAGCAGGCTCAGAGTCTGTGCTTGGCTTTGTTTTGGAATATTCGATAAATATTTCAGTATGGTTGGTTCCCTTTGTGATCCTGTGAACTTTTTATTAATTTAGAAGCATTCTGAGAAAGGTTACCTGGGTTTCGTTTGCCTGTGAAAGGTTCATGACATGCATTGAATTTTGATGGGATTCTGACAGCACCTGGTGACCTGTTGGGGTGTATGAATTTGGGAGCACCCAAATGCATTCACTTTCATGAAGTGATTTGGGAGTTCTCTTCATATCTGAATGATCTCAGCTTCTTGTTGAGCATTTTTGCAAACAAATGCAAGCAAAGTTGTTGACTTGCCCTTCTGTTTACTTTTTGCCTGGTGAAAATGTTAACCTTTTCACCAGAATTCCAGCTTGCAATCTTAAATGATTTACCCAGGATTCTTGCCAAAATCTGTCTGTTTTTGTGATGGAGTGGCCTTGTTACATGGGCTGTGGATTGGTCACATCTGGAGATGGGAAGCTGAGATTCCTACTGCTGTTCTTCTCTCCCTCCTCTCCCCCAATTTATTTGTTTTGAGTTTTCAACATTCATTTCCACAAGATTTTGAGTTACAGATTTTCTCCTCGTCTCCCCTACCCCCCACCCTGAGATGGTAAGCATGCTGAATACCCCTTCCCCCAGTCTGCCCTCTGTTATATCCTGCTGCTATTCTTTTTTTCCTTTTTAAAATTTGTTTTCTTCTTTACATCATTCATCTTCATGACATTTTTGAATTACAGATTTTCTCCCCATCTTTCCCCTGCCCCAACCCTAAAACAGCAATCCCACTGTAAAGCCCCTCCCCTGCTCTGCTCTCTTATTTTCTGGTAGGGCAGGGAGGGTCTCCCTGTCCCAGCCCCTG
>CM053599.1:3093754-3110005 GCA_028646575.1 Pseudocheirus occidentalis
TTCACTTCGCAATTTTTCCTCCACTTCTCTTATTTGGTTTTCAAAGTCCTTTTTCAGTTGATGTATAGCTTCTAGGCATTCTTCAGTTGCCTTGGAAGCATTTGGTGTGGGACTTCTGAGTTCTGCGCTCTCTTCCTCCGGTTCCATACTTTGACCCTTTTTGACCCTTTGACCCAAAAAAGGATTCTAGAGTTTTATTGTTTTTATTTTGCTTCCTTTTTCTCTTGTTGGCCAGTCAATTAATTGGTTTTTTTTTAGCTCTGTGAAACTCTGCTTCCAAGGGGGAAAGCTCTATTCCAAATTGCTGGGGTTTTCCCAACTGCCGGCGCTATTACGAGGGTGTTGCAAGTCCCCCCAGCTTTGGCTTGCTGAAAGTGCACCCCAGGACCACCACCCAAGACCACGATCCGGATCCAGGCCACTCGATGCAAGAGCACTTGGCCCTGATCAATCGATTCAGGCCCCCTGCTGAGTCCGCAGGCCAGTGGCTCTGAAGCAGCCTGGTGGGGACCACAGGTGGATCCAGCAGTTCCCTTCCCCTACTGCTCCTTTGCCCTGGGGGCAGAATGGCCTAACTGCTTTACCCTCCAGATTAATTTTCAAAGTTTCACTTTCACTAACCTTATCTGAAGATTTAAAGATCCCTTTAGGCTGGTGCTTTAGATTTTCTTTGAAGTAGACTCAAGCTGATGTTTGGGAGGCTCCGCTGCTTGCCTGCAGTTTTGGGCTGGCCAGCCGGGTCTCTTCTCTGCTGCGGTGCGCTCTCTCGCCTTGGCAGATGTGGGAGTGCTGGAGGCTGTAGAATCTCTGCATCCTGGCTGCGGGGCTCGGCTCCGGCTCCTTCCCACCGTCCCAAGCCTGGCCGCAGTCTAGGCTTCCGGCTGTTCCAGCCTTTGCTCCCGGCTGCCACGCTGAGTCCCTGCTGCCTTCAGCGAGAGATGTGTTCTCTTTATTTTTGTGAGTCTGAGAGTCCTAGATTTTCCTAGACTTTGTCTGAGCTCATATTTTATGGGTGTTTAGGGTGGCGGTGTGGGAGCTGTGGGACCTTGCTGCTTCTACACTGCCATCTTGGCTCCACCCCCGAACTCCCAGATCCCTTTTCCATGGTGCTTAATGCCAGTTTATAGTAACTTTGTGAGACGAAGGAATGTGGGCGCTGTTATCCCCTGGCTGCCACCCAGGCCGCATGCTGGTAGCTGTGGACTTGTCTTCCAGCCTCCGGGGGGCATCAGCTCAGGCTTCACAGCTCCCTTCACAGAGTGACCCACTCTGCCTTCACTGCACCTCAGTTACACACTGAAAGGGGCATCCCCTGGCCACTGCCCACAGCTTCGTGAACTCTGAGATGCTCTTGTCTGATTGCAGTTGTTCATGGTCTTACCCCCAATCCCCGGCCTTCTTCTGCACCCTGCCCCCATGCATCCTTGAACTGGCCCCTCTTTTCACTTCCTTTACCACTACTCATGTTCTGCTGATTGAAGCCAGAGGAAATGATGAGACTGGGATGCCGGGACCCCCTTCTGCTCTGCCCCATGACTGCAGCCGCCTTTTCTGCCGCAAGGCTGTTCTTTGATGTCTGGCTCACTCACCACGCCATTCACACAGAACTCTTTCCAGAGTTACCGATGCTTTCTTAGTGGCCTTTTATCAGTCCTCATCCGTTTGACATCTCTCTGCCGTGGACACGCTTGATCCCCCCCTCTTCTCCAGGTGTTTGTGCCTGTGACCTCTCCTGATTCTCCTGCCAGGTTTTTGGCCATACCCTGCCCAGTCTCCTTTGCAGGGCCTTCATCCAGTTCACATGTGCTGCCATGTGTCCCGTGGGACTCTGGCTTGAGCGCTTTCTTGTCTCCATCTACACTGTTTTACGCAGTGATCTTATCAGCTCCCATGGAGTCAGTGATCTCATTAGCCCAGACTTCTCTGTTAGTTAACCTCTGATTCTGCATCTCCAGCTCCCTATTGGATGCCTCATATCCATCATACGCTTGTCCTGTCTGAAACGGAACTCATTGTCCTCCCCAACTGAGGCCCTCTTCCTGTCTCCCTTACCACTGTCGAGGGTGCCACCACCCTCCTAGTCACTCCAGGTCACAGGGCCCCCCCCCCGCAGTTGCCCTTGACTCCTCCCTTTCTCACTGTCCACATATGATCTCTTGCCCAAATCCATCGGATCTGCCCTTTCTAACATCCCTGGTGCAGGCCATTGTAACCTCTCATGTGCACTATTTCAGTAGCTGGCTCAAATCTCTCCCTGCTTCAGCATATCCTCAACTGTCGGTGATCTTCCTGAAACTCTGTTCTCTTCTTCCCTTCCTTTCCCTCCCCATTTCAGGATTAAATAAAAAATGGGTTTTCTCCCTTCCACCTTCTCAGCCTAGTTACTGGATCCAGTAACACCGGCCTCAGGGCTGTTCCACGAACAAGACGCCCCCTCTCTGTTTTGGGCCTTCTCTCTGGCTGTCCCCCAGACCTGCAGTGCTCTGCCTGCTGCCCTCGGCTTCCTCTGAGGCCCACCTCTGCTCCCGCCTTTTACAGGAAGCCTTTGTCAGCTCCTCTTCCTTCTAGAACCTTCCCTCTGCTCATTATTCCCTCTATCCTACAGGGATAGAGCTATCTATGCATATCTCTTTGCTCTTTGTCTCCTCCCTAGATTACAAGCACCTTAAGAGCCTTTCTTTTTACCCCCAGATACATCACCTGGCCCATAGTAGGAACTTAAGAAATGTCAGTGAATGCTCAGTTAAATAGGCCTTACAGAAAGAAGCCCAGCTCCCCTGCCTTGGAGAGTGACTGTAGGTGGTGTACTGTCCCTTAGCTGCTTAAGAGAGAAATGGGTGTTTAACTGATTTGTCTACTGGAGAGGAGCCCACAGCTGTGCATGCATCTGCACACGTGCACACGTGCACACATTCACACTCACATGCACACACACGCGCAGACACACTCATTCTGGTTTTCTTTTTCTGCATTCCTCAGTTGGCAGCCTGTTATTGACTACATTGACAGTAAATTTGAGGATTATCTGAATGCAGAATCTCGAGTAAACAGACGCCAGATGCCAGACAACAGGGTGCAGTGTTGTTTATACTTCATTGCCCCTTCAGGACACGGGTTAGTACCTTAATCCTTCTGTTGGTTTGTTTTCTTTGTCTTTGTAGGTTTCTGAGTATCCTAGCTGGCCTAAAAGTCTGCTTGGGGAATAACCAGAAATCACTTGTCTCTTCTAAGATTTAAGCCGTGCACGCTCACATTACAACGTGGCCACGTTCTCTTTTTTGATGCTGGAGGAAGGTTTTTTTGTTTGTTTTTTTGTTTGTTTTTTTTTTTTGCTTCTTAAAGTCCTGGTTGTGAGGAACATCCCTTTGGACCTCAGATTACATGATGGAATTAAAAATACATTCTTCTGGGGTGGCTAGGTGGCGCAGTGAATAGAGCACCGGCCCTGGAGTCAGGAGTACCTGAGTTCAAATCCAGCCTCAGACACTTAACACACACACACACACACACACACACACACACACACAAAACCTAGCCGTGTGACCTTGGGCAAGTCACTTAACCCCAACTGCCCTCCAAAAAAAAAAAAGCAAAAAAAAAAAAATACATTCTCCAGTTGCCTGGTGCTAAATAGAAACAAATGGGAGCGTTCTGAGGAGGCAGAGGGTGGCCCAGAATCCCTCTCTAAGCTTCCCAAATCTCGCAGGCTGAAGCTCGCTCCAGATTCCCCAGGAAGGGGGCAGAGAGTGCACTTCTCTCCATGCATCTATTCTGTATTGATTGGGATTAATATGCATTTCCCAGCAAAGCAGATGGACTTGTTTTTTCCTCCCTCCATGCCATTTCCCACAGCACTCTCCAGGAGGTGAAATCTCTCTATACTTAGTACTGTGTGATGTCTCATTTTCTGAAAATATCATGAACAACACCAAATTAGAATCGCCATAAGCACTAAGCGTGTCAGGTTTTCCTAAAATGCCTCAGTGGCCCCAGAACAGTTGACACTCAGTGACAATTCAAGAAATCGATTCTAAAGCTTCTTCTGAATCTCTTGAATGTTATTTGGATTGGACTGAGTGACTTTGGATTCAGTGAAAGGAAGTTCTAGTCATCTAATTCTCCTACATTGTGGCAGGTTTGATCTGTATTCTGAAAGTTTCTGTCAGTAGGTGAGAAGTCTCAGGCAAAAATGGGAGATGACCAGGCCTGGGAGCTGCCCTGTCATTCTCGGCATGCTGGGCTTTTCCTCCATCCCCCTTCAGTCACTTGTTGGTGGGAAACATGCAGTCTGAGTGCAGGAAAAGCTCGGCCAGTTACAGATGCTCTTTTCCTATGCCCCACGACCACCTCAGTCTGATAGCAGCAACAGTAATAAGAGGGTAGGGGTAGGGACTGAGCATTCACAGAGTGCCTCCTGTCCCAGGCACTGTGTCCAGCCACCCTGAAGGGCAGGTGTGATGCAGGCAGGTTGAAACCTCGCTGGGGCAGAGCTGAACTGGTGTTCTCCTGAGCTCTGTGTCCTGTGGCACCTCTGAATGGAGATGACCATTGGTGTTCACCAAGTGCATCGACCAAAACGCACCCTCCTGGGGTCTCCCGGAGCCCAGGGAATCACCAGGAAAGTTGTTTCTGCTCCCACGGCCTCTAGCTCTTGGGCACATCTTGCTCTTCTGGGCCTCTCTGTGAGCAAAGCAGCACATGGTGGGCGTCACTTGTGCCCTGCCATTTGGAGCAGATAGAATGCAAGGGAGCGGCCGTGTAGTCTCACTGACGAGTCTGTCTTGCAGCCTCAAGCCACTGGACATCGAGTTTATGAAGCGTTTGCACGACAAGGTGAACGTCATCCCCCTCATCGCCAAAGCGGACACGCTGACCCCTGAGGAGTGCCAGCAGTTTAAGAAGCAGGTGTGTGGGGGTGGAGGCTTAGGCTTCTTAGATCCACCCGGGGCCCATGCTCTGTGTCCTCCTGAGCCTGAGCACTCTGGTCTTCCTCACTCACTCATGCTCTAGCCACAGTCCCAGCACCTGGCTGTCCAATTTTCACATAATAGACACTTAAAAAATGCGTTGTTGCCTTGGTCTGATGTTGTCTTATTCTGTTTTATTCATTTCAATTTGCTTTAGATAATGAAAGAAATTCAGGAGCATAAAATTAAAATATATGAATTTCCAGAAACAGATGATGAAGAAGAAAATAAACTTGTTAAAAAGATAAAGGTAAGTAAGACGTTCCTAGCCTATATATTGAAATATTATGACCCATAGAACAAATCCACATCAGCTGTCTTCTTCTTGCTAGGTGGCTAGAGTGTGCCACGGTGGTTTCACGTCATTACCGTCATTTTGGTGTTTGACCAGCTGCACAGCTGCTGGCGCCCTGTGCGCTGAGTGTCTCGGGGAGCTGGCTAGCAGGGAGAAGTGGTCAGCAAGTAAGGAAGGTTTGGGATGTGTCCTGAGGCCGCAGTGACCCTCTGGTCTGTGCCTTGAAGTCACTGCAATTTGGAAAAGCTGTCTTCAAGGGTCAGAGTAGGCCCAGACTTAGAGCCAAGCAGGCACCGGCTGCCCCTCTGGGACTGCCCGGGCTCCCAAGCCAGGTCTGGGTGGTGGGTGAGCCCCAGAGCTAACAAGTGAGCTACTGCCTTGAAAGGTTTCTGTTTTAGAGCTGTGGGCCTTGCTCCACCTCAATGGGATTTAATGTCATCATTTTATTAGGCTTTCCTTTACTGAATTGTCGCTTGAAGAAAAGAATTTTGTAAATATAAGCTGGTCACGGTAGAGCTGCCGTTGTTGGGCTTGTTTTTGTCTCAGCGCTGTTCAGACCAGATGTCTTTAGAGTAGGCTCCTTCTCCATTGATGGAGTTGTTTTGGGTGACCACCCCTCCCCACCCTGGGTCCTGGGGGCTCACCCCACTGGAATGGACCTCGGCCCTCAGAGTGGGGCGGCGCTTTCTTACATTGCATTTCAGGTACCTGCCAGAGCCATTGCAGAGCTCCTACAACAGTCCTTCTTTCAGCATCCATCCCGTTGAAGAAACAACTGAGCCATGTTTGAATGACCCTGTTTTGTCTTCTAGGACCGTTTACCTCTTGCTGTGGTTGGTAGTAACACTATCATTGAAGTTAATGGCAAAAGAGTCCGAGGAAGGCAGTATCCTTGGGGTGTTGCTGAAGGTAAGGTTTTTGTCAGCGCCTCTTATTTTGTATTTCCATTTGCATAGGTGCCCCCCCAGTCCTGGAACGTGCTGAGTTTGTTTGCATGCTTCAAGGTTTACTCTCTTCTCATTTGTCTGCCACATGTGTCCTGGGCTTCCCTAGCTGTCGGAAAGCCGTGGCTGCATTTTCTTTGTGTTCTTCCCTGCCCCACACTTGGCTATTTTTAGTTCATTTAAGTGATAAGCTACTTATCTATAGTCAGGGGGGGAAAATGTCTTCCCTACATTTGTAAACCTCCTTTGAAAAGGAAGTAAGAAGCCTCAGCCTTTGACTGCCGCTTCCTGAGCCCTTGGCCTGTGGCAGCCTCATCGCATGGCACAGCAGCAGCCGTCTTCTGCTGTTCCAGCTCTGGTGACTCACGCGGAGGAACGCGGCCCTTTGTCCTCTCCGCATTTGGCTCCTGCTGCTTTCCTGATCCTTAAGCACCATTTCCAGTGAATGGTGACCCCAGGTTATTTGGGTAGAACCACAGTTTTATCAACATGGGTATCTTTCACTGATAAAAATTCCACATTCTTCATACCTTCTCATCTTCCTAGCTGGTTCTTCAGGCTGTTGAGCACTTTGACCCACATTCCCAGTGTCTCAGGTGCCCATACACACTCCCAGTGCTGTTCTTAGTACAGACGCAGCCCACCGTGTTTTCAGGTCGTGTGTCCTGGGTGAGAATTTTAAACAGTCATTCCCCGTACAAGTGCATTTTCTTTTTGGTGAGGGAAGTGTAATATGCTGACATTTCTTCTCATTCGCTTTTGGGTTACTTGCTTTGATTCCCCTGAGAGAGTGACGTTCAGTCATTTGTGTCACAGGATGCAGCCAGGTGGCTCTGCTCTGACATCCCACCTTTGTGACCGTGACTCTTGTGCTTCCAGGATTGTCGGGAGGCTCAGCGGAGAGCATGGGCCAAGCAGCCCACAGACCTTAAAACTGTTGTGCTTCAGTCATGGCCATCTCTCCGTGAGCCCGTTTGGAATGTGCTTGGCAAAGCTCCTAGAGGAGTTGGCCATTTCCTGACAGAGTTAAGGGACTTGTGTAGGGTCACACAGCTAGGAAATGTCTGAGGCTGAATTTGAACTCAGGAAGATAGCTTTTCCTTATTCCAAAGTGCTCTGTGTACTTATGGTGTTACCTAGCTGCCCTGACCTTAAAAGACTCTGTGTGCGTGTGTGTGAGACAGACAGCTGAGAGAACGTGATGTCAGCAGTGGTGCAGCTTAGAGTGAGCAGAAGCATGGCCTCCTGTCAGCCCTGAAGCAGCTGGATCCTTTTCTTCCCTCCTCCTTTTTCTCTCCCGTTGCCTTCTCGCTTCTTCAGAAGCCATTGGCGGCTCCTCAGGCTGCTGTTCGTGAGGCTCTGGCAGCTTTGGCTCGTCTTGGGGTCTGATCCCTTTTTCAGTCTGTAGACGGCAGAGTTGCTGCGCTCCTCCCCCCCCCCCCTCCATTTTTTATTTCCCTGCTTCTCATCCGCACAATCCCTTTTCCTTCGGAGGGTGGCCCGTTCAGATTCCAGCAGTTGGGGGATGTTTTCTTGCTTGTAACTGCCTCACTCCTCGCCCCTTTCTAATATCAGTCTTTTACTGTGGATTCTGGCCTTGAGAACACATTGACTCCTTTAGACAACAAATGCCTTGGCTGAGCTTGATCTTATCTCGCAGATGAGCTCCTTGGTGTTAAAGGCCTTGTATTACACTTGCGGGTCCCAAGTAGTACCAAGTTCTGGCCTGAGCTGAGGCTTTTGTACTGTTAAAGTATCACAGAGACGTGTCTCCATTGCAGAGAGCCTCTGAAGCTATATTTGGGTGCATCAGATCAGATCATTTTATTTAAAACTCTGTAACCATCACATGTCGATCATTCCCTGTGTTCAGGCATCCTCGATAGTGCCTCATGGAGCACTGTAAGCTTGGCTGTGTGCTGTGAATTCATTATCTGGTTTGCACCTCAAAGCAGTCATGAGGTTGGGATACATACACAGTAGGGGTTTCATTTCACAGATGGACATGAAGCTCAGAGGGTTTAATTTAGTGGCCTGTGGTTTCACATGTAGTTAGTAGAGAATGTGGCAGGTGATGCAGAGACAGCATTTGGATTTTGGCTTCAAAGACTCTTCCCTAAGGCTGGCCACTTGCCCCAACACTCTATCTGGGCTGACTACTCCCTCTTGTCTTCCTTCATGATTTCAGCCGCCTCACAAGGTCAGTCATCACTGGTAGAGAGCCCATAGCCCAGCTCTTGGCTGTCCTGAACAGCCCTGAGGCTCCTGCTGCCCGCTGCACAGGCCCACCTGATCCATTTACTGAACTCTGGTTCAGATGTGACCGTCCCAGATTCCTGTGGGGCCCCTTCTCATTCTGAGATCATCTCCTGCTGTGACTTGGTCATGTCTTCTCTGGCCTGAAATTGTCTTCCAGGCTTTTCTTCCCAACTTTGTCCTGCCGGCTGTCGTTGCCGCTTAAGATTATTTATTGGGCTGGAATCTAAATGAGAGCGTCGTTATAAAAGTGCCAGCGCATCTGCTCTCCGGCTTGTCTCTTCTCTCAGTCGTGGTTACAGACCCTGAAGAGGATCTGGGATGGCTTCCCACTGGAGAAGGGCCGCTGCTTGGGTTCTTCTGTTTTCATTTACAGATGAACTTCACCTTGAAGTTAACATGGCTTTTGGCGCTATGTCTTTCTCCTTTGAAAGCTGATTCAGTATTTGCCTTTGGATCTAGTTCATGGGATATTTGGCTGTTACACATCTCTTCAGCTTTCTAATAAATGGAAAGGGTATTTTTGGTCCATTTCTGATTCTTCTGACTGGACAGATGCCAGAAGTTCTTCATGGAATTCATTTCATTTAAAAAAAAATATTCAGCATTAAAATCCATTGCTTCCTAGCTTCCCTTTTTATGAGAGTATTTGATGAGTCCAAGTGAGAAGTTCTGGTAAGGATCTGATCCCTAACTTACTGTCCAGAAGCACCAGCTTTCCACATAATTTCGTGGTGTCCCCGGCCTGAAGGCCACTGAATCACCATGTCCGTGGGAGCTTGGTTTAGCCGGGGGGTGGGGGGGGGGAATCTCCTTAAGCTCTTTCATCCTGGTTCCCTTCCTGGTAGCTCGTCTCTGCTTGGCACATTGAGCCTGGCATGAGGTGAATGACTGAGTGACATGACAGCCTCTGCCTACTCCTCCCTTGGCATCTTCATGGAGAACTTGCCAGCCGCTGTTCCCTTGGCCTTTTGGGTTCATCGCTTGTGGAGCCTGCACAGGTTTGGTCTGCTTCCTTGTGTCTTGTGTCAGTTGTATTGGTCATGAGATAACAGTTGCCATTTAGAACGTGATGATTCTTAGTCTTTGCAGATATGGGACTAGAAGGGTGCCCAGAGCTCATGGCCTCTCTGAGGGGGAAGGAAGGGCCTGTGGAACCCAGGGCTTTGGCAGCCAGCTGCCATGTCACAGTAGGGTGACCCTCTCACTTTTGTGGCGATGTCAGGAGGTACAAGACGTACAGGCTGAGGCCCTGCTCCACAGGATGGGCCGGAGTTAGGGGAAGGAGGAGACAGAAAGATGGTCACAGAGAGGAGGCGAGTGCATTTCTCCCCTCATGGTGATTTGGGGAGGCGTAGAGAGCCCAAGCTCAGGTTCTGTTGACCTTGGTGTCCCATCTGTAAAACCAGGTGTCAGAGGAGGTAACCAAACGCTACAGAAATGTATTATTCCAAGGTTTGTTGGTTTCTGCTTTTTAGGAAGGGGGTGGGGGAAGAAGAGAGGGTTAGGGCTGGTGTAGCCCCCTCCTCCAAAAAGGGAAAAGAAAAAAAAGCCATTCAAACGTTTATCTAGAAAGACAATCAGACAAAAGGAAGGCAGGAATAAGTGACTGATAGGACAGCTTGGAAAGCTATGTATTCACTAGGTTATATATTTAACGAGAGAAGCAAGCCTGGCAGACCAGAGGGGAACAATTGATGTACAGTCTTCTTTTTCTGTTCTATACATATGGAAATTCCTGTTTTACTTGGAGTTAAATTCACAGTAATATCAGAACTCACAAAAACAGCTGGAGGGCTTATGTAGCAGGAGGGTGACAGTCTCAGAGGCAGCTGATGGGTGTTATATGGTACTGAGAGGGCAAGAGGCAGGCTCTCCCAATGCCCTGAGCTGCGAGAGGCGGCCTGGCTTCCCGTCCCAGCTAGGCTTTTCTTTCCCTTCTGAATACCGGGCTCAGTTTCCTCAGCTGTCAAAGATGACTTCTGACATTGAAGGTCAGTTTTGTGGTCATAGGGGTGTGACAGGGAAGGGTCACATCCTTGGGATCACAGGCCCATCAAAGTGTTACTTCTTCCCCCTTCAGTTTGCCTGAAGACTTTACTGGCAGCTCATCCCTAGCAGCAAGCCCTTCTAGAGCCACAGCCCCTCAGCTGGGCTCTTATGACCTGCTCTCTGCACGTTAGTCATCCACTCACATTCCTGTGACCATCTATGTTTTTCTTGTTATCTTTCTGTTTCATGCTCTCAGTTTTATGTTTTTCCCAGCGCCTTTTCACCATGTAGGAAGCTTAAAACTTGTTTAAATTGTAATGAGGAATATCGACTCTTCTGCTTTTCTTCCAACTCTGAGAGAATGAAACCATATTGAATGACAGATAAAATGTAGCCTGATACATGGTAAGGGGAAATACCTGCTTTCATTGAAGTATATGGCTGACAGGAAATGAAGAGAAGAGAAGATTGCCTAAGAAGAGGGGCTGCTTTTTGTTGGGTAGGGTCTTTGTGACAGAGTTGCGGTTGGGGTGGAGATTGGGCAGTTTCAAGCATCTCCCAAGGTAATAAAGCCATATTTTAAGTGCCGTTAGGAGGGTGCCTCATCCTTAGTCATGTTCTAGCTAACATTATTTCCGTTCAAATACGGCCTGGTATGGTGTTAGGTAGAACCACATTTTATGGGAACAGAGACATAGGAATAGTGTTACAGATGGGCAGTTGGTCACATGAGGTTTCCTTACTGATGCCAATTGGTTATGATGTGTTTGCATGTTATGACACAGGAGCCATGACTAGGGTGGCCCTGGCACTGATTAGACCACAGCATCTTCAAAAGCTGTGTCCTTTTGGACGCTGGGGTCTCATGGAACCAATACCATAACATCTAAATGGGCAATGTTGTGGAAAATTCAGTTCAGTTCCCAAGGTGAAAAATATATTCAGAGTAACTCTGTTCTCTGTCAGCCCAGAAAAAGTATAAAGAGGAGTATCGGGTTTAACTTGCCATTGACCTTTTGGACTTAAAGTGGGAGCAGAGAAGGCCAGAAGACATTTGGCCTCATCGTGCCTGTGCCTTGTCTGTCATTGAAGAGCGAAGCCAACGATGTTATTTCCTTCCGCTTGAACAGGGCTCTCAAGTTGGGAGCCTTTAGAATGGAGGGAGGGCTTTCGTTTTTAAAAAATTACTCTTAGCCGTTGTCTCTTTGATAGGGATATTGATAGTTATTGTTGGGAAAGCTTAGTATTCCTAAGTGAATTTACTTGGTATATTCTCTGTTTTCCCTGCAGTTGAAAATGGTGATCATTGTGATTTCACAATTCTAAGAAACATGTTGATAAGGTAAGTGTGAACAGTAACATGGAGTTTAAACAGATTTTTTTTTAAAAGCGGAAAGGCCTAAGCAGCTGATTTCTGCAGGTACCAGTTGTATTGAAAATGGGGATAATAATGTTCATGGTGTGCTGTACTGCTCATTAGTATATACTAGTTGTACAGAGACACTGTCATCTCTGTCCCAAGTGACTCACTTTAGTTAGGACAAGAAAAATAGCCCAGTCAAAGAGTAAGGTGGGTGATGTTTGCATTGGATGACAGCCAGCCTTGTTGATGATTGTACCTTTTCTGCGTTGAAGTTGAAAATTGAGATCTATGACTTTCTTCCTTAATCGAAGACCTCCTGCCGTGGGCAGAGTGGAGCTCCTTAAGTCACTGGTCTTTATCCAGTATTTTGATGAGGAACTCTTTAGAGCTCAGGCATGCTAATTCTAGGAAAACCGTCCTAGAAAGTTCAGTATCTTCATTTGGAGACAGAGCCTGGGGTCCCCTGCTCTCTTGTGTACCCTTTTCTATCTGTGTGTCCTCCTTGGACCTCTTTGTGCATCCTTCAGATGAGAGGGCTAGACCGCACAGCATCTCTGTTGTAACTGATGATTCAGTGACCTGCCAGAGAGAGCACTTCAGTCTCTTTCCATAAGTTCTCTGCCTCTTAGAGGCTGTCTTCCAAGAACTTGTTCATCACATTGATGTTCACAAGATACCTCTCACAGCCCTCAGGTTACAAAAGACAGAAGAGGAGGCTGTGTGTAGATATACCTAGAGCATTCCCTTCCTTCCCCACCATCATGGAGAACGTGTCCTGGGCAGAGTTCAGAGGGAAGACAATGCCTTTGTCTTTGCTGAAGCCTGCTAGATGTGTCTCTTTTGTGGCTAAAACTGTGCCCATTTCATCAAAACCCTTGCTACTATAGGGCTTATGCAGTTTTTAAAAATTCCTTGACCATTTAGAGCAGTGGTTCTCAAACTGTGAGTCTCGACCCCTTTGGGGGTCAAACGATCCTTTCACAGGGGTCACCTAAGATCATTGGAAAACACATATTTCCGATGGTCTTAGGAACCGAGACACCGCTCCTTTCTCCATCTCCAGGCGAGTCTGCCCACATACAGACACGCCCCCATACAAGTACTAAAGGATCGCAGCATTAGGAAGGTTGAGAACCACTGATTTAGAGGATATCAGCCTAACAGTAGATGGAGCATGCTTATTGTTTGGGCTGGCTAATGGCTCAGTTAGAAAGATGCCCTTGGAGTTGGGCCATTGGCACACCTGTTGGATGAGTATTACACAGGGACAGGGAGCCAGAATGGAAGAGCAGGAAGAGCATGGATTGAATTGGAGCGTCATCACAGCCCTTCCAGCGTTCCCAGGTGGTAAGTCTGGAGCTGGGGTTGGAATCTGGCCATGGATGAGGCGTGCTCAAGAGAGCAGGGGAGAGAGAGTTTGTCAAGGTGCTTGTTTTTGTGGTTTAATATAGATTGAGTCACAACTGTCTGAATGGCTCTACTCCCAAGACTGAATAGTCATGACAAGGGTCAGTGTCAGCTCCTTAGGAGGCCTCAGTTGGTGTGCCCCAAGAAAAACCTATTGATGACAAATAAAAGTACAAATGGCTTCCCTGACATATTATAAATGACTACTCCCACCCCCCCACCCCCCAAAAAAAAACCCAAAACCAAGCTGAATTAGGAGGAGGCCTAGGAAGAGTGCCCACAAGTGTGGATGAGGAGGGAGAGTGAGGGCTGGGCAGAGGAGCCTAGAGCACCTTGGGGAAGGCAAGGCCCAGGGGCAGTGACACTGGAGGCTGGAAAAGTGCAGGGGGAGGAAGGTTTAACAATTGCCTTCCCATATGTACAAGCCTGTAGTTAGATGTCATAATGCAGGTAAAGGAAATAGAAAAAAATCTGTCCTTGAGGAGTTTATAACATACTTATTAGGGATGAAACATTGATATTGAGCTGAAAATACTAAAGAAATATTGCAGGCTGGTGGGATTGATCAGCAGGCTTGGGTGCTGATGGGGTAGGGCCTCCTGAGCAGAGCCCTGTCACGGGTGAGGCTCTGATTGGGGCCTGGGTGAAGCTAAAAGCAGACTGGGGGCCTGCGGCTCCTAACGGAAGGTTTGCAATCCATTTTTATGACCTCATTTTAATCCCCACAATAACCCTGAAAGGTGGTGGGAGCCCCCATTTTACAGATGAGGGAACCAAGGCCCAGAGGGGGTTCCAGGTGGGAGTAAGTATGCCCAGGTCTTAATGATCTCAGATCTCTGCCTGAGAAGCACGAGGGGAGGTGACCCCATTGCTTCTTGTTAAAGGGGATTGAAAAAGGCCGTTTGTTTTTTCTTTAGGAAGGGTGAGCATCCTTGTCAAAGGAGCACGCGGAGTTACTCGTTAGAATCAGCCGACTCGTGTGCTGCTGTGCTGGGCCATAAGAATTTTTTTTTTAACCGTAGTTGGAGTGATTTTCTTTCTAGTGGGTGGGCACTGGGGCCTCACTGCCGCAGGCCTGGTCATTCTCCCTCACGTAATAGAATGGATGGAGTGTGAGACTTGGGGACAGAAAAGTCCCAAGTTCAAATTTGACTTCTGGTACTTACAAGCTGTGTGATCCTGGTTAAGTCACTGAGTGGTTCTCAGCCTTAGTCAAGTCCTCATCTGTGAAATGGGAACAATAACGTCTCCCTCCCTGGGTTGTTAGAGGGCTCCGATGAGACAGTAGCTGAAAAGTGCTTTGCAAACCATAAAGTGATTGTTGCATCATCGGTGTGGTCTGTAGTCATGTGATCTGGGCTGGGGGGAGGCTTCCCAAACTCTCCTGCTATGGGTTGGATGAGATGAGCTGTGTGGTCCGTTCCCATCTTAACTCTGATCCCATAATTCTAATTCTTTGGCCCTTGGTAACGTCTCTGTGATGACTTAAGGAATTTAGACGGATGGAAGCCTTCCCTCTGCGTGCAGCTGCTTAGGCAGCTGTGTGGCATTTCACAGACCCCCCATTTGGAAGGGGCCTGTTGCCCTCACGTCCCTCGCTGGAGGTCTCCCCACAGCTTAGTGAGATCTCTGCAGCCTCCTACGGTTATCTGGTGGAGGGGGCAGAGTTTGGGGAAGCCCCGGGGGCTTCATCTCTTCAAGAGAAGGGAAGGCCCCATTGTTGGAACACTTGGTGAGAGCAGGAACAAATGCTCCCTGTTGTCCTTGCCGTGACAGAACCCACATGCAGGACCTGAAGGACGTGACCAACAATGTGCACTATGAGAACTACAGGAGCCGGAAGCTGGCGGCCGTGACCTACAACGGTGTGGACAACAACAAAAACAAGGGACAGCTGACCAAGTGAGCGGGTTGGCGGGGGGTGGACCGGCAGGAGGGAGGCTGGGCGCTGCCAGGCCGCCGTGCCAGCCACCTCCCTCAGTGCAGACGTTGGCGATTCCTCTGTCTGGCTGCGGGCGGAGACTGTTCCTCCTTGTAGTCTAATGTGGCGAGGCTTTCTCTTCACTCGCCACTGTCCTTAGACATCCCAGATCATGCCCTTCATAAAGCCTCCTCCCTGGCCTCCGTTTCACTGGCAGTTCTTGGCCTTTTCTCTTCTGGTTGGATAAGTTTATTCAGAGCCATCCTTAGACTTCACCTAGTCCTGGCTCTTTTGCAATTGACAGTGTCTGCTGATGGGAGGTGACTTGGCCACAGCCACATGGATAGGGATGAGCAGAGCCATAATGTAGACTTGAGTCCTCAGGCTTCAGCCTCGCCACGCTCTGCTAGTGCCCTGCAGCTTTGTTGTGACGTGGCCTTGCAGCGTGGGCAGCAGCCTGCGTGGCTACGGAGATCTGTGGGAGACCTGCCATTTGCCTTTTAATTTGCATGTCTGAAGAACTCTCCTGTAGGGAGAGGGGCATCAGCATCAGTGTAGTAGCAGGCTCATCTTGCTTTTTTAAAAAAAAAATCAATTATTTTATTTATTTTCTTGTTTACATCATTCATTTCCACCAGATTTTGACTTAAAAATTTTCTCCCCATCTTTCCCCTACCCCCAAGCCTAAAACAGTAATCACACTATAAAGCCCTTCCCCCAGGCTGCCCTCTCCTATGTCCTCCCCCATTGTCCACTCTTACTTTCTGGTAGGGCGGGGAGGGTCACCCTACCCCAGTACCTGTATGTATTAATTCCCAGGTGCATGTAGTTAATGATAATAATTATTTTATACACACACACACACACATCTTTTTTTTTTTTAACATTTGATCATAGAGCTTTAAATTCTAGATTCTTTCAGTTCCTTGTCACCCACCCCCACGGAAGGACAAGCAATACAGGTTGTACATGTGTAATTACACAAGACATCTTCACAGTGGACATATTGTGACAGTCTGATCATATGTCCCTCCTTCCTATCCCGCCCCTCCTTGTTCTGTTCTCTATCCTGTCCCTGTCCCTTTACTGAAGCGTGAGCTTCCAGC
>CM053599.1:3110505-3162222 GCA_028646575.1 Pseudocheirus occidentalis
CCCCCCCCGGGCGGCCGCGGCCTCTGCGTCCCACCAACACCCGCTGCGTCCGTTCGAACCCGACGGGGCAGAACTGAGGGACGGCGACGGACACGGGGGCCGGGCCTTGGCGGCGCCCCCGGCCCTCCTCTCGGCTCGGCTCGCTCCCCCCAGCCCCGCGAGGGGCTCGAGGGGCTCGGGGTTTCAGGGCCGCCCCCTGCCCGCGCCGCGGGGGAGCCTCGGGCTTGGCCGCGGCCTGGCCGGATCCGATGGCGGGCGCGGAGGAGGAAACTGAGGCGGGGAGGGGGCCGGGCCCGCCGGCCCCCGCCCCATTTCCTGCAGGCCCCGGCCCGGCTCGGCCCAGCCCGGGGCCTGCCGTCGCCGCCGCCGCCGCTGCCTCGGGCTCGGGCTCCCTTCAAACAGTCAGGGCCGCGGCCGCCCCCGGCCGGCCCCACCTCCGCCGGGCCCCCGCCGTCCCTCCCCCGGGACCCCGAGGCCGGGCCGGGCAGGGTCGGGGCAGAGACTCACCCATGGCGCCGCCGCCGCAGCCGCCGCCGCTCCTCTCCTCAGCCGCTCGCTCACTGACCGACATCCCCTCCCCCGGCTAGGCCGCCCGCCCGCCAGCCGATTCTCCAACGCCGCCTGCGCCGCTGACGCAGCGTAGTCTCGCGCCGCACCGCGGCGCCTACGTACGCCGCCCCAACCCCTCCACCGCCCGCGCCACGCCCCGCCCGCGACGCGCGCGCCCCCGCCCTCGAAGCGTCGCGCCTGGACCTCTCTCGCGAGAGCCCCAAACTGCGCCCCCGCCCCCAGGGCCGACCCGAGTGCGGTGCAACCGGCCCTCGGCGGCCATCTTGCAGCCGGGCAGACGGGAGGCCTCGGGGAGTCTCTCACGGCCCGAACCTCCAGGAGAGACTGGTGAGTGCGCGCTGGTCGTAAAGGACTGTGCTCTCACGAAGCGGCTGAAGTTCTTGGGACTCCTCCAGGACTTGAGAGGATGGTCAGCGAAGGCGAGAGGGTGCGGCTCCTGCCCTTACCAAAGATGGCCGCCCAAAAGGCACGCTAGTTCCACGGCTTGAGCGTCTCCGATAGCTTTGCAGCCCGAATGCGCAATTGGCGTAAAGCAGGGCGGCCGAGCCTCCGCACGCACTTGGCGTAAGGAAAGGCGGTGCGGAACAGGGACTACGTCAGCCTCGCTTCCATCTCGGCGTAACGGTGTGGAGTCCCGAGGGCAGTGGAATCTCCTCACGCACTTGGCGTAAGGGGAGGCGGCGCAGGCCGGGCCAAGGCGGGGGTACCCTGCGCAATTGGCGTGAGGGCTGGAGGAAAGCCCTGGTCCGGGCTACGGACTGCTCTACGCCCTGGGGACAGCGGCGCGGAGTCGGGGGGCTTGTCCTCAGCCCGGGCCTGGCCTTGCCCTTCGGATCGTCGCTGACCGACCTGGCGATGACTCAGCGTCGGAGCTGGCAGGACCCACCGAGGTCACCTCCTATTTTACAGATTGGGAAACTGAGCCCCTGAGAGGCCCGGGCCTCCACCTATGCCATCATAGCACTTGATTTGACTCCTCCCTTTGCCCTGAAATCCCCCAGACGGCAAGTCCGGCGGGACTGACAGATCTGTGCCCTTTCTGACGCCCAACCTCAGTCTACCCGTCAGTAACCTGCACCCACCGCTCCTGGTGCTGTTGTATGGGACCAGGCAGGGTCTGGGAACTGTGCTCCCCCCACCCCCCAGCACACACCTGACCCCAGGCAGCAGGCTGTGGGCAGTGACCAGGCAGGCAGTGCCCGGCCGGCTCCCCCTGGGCCTGGAAGCCAGCCTCACCGCAGCGGTGCCGGGCCAGTCACTGCTCTGGCCATTGCTCCGGCCCCAGCCCTGCCGGACTCGCAAAGGGGCCACCCAGACTTCCAGATCTCGTCCCCAGGTGTCCAGTCCTGACCTTTACCCCGTGCCCTTTGGCAGGAGAATGGCGCCAGAGTCTGACAGGTGCTTTTCTCACCCTGAGTTGGGCGCTGTCCCTTTAGCAGCCCCTGAGCCAAGCCCACCTACCACAGGGACCCAAGGTGAGAGGGTCGGGCAGAGACTCCTTGCGCCTTGGTTTCCCCATCTGTAACATGAGTGGGGCAGGGCTGGGGAGCTGCGGCCAGGGACTCTGACAGCTGTTCTTGGTGAAGCCCTCTGGGCTCCTGGGGATCAGGACTCCCTTTTCTAAACGTCCTTAACTCGCCCTGTGCCTTAAAACCCCCAAAGACCACGGAGACCTTGGAGGTGGCACAGAAAGCTGGATCCTGGGGGTTAGCGAAGGGCCGGGAGAACTGGAGCTCAGAATTGTTCAGCTAAATGTCTAAAATAAATAAATGACTGGACAGCCAAAGAGCTCCGTAGACAAAGTTGAGGCATAAATATGAGACCCTGCTTGGCAAGGGTAAGACACTCCACGAAGAAGAAGCGCACGGCTGACTATGGGAGAGCAGCAAATGGTTTAGATATTAGGGACTCTGTGGAATCTCAGTCTGAGGCTGATTATTCATTTTAGTTGAGATTGAATCACAATATTCAGTTGCAAACATTTATTAGGCATTTCTTCTGTGCTGAGCCCTAAAAATTCAGAGGCAAAAAGAAAAGTTTGGCGTGTCCTTATTAACTCACTGCCTGCTTTGCTATTGTCCCCAAGCTCAGGGTTGGTAGGACACAGTTGGATGGTCTTCTGCCTCTGCCAGGACACCCATCCAAGTTCCCTGAGCCAGAGACAGGCTCCCCCAGCCTGGAGGCTGGTTCCCCTTTGTGCTGCAGTCACATCATAAATGGATTTCTGTCCTGGTCCAAGAGAAGGGTACATGTAGGGGTGGGAACAGCTGATAGCATATTGTCCTGTTCTCCCCAATCCCATTGCTGGGGAAGCCGATCATGGTTAATAGTCCCACCTCTGGGCAGGTGAGACTCCCCTTCTGCCCCCTTGACCTGACCTGAGGGCTTCTTCTCCATTTAAGCCTTCCTTCACTGCACGTCTGCTAACATTTCACAGGTGCAGATCTGCCTCCTTCCCCTGTGTCGTCCGTGTCACTGATGGTGTCTTCTCGTGAGAAGGTCACATGTGTGCCCACTATACCTGGCTGCATCAACAGGAAATTAGAGAGGGTTTTGTGCCAGGAAAATAGCCTGGCGGCATGGAAGGCCCTGCACTGTATTCCAACTGGAATCCATCCCACTACTCCTAGATGGTATAAATGAGTTCTAATAGAGGCAGATTGGTGCAGTGGGAAAAGGGCCAACCTTGGAGACAGGAAGGCCCGGGTTCAAGTCTGAGATCTGACCTGTCCTGGTTGTGTAACAAGCACAGGGTTACACTCTACTGACTATGAGCAGCTGCTCCTCTCCATTTCCTAGTTGTGTTTGAGTGAGGAATGCTGGGAGCCTTCTGAGTGGAAACGAGAGAGAGGCAGGCCTTGGGCCTTTACTTCCCCAGTTGGGCTGCTGGCATGTGGCCACGCACAATGGCAAGGCTTTTTTCTGTCTCTTGTGTCTTTTTTTTTATACCTGTAGGTATTGGACTAAGCTGCAACTTGGGAGCCTTGAAAGGTTAGGAGGACAAGCCTCCAGGGGTCTGGGAGTGGAGGTTCTGCCAGATTTCTCAGACAACAGATCCCAAGAAGGAGAAAGACCTAAAGACCTGCTTAATCCAGCCTAGAAGTGGATCAAAGGCAGCCAAGAGAGCATGAGGGCAGCTTGCCCCCAGCTGGGCCACACAGGGCAGTGAATGTGTGGTGGTGAGTGTCTAGGAGCAGCAGTGTTAAGGTTGAGCCCTCTGCCCTCAGGGCCAAGGTGTGCCCCCTGGGATTAGGGGAAATGTTTGAATTTCTGTCTCTGCCATATCTTTTCAGTAAATATCCCCTTGTAAAAGCTTGGGGAGGGGCCAAGAGTGTAAGTCCCAGAGAAGGTACCACTCTTCATGGGCAGAGCAATTTCTCCCCCTTATAGGAAACCATCTCAGCCCCGTGCTCATCCTTTAGCAGAGATTCAGCCCAAGCCAAAGGCCAACTTTAAGAGCAGGGCCCATACTGATCCACAGGGTCCTGAATCTTACCTTCCCATCCTGGTTTCTTTTGCCTCCAGGCAACACATGTCCAGCTTGTATCTCCTAGCAGGCATCAGGAAGCACTGCCTTTGGTTCTGGCTCAGTTCTGGAGATGCAAAGACAAGATGCCTAACAGACCTGCCCTTGAGGAGCTCCCATTCTGCTGCAGGAGTACGTGTGGACAGACAAGCATACAGAGGATGTCTGGTGAGGAAGAGAAGGTCTCCCATGGCCTGAGCTGATCCTGGAAGGGACAGAAGCAAGGAAGGGACGCACCCTGGACAGATGCAAGGTCAAGTTCAAGGAAGAACAACTAGACAAGCATGGCTGGGCATATATATCAGGCCAGCCACACACACACACACACACACACACACACACACACACACACACACACACACACACACACTAGCCCAGTCCCCTGCCAGATTGTCAGAACCTAGCACATGCATTCAGTTTTCTTGGGCAAGAGATTCTAGTTGTGACTTTCCCAAAGAGCTCTGTATAGGCCCAACCATTCTGAGTGAATGAATGAAAAGGCATCTATTAAACTCCTCAAGACAGGTGCCTAAACTGTGTATCCTTTGACCCAAGGTTACCATTACTGGGCTCATACCCAGTGACAGGAGAAGACAGAAGAAAGAGAGAGGAAAAAGAGCTCGTGTGGACAAAAATGGCCACCCGAGTGAATACCCACCCGTTGGGGAATGGCCAAACCAATTATTAATAGGAAGGAATATTATTGCACCACAAGAAACAAATAGAAGAGATTCAGAGGAACTTGGAAGCCTTAAATGAACTTGAATAAAGAAGGGGAAGGAAGCTGAGCCAAGAGAACTCTTCACCCTGGGACCACAGAGACCTCAGAGAAAGTCACTTTAGAAGTTGGGAGAACTCTGATCCTGAGACCAGACGTACCCCAAGAACTGAGAGGGAATGGCTTCTTTGCAAACAGGTGTGTCTGGCCAAATCAAGTGTCAATTAGCATCTGGAAAGGGAAGGCCTGTGAGCCCAAAAGGGCCTGTCTGGACACGAAGCCTGCAGCCAAAGGAACTTTTTGTCTCCATGGGCCTGGGTTCAAATCCTGTCCCTGAAACATACTGAGTAACTTTGGTTAAGTGGCCAAGCCTTTCTGGGCCTTGGTTTCCTCATCAATAAAATGAAAGGGTTGGGCTCTAAGGCCCCTCACAGCTCTAAATTTTATTCTTCTGTGAAGAGTGAGTCAAGGAAAGAAATGGAGCTTTCTGTTTCTTCCCTTGGAAGTAAGAATAGCAATCCTGAGCAGAAAGTGTGGCAGCTTCCAGGAGAGCAGAATTAGTGGAAGCCAATTTTTCCTGTGAAACCTGAAAGTATAATTTATTCTTAAACATGAACCAAATTAAGGCATGACTCACTTCCATAGGCATGGGTGCTGGCATCATCCCTTCTCCAGTCAAGCTTAAAATACTGAGAGAACTTATCCAAGGTAAAAGTACAAGAATATTTTGTCCTCCTCCCCAAACACTGTATGAGCTTTCGAGAAGTCACTATTTCCCCAGGACATGGATGTAAGTGAAAATGTTCAGCCTAGAATCCTTCGAACCTTTCCGTTGTAGTGGCTGAGGGAGTTCCACTTATAGGGAGACCAAGAAGGTTGGGACACGTCCCTGCTGCCCCTGGTGCCCTCAGACAACCACGGCATGAGAGAGCACCTGAAACCAGCTTTGGCCTTTTTCCCTGTATAGGAGGTGGTGTGTTATCCCAACAGAACCCAGGGCTCAGAAAACCACACTTTCTGAGACCTTGCCCTCTGCCTCAAAGCAGCCTGTGTCACTTTGGGACCGTGCCAGCTGAGAGGGAGCTGTGGCTCACACCTTCAGAAGAGGACCCTGACATCCGGGAGGTGATGACCTGACATGCAAGTGAACTAGATTTAAGTGAGGCAGGGCTATGCAAAGTTGCCAGCCTCACTTTTCCCTCCAAAGCCTTCTGGGTACAGTGGCCAGATACAGATAAGAGTGACTGGAGGTGGCCCCGGATGCAGTGGGGGACCTTGGCCTTTTTAAGCTGAGGCCTTTAATAGGTCTCAGTTTGACTGAAGCAGCACCCATTCCATGATTAAGGCTAGGTAAGAGATGAGGCAGAGAATGGCCTCTTTACCTGTGAGGGGCCTGCTGTCCAGCAGCAGGGCAGGAAAGAGTTGCTTACCCAGAGACTGACAGAGACAGAGACAGGGAGCACAAGCAAGGGAGCACAAAAGAGACAGGACTCTGAGAGTGGTGGAAAACAGAGCCATCTTTATTATCCCAAGCACAAGCTTTTATAGAGCCACAACTCTCCTTCCCAGCTGCAACACACCATGTTCCCCCTGATCCCCCAGAACACTGCACACCTCCCCATTCCCAGGCCAATGGTGTGTACCATGCTTATGACGAGGACATAAAGCCTAGGGGGTGGGGAACCGAGATCCAGGCCTAATAGCAGGCTCTTCAGCTGAGAGGGTTTATTCAGCCATCTGGGTCAGAGTCCCATTGGCCTGTGGTCTTCTACATTTACCTAGTCAGGAAGACCCTCTGGGTTTCTGGCCAAAACAGAAGCAACTGCTATTTACATTCACTCTGAGTCAATCAGGGCCCAAACAATGACCAAGTGGGGCTTGGGCTGGGACCAGTTGTTGACCAATCAATAGGAGCCATAGTGATTTGGGTGTAAGGCTGGTCCTTAAGAAAAAAAAAGATTCAGAGATCAAAATTTACCTTCCTTTGGGCAGAGCATCCACAGGTAAGGGTTGGAGTCTCTATGTGGACAAAGAAAAGAAAAAGATCTGTTTTGCCCAACTGGCCAGTTACAGTTAGCTCCTCCTCCTGCTCACAGAAGTCCTGCTTTATTCTTGTTTCTCAAAAGAGGACCATGTCCTCAGGGAGGTGACACCCAGACAGGAAAGAGGATTGGATTGAAGTGAGGTAGGGCTGTGCAGAGTAACTAGCCTCACACTCTCCTCTAGAGCCATTGGATCCAGGGGAGAGAGATCACTGAGCACAACTGCAGATGGTCCTGCCACATCCTAAAGTAGAAGAACAAGAGAAAGCATCCATTTGTTGATTCGTTCTTGCATTCAGACCAGCCTTCAATCCCAGGTTGAGAAAAAGCGTACAGGGGCATGAGGAAGCACCTACTGACAAAGTCTGAGTCCGAGTGACCAAAGGAATCTGCCCTTTGCAAGGACCAAGAAGAGAACCTTTCACCAGGTCAGCCCTTCTCCAAGCTAAGGAGCCCAAGGGCTCTGTTCTAGGGCCTGATCTCATCCCCCTTTACTTGCTCTGTGCCACGTGCCAAATTATGAGGGCCTTAAATATGAAATCAAGAAATATGTTCTTTGCCCTAGAGACAATAAAGGTCCACTGAAGCTTTGTGAGTAAAACAGTAAGAAGGTCAACCCAGCCACAACATGGAAGAGAGATTGGAGATGGCAAAAGTGAGAGGTACAGATGGCTACCAAGAATCCTCCATAAGCATTGGTGAAGCTCTAGGCACTGTGGGAAAGAAAGGAGAAGAAGGGAGAGTGAGGGAGGAGAGGGGAGGGGAAAGGAGAGGAGAAGAGAAGAGAAGAGAAGAGAAGAGAAGAGAAGAGAAGAGAAGAGAAGAGAGAAAAAAGAAGGAACTGACCTTCACATTGTAACGGGGGCAGCAAGCTGTAAATACCTATGTATATACAAGATATAGATAGAGTAGAGGAAGGTGTCTGCTAAAGGAAGGGAAGGAGTGGGAGGACAACCAGGGCCAGAAGCTCTTGCAGAAGGTGGGATTTGAGTGAAGGCTTGGAAGATGCCAGAGACTGGAGGAGAGAAAATATTTCAAGCATGAGGGACAATCCATACGAAAGTTCCAGGGACAAGATGTGAGGAACAGCAAGGAACCAGGATATTTCTATTTTCCAGGTCACTCTCCTATAGTTAACATAAAGTCATAAATCAAATGTCCTTTTCCAGGCCTTTGGTATTCTTCCCTCCACTCTGATATTTTGAGAACCCGTTCCTCAACACCTTCAAAACGTGTTGCCCCCAGCACAGACCTTCTTCTCTGTGTATTCTGGGTCTAGACCAGCTGCTCTTTCCATCCGCCTTGTCTTTGATGCCATTTCTGCTTCCTCATGCACCATATGGGGGGCCTGTGATGTCAGTCTCTCAACTAAATCAGATATTTATCCAAGATCTCTTCGGATGAGTTCCAGGCATCTTAAGGCCATCTTAAACAAATTAACCATCTGAAAAGAACAAGGAAATAAGGGTAGGCATTGGCTGAGCTCCGAGGAGACCAGGAGATCGAGAGATTCCCTGAAGGTTGAATGTCTCCAGGGACTCAAAGCAAGTGGGGAGAGAGTTCCCTGATCAATAACATCCTGATCCTGAACTGCCTGAAGTTTGACCAGCAAAGACCAATTTGTGAGAAACACAGACCAAAATAACAAAGCCATGAAGAATGAAGGAATGATCTTTAGTGAGCGCCCTACTACATGCCACATCCTACTCCCAATAAGGGACCCACGCCCCCTAGGGAGTTTGGTGATGAAGAACTGGTCACAGGAGTGGGGAGAACAGTGGGTCTGGCTGTCACTCACCTTGGTCCGCTCCCAAAGATTCACTTAGCCTAAAATCGGCAACTCTTTGACATGACCTCACAGTCAGGACAAATACCTCTTTATGCCCTGATAGGAAAAAACTCTGCCATGTGCGGGGGAGTATTGAGGATGAGGTAACAAGGCACCAGCTGCCAATGCTTTTGAGCACAAGCAGAGCTGAATCAGAAATGGGCAGAGATGGGAAATGGGGACACGGTGCAGGTGGAGCCATCAGACTGCATAAACCCTACAAGGTATTGATCTTGGCAACAGCTCTTCCTTGCCTCCAATCCAAAAGCCTGATGCAAGTGAACCTCCTGAGCTCAAGTCAGGGAGGACACAGTGACTAAACAAGCCAGAACAGAATGACTTTAGCCTGGTATATGCCTGGCATCCAACTCCCCTGTGCCAGCCTTCCTTCAGCAAGGCCATGATCTGTGGTGGCCTTTTCCTGAAAACCCTTCTCTGCAGTATCCATGCCCAGGAAGGCAGGAAACTCAGAGAGGAAACAGATGCATCCAGCCTGAGCCCCACATGCAAAAATTCTTGGTTTGTGTGAGACAGCTGCCCCAAGGCCATGGAGACCGGCCTGGCCAGATGCCAGAGTCACCAGGGAAGGTCATCTTTCCTGGCGTCACTGAGGACCAGAGGCTAAGGGATATCTATGTTCATTATGGAGAGGGCCTGACTTGAGCATTGGACTTAAGCATTAGAGCATGTTTAAGAAAAGACATCTTTGAGGTGATGGAAGTGCCAAGAGCACCACATACACACCCCGGCCCCCAGGATAATAGAGAAGCACCTGGAGAGGGGGTTGACAGATTGCAGACAAAGGATTAAAAAGCGTGAAGTAAAGATGTCACCAAAGAAATGTGGGTGTGAGGGGACACCAAATTCCTTTATCAGCAGGAGTCACCAACCCTGTGTAGTCCATGTAGTGCTGGCTGTCTAAAAAAAAAGTAGAAAAGCAGAACAGAGGAACAGACGAAATGAAAAGAACCAAAGGCGAATGAAAGCAGTCACCTAGCATGTGACAAGTCCAAGAACATAAATTAATAGGGGCAGGACTCTTTTCACAAGAATTGCTAGGAAAACTAGAAATCGTTTTGGCAGAAATTAGGGTTAGACCAACCATGTTACACCACATACCACAATCAGCTGAAAATAAATATGTGACCTGAACTTAAAAGGTCACATGGTAATAAATAACAGAGAATGGGAAGAAATTCTTTTCACTGTTATGGCTAGAAAGGGAAATCTTGACCTAACAAAGGACAGAGGAGTATAGAAGACAAATTAAGCAATTCTAATTACATGAAATTAAAAGGCTTTTGCACAAATAAAATCAATGAAGATAGAATTTAGAAACGGTAGAGTGGGAGAATGTTTTGCCTCCAATGTCATGACCGAGTCTGATGTACTAGCTATAAGGAGAACTGGCACAATACGTGACACTTCTCAGTATACGTGGTTAAATGAAAAATTTTAAAATAAGAATGGCAACTATAAATGACCACATGAAAACACATTCCAATTCATTAATAGTAAGGAAAAAGTAAAAACAAAAAAAAGCAACTCTTTTTTAAAATCTCACACCCAGAAAATTGGCAAAGATGCCCCAAAATGAGAATAGTTAACAGAGCGACTCTTAAAGACAAGCAGACTCATCCACAGCCTGGGAAGCTGTGAAGTGTTTCTGCCATTCTGGATATCAGTTTCTAATTACATGAGACGACTCATGAAACTGTATTGTCTGAACCAAAAACCCTATTGTTGGGCATACTCCCCAGGAAAAACCAAGACAGAATCCAAGGTCTGATGGATCCCAGGATATTCACAGCAGTCCTCTGGGGGCTAACAAAGAACTGGAAACAAAGAAGGCCCCTGTTAACTAAGTAATAAATTTTAAAACAATCCCTGATGTGTCAATCTAATGGAACATTATTGTGTCAAAAGAAATAGTGAGCATGAGAACCATGGGCAGATCTGTATCTCTCCCTCCTCAGTGGTCTCTGCTCGTCCACAGACACTTTGAGAACAAGGAGAATGCTTGTTCCACAGCTGGTTAGTGGCAAAGCATAGACTATGACATAGTGTGGACCCATCTGATTTCTAGTCCAGGGCCTTTTCTCTAACCAACATTAGGAGACAGATTAGTCTTCATCCATTAAAAAGGTTCCCCAGTAACCCCAGAGTCCTAGTCTGCCATTTAGCAAAGGTAGGCTAGTTGCTCGAGTCTCCAGCAATGGCGCCTTTTCTGGATCCAGACTTTGTGAAGACGCTGAAGGCTTTGCCAGGGAGGGACAAAGTAACATTGGCCAGCGTTTGCCATGTGCTGCTGCTCTCTTTGGGGCCACCTCCAACCTCTACTTCCACCTCTGTTTGACCATTCCTGCCTCACCCTCTGGAACTGACAATTCTCTGGCACACCTGAAGCTTTGATTGCCCTCTTAGGGTCCTTATCCCCAGTACACTTGGCATCTACACAGATCAAGAATTTTATTCCTGATAGCTCACATAGGTGAGGGTTCAGAAGAGGGCTACTCCAGCTGTCTTGGCTCTGAAGACTCCACCCATTGATTAGTCAACAAGCATTTATTAAGCTCTTACTGCATGTCAGCAACTGGGCTGAGTGCTGGTTGTTGTCCTTAAAGCTGCAGGTACCCCTCCATGTATATACACACAGATGTAGAGAGAGCCCAGGACAACTGCCCATAGGGTAAAGACAAGGAGCTGGTGGGTCCCTTACCCATTGTGATCACAGTACAGTATTACGATAGGAAACCAGGAAACTAGTCCTGGGACACAACTGCAGAGAGCTTATTGACCTGTTGATACTGTGAGAGGCTTCATGGCATTGTCAATGGCCTTGGACTCAATAAACCCTAGGTTTCAAGTGCCACCATTGATGCATTACTTCAGCTGTTCCCTGAGACTCTGTCTCACTAAGAGAAGGGGACAGCCTACACCGACAGATCAAGATCATTTCCTCCTCCAGGAGGGCCCTGCACCTGCCAAAGTCCCTGTCCCTCCCTGAGGCTAGACCAAATTTATGCCTCCCAGAAAATCGACCATTTCTCACAAATAGAAGAATACTGTTTACTACTGACCCACTGTCTCTGCCAGAGCCATTCAGAGCACTTGTCAACAAGTGATTTTTGAGACTAGGGGAAAAATCCATGAGCACAAGCAGCCACTGCCAGCCTAGTGACTGTGCCAGGGGAAGAAGGCTCTCTTGTTTCTGTCCATTGTTGTGGCATCCTTACAGGCACCCTAGAATACTGACACTGCACTGTACTGGGGTGTAAGTCAGCTGTGCGAAGAAAGGGGCTTTGAGGCTCCAGCCCCCAAGATCCCATCTCTGGGAGAGGCACGCACACATGCACACTCACTCTCTGTTTGCAAAGGAAAATGAGGACTCTGTGCAGACCAGCTCATCGAGGTACGCAGAAAGCACTTGACAAGCTTCTAGAAAGAGCCCTGTGCTGACCTAGGACTTTGGGGATGTTTAGTAATGGTTTTTACTTCACACTGGCGCTTAAAGGGGCAGGGAGAGGGAGCATTTTACTTATCCCTTACACATCCCTCCCCTACTGGGTGATGTTTCCTAAGGGTAGGTAGGAATGCTAACCAGACTTCTTTGTATCTCTAGCCTATATGTCTGGGAGGCACAGAACACCAATTTCAAAAAAAAAACAAAAAAACCAGAGTCAGCCAAAGGGATCTGGCACACATCAAGGCCTTCCAGAGACATCTGCGAGATCAGACAAGAAGGTGGCCAAGGGCAAGGATGCCTGGTGGATAACCTCCATGCTCCCCCAGTGCCCAGATGATATCTGCAAAGCTCTGAGGAGCACTGTGAGACACGGAGGACAGGAGGGGTTCAGAGAAGCATGGCCAGACCATCCACAAAGTGATGCAGTGACCAGGAGAACACGGAGGTAAAAGCACACCTGTGTCATGAACACAAGGACACAAGAAGAGACATGTGTGGCCCTCCTTTCCTTGGAGAAGTTAGGGACCTGGGGGTGGAATGTTGCCCATGTGGTCAGGCAGAGTCACTGGGTGACTGGGAAGGGTCTGGCTTAGGTCTGTCACAAGGGAAGTCTCCCTGGGAATGTGGGGGCAATGTAGCAGGAAATAAGTGTGCTAAAAAGCACAGGAATGAAGAAAACTGACTGGACAAACCCAGAGAAAGAGGCCTCCAGCATGTTGGATGGACCCTTGCTGGAGGATCCTTGGGTGGCCATGGACAAGAACCCCACAGGATGAGCAGCACTGGAGGCTGCAATCTGCATGTCCAAAGGGCCTGCTCACATGGACGACATTATGCATGGCCTAGCATGATACCATGTGTGTAATAGGCCTTAATCAATGTTTGGTGAATGAGAATGGATTGAGTAAACCTGGGCCTGCTGGTGAACTTTCCTGGAGGGCTTTCTGTGCACAGACAGGCACCCCACCCAGAAGTCCTCCCTCCCCCAGCCTCCCACCCAGCTTATAAACCTTCTTCACCTTAAACCTTTGATCCTTGTAAAAACATACAGGCTTCCTGCCTTAGTACCTGGTGTCTGTTCTCAGTCATTGCCACCTTTGTGTGTAAAGGGAATATAAGTGCTTAGCACAGTGCCAAGCGCCTAGGCTAGCACTTAGTAAATGCCCATTGACCGACAAACTGATAATCTCAAGGGTTTGGGATGGGGGAAGTGAGAGGGAGGCTGCCCACAGCAGACCCTCCATAAGAGAAGAAAGAAGGTGGACAGAATGAGGGAGAAGGAGAGGGCGCAGGGGCTAGGAGTCCAAAGTTCAGCTGGCCCTTCAGATTCTTGCCCCGGGACCAGCTCCAGAAAACTCTAGGGTGAAGGATTTATGATCATGTTAAAGCTTTTTAAAAATACATTTTATTTCCTCCCCAATTACATGTTAAAACAATATTTTTTTTTTTTTACCATTTGCAGGATTTTTTTTGTCTTCAGTTCCAGATTCTATCCATCCTTCCTCCCTTCCCTTCCTGTCCCTGAGATGGGATGTAACCAGAGAGAGGTTCTCCATGCACAATTACATGCAACATTAAAGCTTTCAGTGACTACAAAGTTTGAGTTCTCGAATTTGTGAAGTAGCACATTGGAGCCCTGTAGATTGGGGGGCTCCTGTGGCTGGGCCAGGGCCTCCCTGCCCCACAGCCTTTCTTATATCTTCAATGCTTGCCCACAGGCCCCTCTAGCTGCCCCCTCTAGGCCCGTGGCCAGCCCAAACCCAGCTCCCTAGCACCTGGTAGACAAGTGGAGGCACGGGTTGGCCTGGTGTCCCCACTCACCACTGCTGCTCTCATCAGCACCTATAACCAGAGGAGCAGCTCTTTTGGAAGCAGCCAGCCTGGGGCCAGTCAACGTAGGTCCTCCTTTCTAATCAAGCCCATCCCCCCAGCTTAGGTGCACAGGAGAAGATCTCCCAGCAAGTGGGCAAATTTACTTTTTTCCCTGTGGGTCCCAGCCCTCACACCTGGCTGGGTCAGGGCACCTAAATTCCATTCATTTCTTCCCTGCCTCTGGGGGCAGGCAAGGTGCCCCCACAGGGTGTTTTCCCCCAAATGACCCTGATCTCTGAGAAGCCTTAAGGAAGCAAAGCTGGTGGCAGTCAACCCTGAGGCCATGGCAGAGATTTAGCCCCATTAACAAGTCAACCACAAGGGGATGATAGGCAGCCAGCTCTGTAGACCTGGCACTAGAAGGGACTTTTAAGGCCAAATCCTTCATTTTACAGTAGAAGAAACTGAGGCCCAGAGAGGGCCTAGGGGCCTTAACCTCAGTCACATAGCAGGTAAGTGCCAGAAGCAGGATTGGACCCAGGTCTTCCCAGCTGCAGGTCCAGAGCCCTATAACCTTATTACACTCTCCAGAGATCTGGAGGGAGAACAGAGAGCCCCAACCCCCCTTTTCTGGAGGAAATGAAATTTGGACATCTTACCTGAACTGAAGTTGCTCTATGTTTGGAGGTAGGAAGAGAGACTTTTTTTTTCTATGTAAATGTTGTTTTATTTTTTTACAATTACATGAAAAGGCAATTTAATTCATTTTTTAAAAATTCTGAGTTCAAAATTTTCCTCCTCATCCCCTCTTTCCTCCTTAAAATGGGTAAGTAATTTGCTGTGGGTTATATATGTGCAATCATGGAAAACATTTCCACATTTGTCATGTTGTATAAGAACAAAAGGAAAAAACACAAAAATAAAGATGGTAAAGATAGTTTGCTTCAAGCTGCATTCAGAATCCATCGGTTCTTTTTCTGGAAGTAGATAGGTAACATTTTCCCTCTTGAGTCCTTTGGAATTGTCTTAGATCATTGTATGGCTGAGAAGAGCTAAGTCCTTCAGAGCCGATCATTGTTACAATGTTGCTGTTACTGTGTGCAGTGTTCTGGTTCTGCTCACTTCTGTCAGCATCAATTCACCAAAGTCTTTCTAGGATTTTCTGAAATCTATCTGCTCAGAACAATAGTATTTCATTACGTTCAAGTACCAGAACTTGTTTGACCATTCCCCAATTAATAGGCATCCCTTTAATTTCCAGTTTTTCGCCACCACACAATGGGCTACTATAAACATTTTTGTGTGCTTGGGCTCTTTTACTTCTTTTTTTTAAAAATCTTTTTGAGACACAGACCTAGTAGCACTTTTGCTGGATGACAGAGTATGCGCAGTCTGATTGATTGCTCTTGGGCATCGTTCTGAATCACTAGGGAGGAGAGACTGTCAAAAAGGGAGTTTCAGGATTCCCAGCTGACCCACTAAGGACCCATTTCAAAGCCCATTATAAAAGTTAGAAAGGAACATAAGAATGCAGAGAGCCTCTGTGTTAGCTTCCTGCCGGCCTGAAAAGAGCGGGTAAATAAACACTTTAGGACCACATTCCTAGAGATTAGGAGATACAGTGACCTTCTGGCCCATGTCCCTGTTTCCTCCACAGCTGGTTGGCCATTCAGCTCTCTCAGTTAGGTGACTAAGGGCATCAGCAGCTCTGCCTGACTTGAGAGGATGTGGGGTGGAGGGGACAGCCCTGGATTCACGTTATTTATCTGCCCCTCGCCTTTCCTGCTTCTCTCCTGACCTTTGGACACCATGGCTGTGAGCCCCAGTCATGGCAGGGCTGGGGTTTGTGCCTTATCTCTGCCGGGGTGGGTCTAATCAGCCCTGGGACTGCTGCTCTGTTCTCTTGTAAAGCCCTCCCCACCATGGCCCTAGTCTGTCTTGTCTGTCTTGTCTGTCTCTCCCTCACCCACGGGGCTTTCTTTGTCTCTGTTCCTCAGAAACAATGCCCGTCTCCTCCCTCTATGTCTTTTTACCGTCTGTCCCACCTGCGTGATGCATCACTTCCTTGCCTCTACCTCCCTTCCAGACCGCACCTTGTTTTAAGGGTTGGAACCGTCTTTTGTCTCTTTTTGTACTGCCAGGCTGAGCACAAGGCCCAGCACGTAGTAAGTGCTTAAGAAATCTTAAATGTTTTTATTAAAATAAAAATGTAATTACTTTTAAATTTAATTTAAAATCTTTTAATTAGATTTGAATGAATTCTGTATTTAGTGACACTTTGTACACTTGGAGTATTTGTTCACTTTACATCTCTGCTACAGATGTTGGTATGTGTGGGAGCCTTCTCCCCCATATAACGGGAACTCTTTGCTTGTAGGGCATTTCACGCTTTTTACTCGTGCCCCAGTACCTAGTAGAGTGCCTGACACTTAGCAGGCTCTCAGTGAACATTTAGTGACTACTGACTGACTGGCTGCAGATGTAGGTGCCACGGGAACCCTGGGCCACAGGTCTATGGGCCATAGAAGTCTTGGGTCATCGGACCGCAGGCAGGGAAGCCCTTCTTAATGGATGGATCATGGTTTCTTTCCCAAGGGCCCATGACAACGGCCGCCATGCCCTTGTGACTGGACCATTTTTAGTTAACATGGATGGTCCAAGACCTGATCCTGGCTTCTGTCTCAAGAGGCCCCTTGACTGTACAGAACAAAGACCAAACCTGACTCTTCTTTAGAAGCTCACATCTCGTGCTCGGAAGAGTGACACCTATTCCCACAATGACTCAGCCACAGGGTGGAGGAAGCCAGTCTCTCCACCATCACACAGAATAATGCTAAAGATAACTCTCATGTTTCTATGGTGCTCACTTGACCGTCATGGCAGCCCTTCAAGGTGATTCCCATTATACTGATGCCAAAACTGAGACTACGAGAGTGACTGACTCAGGGTCACAGAGCTAGTATGTGTGTAAGGTAGGATTTGAATCTGGGTCCAGCACTATATGTAGTGCTCCACATTGTCTTGCCTTTGCTTAAAGACTCCCAGTGAAGGGGTTCCCCCCCCTCAGGAGCCCCCACCCTCTTTGGGACAGTTTTCTTGACTGGAAATCTTTTCCTGACGTCAAATCCAGATGTGGAAACCAAGGCACCAAGAACCAAATCCAGGGTCTGGTCTGGCAGGACACAGGAGGGATGCTGGCTTCCTGCTGGGTGGCGGGGGTGGGGCAGGTCACTGCATTGACTGAGAGGAGGGAGGAACAAAGGGAGCAGCTGCAGAGAAGGAGCAGCAGCACCTCTCCAGCAGGGACTCTTAAACAAGTGAGAACCCTTTCTCTGGTCAAGAAGAAATAAGCCTAAAGAGGGAGGACCTTCTGGGGTTTGCCTTGCCTTGTCTGAGTTGCTGCATGGCCCAGGATGAGAAAGTGAGAGGAAGAAGAAGGAGGGGGAATAAGGGAAGAGGGAGAGGGTGAAGGGGCAGGGAAGGAGAGGAGGGGAAGAGAGAGAGAGAAGGAGAAGGAGAGAAAGAAGGAGAGAGAGGGAGAGAGAGGGGGGAGAGAAACAGAGAAGGAGAGAGAGACAGAAGAGAGGGGAGAGAGAGAGACAGAAAGGGAATAAGAGAGGGACAAAGGGACAGAGGGAGGGAGAGAGGGAAAAAGGGACGGGGAGAGAGAGAGAGAGAGAGAGAGAGAGAGAGAGAGAGAGAGAGAGAGAGAGAGAGAGAGAGGAGGAGGCTGAAGGGAGAAGGGGAGAAAGGTAGGGAGAAGGAAGATTGATGTTGTTCTTCCTTGGTTCCTAAAGAGGATCAATGAGGTCGTGAGGGTGATGTCTAGACTTGTGAATGAACTGGATTTAAGTGAGGCAGAGCTGTGTGAAGCCATCAGCCTCACTCTCTCCTCTAGGGTCATCAGAGTCCAGTGGTAGGACCAAAGTCAAAAATAACCACAGAGGGAGAGGGAAAGATGGGCGGGGTGGGGAGGGGAAGGGAGGAAGAGGCTCCTCATCTCAAGACCAGGTGGAGCAGGCTGGAATGAGTGAGCTCCACATGGCTGGCACCATCCTGGGACTAAGTAAAGGGCCCTACTGGTGGACACAGTCCAAAGGTGATGTCTCTCCTTCTGTAGACCTGAAGCAAACCTGCAGCTCCTAAGGAAAAGCTGGGCTTTCTGGTGACTTCACGCCTGTGGCCCTTCCTTCTGAGCCTTCCTGTCCCAAAGGTAGGGTGATGTAGTGGGTGTTGTCCTCATCCCAGAGCCAGAAAGACTGGACTGAAATCCTGCTGCAGGTGCTCATTGGCTGAATGATGCCAAACCAATCATTTAACCTCAGGATCCTCATCCATGAAAGGAGGGAGATGCCAGTAGTGCTTACCTCATGGGGCTCTTGTGAGGATGAATTAAGAAGGAAAACCAGTTGCTCTGGTGGAAGCGTGAGACGGGCTGGCAGTTTGGTTTCCACAGATTCCATAGGAACAAAGGCCTAAAGCTGGATGGAGGGGCCTGAGCCAGGCCTGCTTGGACCAGACCAGATAGGGGTTGGTCACTGACTTCATTCACACAAATGGTTAATGGGCAGGTTGGGAGCGTTGTAACCCAGAGGAGCTGGAGCCACCCCCAGCTCAGAGGGGAGGAATGGCCCCAAAGTGAAATGAAGTGGCCTACAAAGGGCTTGCCTTTGTCTGATCATTTGGTCTCCTTCCAGAGGCTCCCCATTTATCATTACAAAATAAGTATAAAATAAAGGTCATGAAGCTTCCTGAATTCCCAGCAAGCGTGGTCATTCCCTGGACAGAGCATATGGATCTTCATCTATAACAGAAGGGAGCACATAAGCATTTATCGAGCACCTACTGTGTGCTGGGCACTGTACTGAGAACTCCACAAATACCATATCGTTTGGGGGAGGGTGGGGTGCTATTATTTACCTTATTTTTTACAGATGAGGAAACAGAGGCACGTAGAACTTAGGTGACTTGCCCAAGGTCACACAGCTATTAAGTGTCTGAGCCAGATTGGAAGCCAGGTGCTCCTGACTCCAGGCCCAGCTGTCTCTGGACTAGTCTTTTGGGGCGGTTACTTGTATTCCCCACCCCCACCACTGGGTGGTCCCAGGCAGGACAATGAGTCCGGGCTCTGGATTCAGAACCCCAGTCCAGTGCAGTCCTCTCCTACCTAGGGGTGACAGGTGGGCAGGAGAAGAGAACGGAGCAGGCTCTGGGTGGCTTAGTTTCCCAGTGGATGCCACGGATTCACTCTTTCACAGTCTCACAGTCAGGTGAACCACCCAGTCCAGCCTGAGGATGGTCTCAGGAGGGATTGAGTGTGACTCCCTCACTGCTCCAGGGATTAGGTGGACAGGGAAGGAGGGGAAATTCCATTCACCAAATGCCAGTGAAGCCCTTGCCCTGGGCCAGGCTCTGTGCTAGCAGTGGGGGTGGGGGAAGTGACAAGAGTCAGCTGTTCCTGCCCTTCGTGAGCTGGCATGTTGCTGCCAGTGAGCTGGAGAGCCAGAGTGGGGCCAGCTAGTGGGTGGAAGAAACCAAGAGATGGACCCTAGGGAAGTGCCTGGGGGTGGGGGGCCAGGAGCCCTCCCCTGGCTGGGAGTGTTTGGGCTGGGCTGGGCTGGGCTGGGCGGGCCTCAGGTGGGCACCTCAGCAGCTTCTGGCCCAGACATTCACAGGCTGCTCCCACAGTCCTCACCCTGCCTCCTGCCTTGGCTTAAAGGGAACTCCCTGGAGAGAACTCACTCAAGTGCCAGCCCTCCTTAACCACAACTAATTAACAGGTCATTTAGAAACATTGGAAAGATAACTTGATTGTGAAAGCCACACCCATGAACTATTTTGCTTTTTTTTAAAAACTGTTGTCACACCAAGTTCCCACCCAAACTTTTATCCTGTAGACTCTTGGAAAGAAATGGGGAGATGTGTGGTAGATGGTGGCACTGCTGGAACCCTCTGCTGCCATAGCCCGGCCTGGGCTGCCTCCCAAATTCAGGTTCTGCTAAGTCATAAATGTTAGCCTTGGCACGGGCTGGGGCTTCTGTGCAGGGCCCAGGACCCAGGGAGCTAAGCCCAGAGTGGGCGCCGGCTGCACCTGTCACTGGGTGATGAGTTTTTTGGCCAAGTGGACTACAGAATAAGCTGTGAATTCCAAAGGTCAGAGTTTCTCCAGCCTCTCCTGTCTGGTCTGCTATTTTTCTGCAGTGATAGTGTTAGAGAAGGAGAAGAAGGCCAGGCCTGGCATTGTTTTTACAACAAAGGGATGTCATGGGGAGAAAGCCGGCTTGAGTCCTGCCTCCAAGGGGGCTGGCCGTAGGACCCTGGGCAAGTCACTGCCCTTCAAGCTTCTGAAAAGGAACGAGATTTAGCAAGCTCATACTGCCCAGTGTAGAAGATACCACAGGTCCTGACTAAGAGGGGAAAGATCAGGTCCTGTTTCTGTAGAACCTTGAAGGCTTTCCACTCAACAGCTCTGAAAAGTAGTGGGGGAAGGTGTTGTTATCCTTGCTTCACAGATGCAGGGACTGAGGCCCAGAGAGGTTGGTCTATGCCCCCACTGTATGAGGATTTGATCCCAGTTCCTAACTCTGATTTTTAATTCACGTGCTGCCCTGCTCTGAGCTTTCATTTGATTTTTGCTGTTCTATGTTTGAAGCCCTGGTCCAGTGATATCATTGTGGAGTAACTGAACCAAGCCGCCATGAGAAGCTCCCCCCCACCCCCAAAGGAGCTCCCCACAGAGGGGGAGCCTACCTGAGGCTCCGTACTGCAGGCAGCATTGCTGGGCAGGTGTGACTGTCCCAGAGCAGCCCAGGCCTTCCTCAGGGGGGACCCAGGATCATAACAGGAAATGGAGCTAGGGATCTAGGGGGGCAGCAGAGTTCACAGAGTATGCCGCGTTGGCAGGACAATGCCAGGCATTGGATCGGCAGCCACTGAGCACGTGGGTATAGTGACAGCAGTATGGATATCTATGTGGACATGTTAATGGGCTGACCCAGTGGACAGGTACATTGGTGCTACATTATATATTAGTAGGTAACCTGTAATACAGGTGTCTACATACAGAGTGTCTGTGTATGTATGTTTCCAAGCATGTTGTAGGCATGTAGGCATTGGGGCTAGACACTGTATGGTGCAATGCTGGGAGTCAGGGGAGCCAGGCGGAGAGCCTTGCTCTGCTCCTTAGTCCCTGGGTGACCTCACTGAACCCCAATTCCCTGACCGTACAATGAGAGGAGACACTGGCAATGATCTATCTGATTTTGTGAGCTCCGTCCAATCCTCTGCAAACTTCACAGGTGGAGGAGGAGAGCAGGTACCTGAGGAGGGCCCTCATGGGGGGATTTCTGAGAGGACCCAGACATAAGACAAGAAGTGGCAGACCAGCTTTAATCTGTATCTAGGAAGAGCAAATTACCCACAATGTTTTTATTAGGGTCCCTTTGTGAGGGGAAAGGGACTGATTAGGAGAGGCCTAAATTCATTTGATGAATTTCCCCCGTGGGGGAAAGAGCACAGGCCGTTTTTGGAGACTCATGAGGGAGACCTATCCACTGGCATGCCTCCCCTCCCACCTTCCCACCTATGTGGCTAACACAACAAGGGGAGCTCGAGATAATCGGTTCAAGGTGGGCCTCAGGGATAGTTTATAAAAGCTGCTGGTCCTGCCCCTGGACTCTGATATTTTTTGATATTTTTTTATCTTTTCCCCCCCATGAAAAATACTGGGACAATGAACTCTTTGTCTTATGCAGTTTTCATTTGTGATTCCTTGAAATATAGCTCCTAAAAAACAGGCTTTAGAAAAGCCCATTGGGATTCAAATGGAGCTACCTGACTATACCTTCAACCCAAATCCCTCTAGCTTTCATGAAATGGCCAACAACAGGTCCCAGCCCAAGCCTCCTTTACCCATGGTTTGGGTTCTCATGGCTCAGAGGGAGTGTAACTAGCAATTGCTTTCTGTCCGGTCCAGAACCTCTGAGGCTCTTTCCTCTCCTAGACTGATTCTTTTGTGATGGTAAACTAGGCCACCTTTTGTCTCAATCCTTAGCTAGCTCTTAATCACTGAATGGTGTTGCCTCAGACAAATTGAGATCTGGGAAAAACCTTAGTATAAAAAAATCCCAGGTCACCCACATTGGCCATGGCCAATCATCTTGACTTTTTCCTGCCACTGGACAGTGGACTCCCACGACCCTGGAGGAGAGAGGGAGACTGATGACTTCACACAGCTCTGCCTCACTTAAATAGAGTTCACTCTTGTCGTCTTTGAGAAGGAAGGATGAACAACAATGAAAGCACCTGTGAGACCATATCTGCCTCCCTCTTCCCTCTCTCACCTTTCCCCTTCTCTTCCTTCTCCTCTTTCCCCTCTCTTTTCCTCTCCCTTCTTCTCCCTCTCCCTCCTCCCCTTTTCTCTTTTCTTCCCTCTCCCCCCCAGTATCAGCTCTCAGAATTGACCCTGGTCTACATGAGGCCAGGGTCTTGGGAGCCTTCAGTTCACCAGCTGGTGACATGTCTAACAAAATAATGAATACATCCTAAGTTAAAATTGACCTCTTCTCCCAGCATATTGTTGAAATCTCCAAAGATGGATGCTAATTCCGGTGGGAGATGACTTGGGTCACAATTTATTTGTGCTGGGCAGCCAGATGGAGCTGCCAAAAGACGAGCTTCAGCTCCAACCTCTTTCCTTGGAAACACTACCAGAATCCTGCCGACCACCATGTCTCTCCAACCCACGCAACTTGTCTAATCTTTCAGTCTCTGTTTACTAAACTTGAGGGAGATTCCTTTTTTGAATCATGGCATTTTAGAGTTGGAAGAGAGCACGAAAGGCCAAAAAACCGTCTAAAACCCTCATTGAACAAGTGAAGAAACCAGGAGGTCACTTTACCTAGGGATGCCCCATAGGACTTTCCGGTGAGGAGGGCACTGTCTATGAGGTCAGGACCCCAGGCAAGATCTGAGGAAATGGGGTCCCTGGTGACTTTGGGAAGGTCATTCACCTCTCTGGCCCCACCTCTTGTTAGGGTTGTTTGATCATCGGTGATGGGGGGCACTCAGATATGCAGAGCTGCTAGCTAGGGTTTCATCTGGTGACTCTGGAGGGTCTTTCTCTGGGGTAGAATCAGTCTACTTCATGCTTCAGTCGGGCAGTTCAGGCTCCATCTCTTCTCCTCTCCGGCTCACTGCACTGACCTTTCCGTCTCGCTCTGGGCACACCAATAGAATCAATATCTCCATTGCAAGGGCATAACCATCATCTCTCCAGCCCTGTGACCTCTCAGACTAAAGCTCCCTCTCCCCAGCCAACTCTCCCTCATAAGGGCTGTCTCCCCCTGACTTTCCTGAATTCAGAAACTGGCTCTTTTCTCAATAATTTCCCAGCCCATTGTAGGGGCTTAGAAATGTTAGTTCTCATTATTATTATCTTCATTTGGGCTAGTCCAGGTTCTGGCAGACAGGAGCCAAAGATGTCTAACAGGCTAGAACAACAAACTTAATCCAATTAGATGAAATTCATGAGGGACAAAAGTAAGGGCTTGCACTTACATTCAAGAAATCAGCTTCATAAGAATAAGAGAAAGGAGACATGCGACTCAAGCTGATCTGAGGGGAAGGTTCAGCTGGAGATGGGAGGGCAGTTGGACAGCCCCCAAAAGCTCCCATGTAGTCTTGAGCTGCCAGAAGAGAGACAGAGCTTCTGGGAGGAAGGAAGTGATGTCATGCCCAGGGTGGGCCCCATCCCACCTGGAGGTCAGTATTCATTTTTGGGAAGTTCCTGCTGAACTGAAGAGTGTCTGAGGGAGGGCTATGGGGAGGGCAGACTGCCTGCCTCATGCTTAAGTCACGACTATGGTTGGAAAGATCCAACGACTTGGAGTCTAGGGAAGAAAAGATTCATGACAAGTCTCCAAAGTCTGTCAAGTAGAAGAGGGAACCAGAAGCCCCAGAGGGAAATATCAAAGAGGCAAATTGAAGTTTGAGACCAGGACAGACTCCCTGACCTTACAAGCTGTCCCATAGTGTAACAATGATGCCGAGATGGTGAGATCCCCTCAGTCAGGTCTCAGTCAGTCAACAAGCATGTATCATGGACTTGCTAAGTGCTTGGGGTTACAAAAATCAGCAAAAGCAAGACAGTCAGTCCCTGACCTCAAGGAATTTCCATTTTAAATGGGGAAGAACTGAAAAGGGGGTGAGTCTGAATGACCAGTCAGGCATATGGGTTGAGGAGGATCCTGTGGCCTTTGAGGCCCTGTTTGACTCTGAAATCCTGGTTCTACTTTTGAGCTCTCTTAGAATATCCTCAAAAAGAGAAAACAATCTTAGATTGTTAGATCCCTCCTGAACCAACTTTTTGGGCACAAAGGCTTCCATATACTAATGAAGAGGTTACCAACAAGAGGGTTATAGTTGCTTGAGACCCCAAAATACCAACACGCCGGGTTCTGCCAAAAGAATTTGACTCAGGTCTTCTCAGCCAAAGAAAAGTAAAGTTTATTGAAAGTTCATTGAAAGTTCGCCATATGGGGTAGACTTTTAAGGAGCCAGTCTATGCCAGGTCATTCTATGGTGCTTTCACAGAGCAAGTCTATGCTAGGGCATTCTGTGGCGCTCTCACACACCACAAGGAAGGGAGATGGGATTCTTATATACAGAGGAATCTAGGGGTGGTCTAAAGGAAGAGTTTGGGGAGGGTCTTCAGGAGGAGTTAATGAGGTTCATGCAAGAGCAAATTGATATTTTAATAGGCTCAAGGGTGGGAAGCAGATGGACAATGGAGGGCCAGGCTAGTAACAGAGGTTTGGGCCCAGCCACAATGAAATACTTATGGCCTCTGCAAATGTCTCATCAAGTGGGAAGATTCAATCAGACTTCAAGGGATTTTCCTGAGTCTGTACATCAAAGATTCAAGGAGAGCTTAAGGGGAGGGGGGCTCCCAGAGCCTACATCTCATCACTAAGACCTTAATAGCACCTCCTAGATCCTGAGCAAAGTTGGGTGGGAAGAACTGCCAAGAGGGCCATTCTTATCCTTTGCCTGCCCCCACATTCCCCCTCCCAGCCCAGACCCCAATGGGGTGGCTTGGACAAACCAGGAGTCACCACCCCCAAGCCTTCTGGTGAGAAGCACGACCCCCAGCCCTTCATCCGCCCCCCTCTCTGCCCTCCAGACTCCTGGTGCTGCTCTACCACAGTGCCTGCCACCACAGTGCCCTCAGGAGTTCTCAGCCTTTCCATTTGCCATGCAAAATGTGCTGTCTCTCCCAGTTACTGGATAGGCTCTTTGAGGGAAAAAAAGTGGTTTTTTTGTTTGTCTCTTCAGCATTTAGCCCAGGTAGGAAGCTCTGTAAAGGCCTGCTTTTTTTCATTCATTCTTTACCCAAATCTGATTTTCTCCTGATTTAAATCCAACTGCAATTAGTCTGTTTAGAACAGTGAGGGAAGGGAGTGCGATGGTTAAAGCAGGATTATCTTCAATCCTGCAGGACACCGCCCTGAGCCCAGCTGCATTTCCAAAGTTCATCTTCTCCAAAATGAATCATACTTTCCTTCTCAAATTCGGACTGGCTGTCCTATCTATTTCCTTGCTCTTCAGAGCTCTGGACTCTAGTCCAGAGATGTTATTGGCTGGGTGGAATATTAGGCCAGTGCCCACCTTCCAAGGACTCATGCAGAGTGATGTTCCTGAAAGTTCTGGAAAGACAAAGAATGCCTTCCCAAGAGCTGCCTAGAGAGGCTGGAGCTCTTTGACCCAGTGAGTGCATCAACTGTAGTCAAATACCCTAGATTCCATAAATGATTAGCTGGAGAACTTTCCTCCCTTTAAAGAAACTCTCCTAGCTGACTTATCTTTATAAGTCTATACAATGGCAGGGAACTATCAGCCAGTAGCTGATAGTTAGAGAGCTCTAAGGGACCTTGGAGAAGGCCTGAAGGAGCAGGGAGCTCTGAGGGACCTTGGAGAAGGCTCTGAAGGAGCAGGGAGCTCTGAGGGACCTTGGAGAATGCATGAGGGAGCAGGGGCCCAGAGGGGATGAGGGCTGCCCTGCATGCGACCAGGATGGGTATGTACCCACACTGCCTTAGAGCTTGGGCAGAGCCCCAACTTTCATAGGCTTTGAGATCCTTTGTGCTCACCTGCCTGTGGCCAGGACATCCACTCAGCCTTGCCCCAAATACTTCCTTGGGAATTCAGTTGGAAAGAGCCAGAAACTTGAGGTCTGCCCCTTTATGGCTACCGGGGTTGTTTCCAGGAAGTTTCATGTTTTCTTAGCAAGGGGAGAGAAAGAAACTTTGCTTCCCCTCCCCCAGTGGCTGGTCAGCTGGTTGTCACCTCAAACCAGTGGCCCTCAGAATATAAGATATTTAATGGAAATTAAACGTCATCTTCTTTCCCTCGGAGAGCACACCCAATGCTTCTCCTTTTCAGGTCCAGCACCATCCCTTGCCATAAGCCACAAATCAGGCCATTTTCAAAAATACCAGCCCTCTTCCAAAGTCCCTAAGAACTATTCCTATTTTTGACAACAGAAATACTGCCACCGTTCAGCTTTCTGAACATTCAGAATTCTTAGCATCTTTGGGCTGTTCCAGACCTCAGAGATTAACCTTCCCTCCAGAGAAATGTCCTTTAATTGAAGAAGGGATTCTCCCAGCCAGCCCAGAGTGGAGGAGGCCTGCTCCCGGGACCACCCCTCTCCGCCAGCACAGACTCCTAGGGCAAGCCAAATCCTACCCCCTCTGACCCTCTCTTCAGACTATTCCCCCTCCCCCCCCCCCCCATCTAGGCATTCAGAGTTGCCCCTGGTAGAACTCCTTCAGAACTACGCTTTTCAAATCACGGGACGCTCCTGAAGCCTTCTAAGTTTTTGTGGTGGGAGTTGGGTAAAAGACAAATGCAGGCATTTTTCTCTCCTTTAATGGTCTGGCTCCTCAGCCAAGAAGCAGCAACATATGTCTTACATTAGAAACCCTTATCAAGCTCAGAGCACGGCTTCCCATTTCCTGTTCATACCCTTCTTCTGACACACTGTGATGCTGAATTACAGTCAGAGAGAGCGTTCTATTTTTAAAAATCACTTGCGTTCCCACCAGTTCTCTCTGCATACAGACATTTTTTACATAAGACCGGAAGAGACTTTGGAGAAATGGAGCTGAGTCTTGTGGGGAAGGCCCTGGAGCTGAGGCTCGCTCATGGGGAAGGCCCCTTCCAGCCCAGTTTTCAGACTTATCGACAGCTGGGTGTCTGACAGGCCATTCTGCTCCGTGGCTGGGCTGCTGAGTCCCTTGTGGGGGCAGGGCAGAGGAGCAGGAAGCCACGACTGAGCATTTGAGCATTTCTGCAGCCCAGAGACAAACAAGCGATGACTTTTTTCTAGACCTTGAGATCAGAGTCTTGGAGGTAGCAAGGACCTCGGAGGTCCTTTAGTTCACAGAGAAGAGAACTGGGGCCAGAGGTCAGGATTCGAACCTGGCTCCTCGGCTTCCAGGCGGGGCTATTTTCCACTGCTTTGCCAAGACGGTATGTGCCCATCTCATTCCATCTCCACAGAAACCTTTCGAGATGGTGGTTCTTTTCATGCCCATTATGGAGATGAGGGATGGGGGGCTCAGAGCAGTGGCTTTTTCTCCTGTAACTCTTTTCTTTCTGAGCTTGCTCCAGGTGGGGCTGCAAGGCCCCCAAAGGTGAGTGCGGCCTCACCTCTTCCAGAGCTGGTGTTTCTAGCTTCATTCTAGCTGCCCAACAACTCTGTGCCAGCTTCTCTCTGTGGTTTCTGCAGAGGAAGGACAAGGAAGCCTTCCACTGTGAAAACCTGAGACAGAATGAGGGTCAGAAACCCTAAGTGCCACCACCACTAGGCCTGCTGTGTGAATGAGACCAGCCCCAGCCGGTTCAAGGGCAGGCTATGAATGGGGACAAGGTGGGCCCATCTGGAAGCTGACCAGGCCCTCATCGAAGCCATTCCATCAGCTTCAAGCATCAGACGAGCCTTGAGAAAGGCTTGGATCTGGAGGGTCAGTTTAGAGCCTCCCTAAGATAATTCATGGTCAGGACCTTGGGCCCACCCCCAGACACACATGAATGATCCTCCCCAGGAGACAGTCTTAGTTTTATCATGTATAATCAGGCCCCAGATCCCATGATCTCCAGAGAAGCCCAGCCTATTACCTGATCCACAGCAAAGAAGGGGAGGGCAGGCAAGGAAGGACCAAGGCCTGGCTCAGAGACCCTCCTCTAATCCCCTCTCCCCCCATCCTCTGCCCAAGCCCAAACCCTCCTATCTCCTGGCTCCCAGGGATTCTGATGCCACAGTCCCTGCTTACCCTGACGTACACACTCCAGGCAATGCCTATGGAGAATTCACTGTCATCTCTCCTCCCCCTTTCCCACCCCCCACAGGGCATTGCCTTGATCTCAGAAGGCAAATGCACCCCATTGCCAGCCTTCCTGACTTTACCCCTTTTGCCTGGCACATGGCCTTTTGGAGGAACCCTTGCAAGGGCTGGAAAGCCAGTCCCCCAGAGGAGTTCCTGGAATTTCTATCCCAAGGCTCATTCCCCTTGTCAACAAGGGGCCTAGAGGGCGACAGGCTCAGGGCACAGAAGGGTAGAGGCTTACCAGAATCAAGCCCTATCTCTGACACACCCCTCTTGGGCTCAGTTTCCCCATCTGTAAAACAAAGAGTTCAGATTCAGTGACCCCTAAGGGCCCCATTAGATCTAGGGTTCCATAATGCGACATTGAGCTGACTCAGCTCCGGAGTTTCTCCAAGGGGGATTGGGGGCAACAATGAATCATAGCTTGAATTTCTGTAGCGCTTCAAGGTTTGTAGAGCCTGTTACAAATGGGATCTCCCTCCATCCCCACAACCACCCTAAGGGGGTAGGTGCGATGACTATCCCACTTCATGGTTAAGGACACTGAGGCAGACGGGTAGTGTTGTGAGGCTGGACTTGATTTGGGGTCTCCCGGACGCTAGGTCCCAGCTCTGTGCAGCGGGGCACGCTGTAGCGCCTCCTCACGTTTCCACAAAGCCCCCAGAGGTCTGGGACTGTCCCCTTCAGAGTCCCTATGGTATCTTACAACTTAAAAAGACACCCCCCTGGTGACAGTTGTCCCCATTTTTATAGCAGCTTAATAATCACAAAGTGCTTTTATCACAGCAGCTCTGTGAGGGGGGTTGTCCCCATATGACGGATGGGGAGACTGGGGCCTTAAGCAGTGTTGTGCCTGTCCATGGTCACTGAGCTCATACGTGTCCAGAGCCAAGGTCTCCTGGCAAACTCAGCTTCTTCCTAGGCCTCCTGGTGAATTCTTGGGGGGAGGGGGGAGGGGGTGGGCTGCTGAGGCCTTTGCTCTGCAAAGATGTGTGAGGAGCTCCCTGTCCCTCTGCCTGCTGGGGGGCTAGTGTGGTCCAGCGAGTACAGTCCCTGACCCTTCCTTGGGAACATGCACTTCACCTCCCTGAGACTCAGTTTTTCCATCTCTCAAATGTGAGCACCAAGAGCAGCCATCTGGTCCCTCGGAACTATCATGAACCTCAAATGTGATCACATGATTCCAGGTTGTCTGGAAGGGGTGTAAGGAACTTGGTAAATCTGTAAGCAGCGGGTCATGCCTGCCCTGGGGAGAAGCAGATCCCTTCTGGAGGGGAAGGGTCTTCCCAGAAAAGGCCTGGGGAGGGGACTTGGAATGGCTCCTCCTAAGAGGAGGACCTTGGGAAATGCATAGACAGAAAAAGGTTGGGAGGACCTTGTTCTGGCCCAGCCTCAACCTCCCTCTCTGGCTTTTCCACCCCAGGGTCTCTGAGCCACACTGGACCCTCTCCCTCTTTGGGCTCCAGTTTCTCCATCTGTGGAACCGTCCCTGAGAACAGCCGCGTGGGTCCTTGGGTGTGAGCTGGGAGCCAGACCGGAGGGTGCAGCCCCGGGGCCCCGGCAGGAAGAGGCTCCCACCTGCACAGAGAAAGGACAGTGTGGGGGGCAGAGGCGTTGGGTGCGACTGTGGTTATGCATGTGAGGTCTGGCTCCCCAAGAGCCCTGCTGCCTGCAGGTCATGCAGGATGCTGGCCTAGCCCTGGTTCAGGAGCCCCTCAGAGATGTTGTGGAGCATACATGTGAATGTGTGCATGAGTGTGTGAGTATGTGTGGTATGGGAGTTTATGTGTGTGGCATGTGTGTGTTCAGTGTGTGTGAGGGTGTTTGATATGTGGTGTGTGTGTGTGTGTGTGTGTGTGTTTGGTATGTGGTGTGTGTGTGTGTGTGTGTGTGGTGTGTGTGGTATGTTCACAAAGGGTGTGTGTGTGTGTGTGTGTGTGTGTGTGTGTGTGTGTGTGTGTGTGTGTGCCAAAGGGGAGGTGGGCAGAAAGCAGCCTGTGCTGGCCAATGCCTGCTCGGCTCTCAGGCCAACAGCTTTATGCTTGGCCTCTAAGGTTTCCCTGTTCTTTGTCAGGCTCAGAGGCAGCCTTCCATGAAGGTGTCATCTGGCCCCAGGAAATGCTCGTCTATCAGTTGGTCAGGAAGCCCCATCTGCTATCGACTGGTGCCCCGGCCTGCAGCAACCTCTCTGTCCTGCTCGATAGGGACCTGCGGGCCAGCAGAGCCAGCTGCTTGTGGGCTCTCTGCCCTCACAGCTGGTTTACAAAAAACGGACTGCTCCCTTTGGGGTTGGGCTTTCTAAAGCTGAGGGTTTGGTGAAGGGAGAGTGAGCAGGCCACCACAACAGAGAGCACAAGGCCTCTGCCTCCATCCTGTCACTCCATCCCTGTAGAAGGACAGCTCTGGACCTGCCGGCTGGTGGTCCGCCTAAAAGCCTTGCTGCTCAATGACTTCGACCCAAGGCCTGTGGGGCAGGCTCGTCAAATTTGCAGATGAAACCAAACCAGGAGGGAGAACAAACTGACTAGAAGAAGCTTGGTCTTTAGTACAAATCCAAGAAGATGATATTGACTGGGGATAGTGGGAAGGTACATTTGAAATGAAAAAACATTGTCTTCAAAAGTACCAGAAGGAAGAAGTATTTTACCTGACAAAGATCTGAGGGTCTTAGTGGGTTGCAAGTTCAATCTGAGTCAGCAGTATAAGACGGTTGCCATCATACCGAGTGACCTTGGTCTCAGTAAGAGGCTTCCAGGAGCAAGAAGGGAACAGTCCTACAGTCTTCTCCCCTGGCCCTCCAAGCCTGGAGAAGTGTGTTCACTTTAGGTGCTGCATTTCAGGGGGGACCTTAATAAGCCAGAGGGTTTCTGGAGGAAGGCACTGGGATGGGAAGGGCCAGAAGTCCTGTCATGTGAGGATCAGATGATGGCAAGGGTGGGTGTAGCTGGGAGAAGGGTAGAGAAATGGATGAGAATAGCCGATCTCCCCAGAGGGCAGAGTGAGAAATCCAGGGTGGAACACAGAACCGCCAGTAGAGGCTTTGGGAAAGGAGGGACTTCTGACCTTAGAGCCGTCCAGGTGCGGGGAGTGGACTCCCCCTCTTCGGAGGTCTTCAGGCTGAAGCTAGAGGACCACCTGTGTGCTCTGTCATAGAGGGGATGGTGCAGGGATGGAGAACCTGCAGCCTGGAGGCCCGTGTGGCCTTCTAGGTCCTCAAGTATGGCCCTTTGAATTAGAATAAGGGTAAGGCTTGAGAACCTAGAGGGCCACATGTGACCTCGAGGCTAAACAGTCCCCAGGATCCCCCTTCTGACTCCTGAGACCCTGGGATTAGGGATCTGTCTCTGAGGATGATCAAGGTGCATGAATTCAAACGGTTCATCCAAGTAATGTTCACCTCTAGGGAGCTGGGAAGCTAATTTATCTTGAAGAAGGAAAGGGGCTTGGAAAGTAGGCCCATAACTCAAAATCATGGAGTGTCCATGCTAGGGGGACCCTTAAGGCTCTTCAGGTCCAGCTCCCCTGTTTTACAAGAGGTTTGGCCACCTGCCTTAAAATCCCAGAGCTAGTTGGGGAAGATGGAGGGTGTGAAGCGAGGAGGCACTATTGCCCAATGGCAGGAACACCAGCCCAGGGACAGAGAATCCTGCTTCAAATCCTGCCTTGCAAGCTTCTGGCCTCTGGGACCAACGGCAAGGCGCCAAGCCTTTGTAAAATGACAGGATTGGCCTCAGTGGCTTCTGAGGTCCCCTCCACTCTGAATGTACTGACTCCCCATCCAAGCAGCCTGAGGCCACTCCATACTGCCTGGCAAAGCTCAGAACAACTTAGCCCCCAGAGGATGCCTTTGGGTGGCCTCCCTCAGGGGGCTCCAGACAGTCCTGAGGCTGCTGGGGTCAGTGAATGCTCTGAGCTTTGGGGGCGGGGCCCTTTTCCTGGTGCCCTGAGGGGCATTCAGTGCTTCAGTGGGCTGACAGCTGAGGAATACCTCCCACCTCCTCTGCCTCATCTGGACTCAGCTCTGTACCTGGCTCTGCAGAGAGCAGAGGCCTCCTGGCCCTTAATTCTGGTGGTCACTTGCCATAGTGATGGTTTCCTACCAAAGGCATGCTGCGGCCTGAGCAGTCTCCCCCACTGCAACCACTAGCAGGGAGCTGAAAGTCAGGGCCTGTAAGGAGCAGAGAGCAGCAAAGTGGGGAGGCCTCAGGACAGAACTGAAACCTCATGGGTCATTGCCTTGCCCCCCTGCCCTGGACACCCTCTGTCTGAAACAGGAACCTGGGGGTGAGTTCTGCCCAGATGTCAGAGACCTAATCCTCCAGTTTTCCTCATGGCTTGGCCTCTCCCTGGTGGCTGCTGTTCACATTTACAGCCCTCCCTGACTCAGGACCCCTAGAAGCTCTCCCTGGGAGGGCCTTTTGGGCTCCCATCCTCCACTCCTGCCCACTCTGTCTTGCACTAGGCCAGTGAATCATTCAGTTGTCAATCCCATGGTCCAGAAGCCCTCGGCACAACTCTGTGGTGTCTGCAGGAGTCTTTAGTAACCATCTCTACCACTTTCATAATTCTAGGTGTTAACAGCCTGGGCCTCTCCTGGATTCACTGCTGAGTGCCACTAACAGGTTAGGCCTGGTGTTCCTTCTGCCACCCACATCTGCCTCAGAAACCAACATTCCAAAGGGAATATTTCCCATAATGTTTTCCCCTTTGGGGATTTCTTGGCAAAGATTCCAGAGTGGTTGGCTGTTTCCTTCTCCTGCTCATTTTACAGATGAGGAAACTGAGGCAAACAGGGTTAAGTGACTTGCCCAGGGTCACATAGCTAATAAGTGATTTTTTAAAGGCTGTATTTGAACTCAGGTCTTCCTGACTCCAATCCTGGAACTCTATGCATGGTGGCACCACTTAGCTGCTCTCTGTAACTTTAACAAGGGCTGTTGCTATTAACAAGGGCTGACCAGAAGATCAGCACTACCAGATGGCCCCAGGGGCAAACCAACAGAGGAGCTGAGGGGTTTCTTGGCCCTGCTCCAGACAGTGCGTACAATTTGAATAGGGAAGGATGAACCAAGCTGGGCATCTCATGGGTCCTGACCCATGTCCAACTGAAATTCCTGGGTGTACCCCCAGCTGTTTGCAGTGCCCACAGCTTCCCATTCACCCAGGGTCTGGATTTCGGGCTCCTCCTTGTCCCCATCCACTCCCTCACTGTCCACCTTACAGCCCTGTTGGCTCTCCCTTCATGGTGGCTCTCTGATCTGTCCCTTCCTTTTATCCCCCCCCCCTTTTCCCACTCAGGACTTTGTCACCCAGACTAAGCCCCTGTGGGAGTGACCAAGTCCATCATCTCCCAAGTCCTTTCACCATTTGGACGCTCCGAGATGTCCAGGGGCTGTGACTTCATCTCTATCTGGACTCTCCCCTGACACAGCTTGAACCCACTTTCATACTCGGCCCAAGATTTGGTAAGATGCTGAAGCCAAGAGAAAGCACCCTTTGACCAGCCCTCACTGGGGAGCCCGGCTGATGTTCCCTAGGCTAATGCTCTCTAGGCTGGTCCTTGGCTCTGCTGATGTTCAGCTCCTGCCTGCTGAGCCTGAACTCAGCTTGGGGGGGTGGGGCGGGACTGCGCTATACTGGCAGGGCCTTTGAGAGCCGACGGCCTCCATCACAGTGGCCCCAGGGGAGACTCTTCCTAAAATGCTCTCTGGATGATGTGAACCTCTCCTGCCCATAGACCTTGGCTGGCTCCCCAGTGCCCATGTCCAGGCTCCTTTGCCTACCTGCCCGTTCCCTGCCTGCTACAGCCTCACCCTAACCTCTCTTCCCACACTATAATTCCTCATTCCTCTGCTCCCTGATCTCTGGCCAGACTGCTGTTCCCAGTGAGCAGGTTTGGGTTTTTCCCCTTCCTCTGACTTGGTTCACATTGTTCTCCTGCCAAAATGCCTGCCCTGCTTTTGTCCAAAATTTGCTTTCCTTCTTGCAATCTGCATTTGACTTCTCCTGTCCTCTGAGGCCCTGGGAGCTGGTCTGTCCTCTGTACAGATCCTCTGGCCCCACATGAATCAACCACATTGCTTGACCGATAGAGACTGCTCCCCAAAGTTCCCAGGGAGCTCCTCACAGCCAAGTCTCCAGGCCTTTGCTCAGGCCTCTCTGCAGCCTGACCCAGGCCGACAACCTGTGAAATGAGCCAGAGGAGGAAACAGCAAAGTGCTCCAGTATCTCAGTGGGGTCACCGAGAGTGAGACATGACCGAAAAATGGGGGAAGCTCTGGGGATATGCACCAAGTGGGGCAGGAAGGAGGAATCCCTGCCCTCAAGGGGAGTATGAGGGAGCATGAAAATAAGGAGGTTCATACAAGAACATACAGGGTATTTGAAGGCAGTCCCAGAGATGAAGGTCTGAACAGCTGGGGTGCCAGAGCTGCAGGCCTCCTTGGTCTGGAAGGAAGCCAGGGAAAGGAAGGTGTGGAGGAAGGAGGGAGAGCATTCCAGGCACAGAGGACAGACAGGACAAAGGCTCCAAGACAGGACACAGAAGGCAGACAGGCTGGTGTGTCCTTGAACAGAGCACACAGCTCCCAAGAACACTGGACAGGGAGGGAGGAGCACGGCTGGGAAAGGGCACTTTCTAGTTGAAGCTGGAGGTCATTGGAGGACCCCAGAGGTGTCCCAGTGTGGGAGAGATGGGGTGTCTGGCCTCCCTGGGGGGAAATGTGCCCACCATAACCAGACCTAGCCTCCTGGCCCTGAGAATGGGTCCTTTGTTCTCTATGCTTGCCTGTGGTTCACCCTGGGACTCTCCCAGTCTCCATGCCTGCCTCCTTCAAGGACTACTGGCTCACATTCCCATCAGCAGCTCTTGTTACCTCTCCATCAGTGTTGGCACTTGTTGCTTGTCTGGTCTATCTGCTAAGGTGAATGCCCAAGGGTAGAGGGACTGGTGTTTGTTTTTAGCAAAATGCTGCTGGAAGAACCAGAGGAAGCCCTTGCAGGTCCGCCTCATAATTCTCCGGAAAAATCGAGCCCCTTCCCCTGGAGCCCCCCACCTTCCCTCCCCCTTGCTTCCTGTCTCCCAGGTGCCTTCTGTTCCTCCCTCCTCCTTTACCCCTGGCTCTTGTGAAGGGGTGGCCAGTGTCTGCCCACACAAGCCAGTTCCTCCCAGACGTTATCCTCCCTTCCCTTAGCTACCGGATGCTTCTCTCTTCCCACCCCCTGAACTGCCAGGTGACTGACTGCCCACAGGGCACTGCAGGGCAATGCTTTATACACATGCTCTTCCTTGAGCCTCAGATCCCCTCTGTGGGAGGGGTAGGCTGCTATAATTAGACCCATTTTACAGGGAAAGCTAGTGGTAAAAGCAAGATTGGAAACTGTGTCTCTCCAGACCCAGGGCCCAACCCTCTCTGAGGGGTAGCATCCTGGAGACACTATTGAGTTCTAGGTTTGCCCATTATATGGGTCCTTCTGCTGGAGGCCCCTTGGAAGCTGTATTCAGTGAGCAATTCAATTTGATTCATGGAACATTAGATCTGCCATGGAAAGGGACCTAAGACTGTCCAGTGTCATCTAGGAATGAGGGAACTGAGGCTAGCTGGCCTAGGGGAGGGGTAAGCTGGCCACACAGCTAGTAAGTGTCATTCTGGCTGCAAAACCAGTGCTCTGTGCAACATTTATGAAGCACCTTGTGTATACCAAGTACTCCATTAGGAACTGGAGCTCTGAAGACAAAAATGAGACAGGCCCCGACCATAAGTCATACCCCTAGTCTTTGCTAGAGACTCTCCCCAAATGTGCCTGGAGACCGGGAGCCTCCAATCTGCCCTGGAGCTCCTCCATCTGTCAGTACCCCTTACTAGCTGGCTGCCATGTGCCAGGCAATGAATGTCCTCCCAGTGTCTCCAATTGGAATGTGAGCTCCTTGGGGAAGGGGATTTCCCATTCTTTCCCTTGACTCCCCAGCATTAGCACAACTGCCCATTCATTGTCATGTTGTCATTCAATCATTGGACTAGCTAAGCTTTAGTGAGTACTGTGGCATCTGGAAAGCTGGTGGGAACCTGGAACTTGGAGGCCAGTGGTACATTCTAGAGAGGCCTGCTGGGAGGATGGGTCTGTTCTCCAGGCATGGCAGCCACTCCTTTAGAAAATCCAGACTCCAGGAGAAATTTGCTCACAATGACAGACACATCTGTGTGATGACCGACTTTGACAAACTGGAGTCTTCTCAGCAATGCAAGGCTATAAAATAGCTCTACAAGTCTCAGGATGGAAGGAGATTCTACATTCAGAGAAAGATCCAGAAAGACCAGAGTTTAAATGGAGACTGAAGCAAACTACATGGTAGAGTTCCTTTCTATGTTTGGTTTTGCTTCCTCTTTCCCAGTGTTCTCTCCATTGGTCACAACCCTTCTATACAACCAGACTAACGTCTAATGTGAAAGTGTTTGCAGATCCAGTACTTGATTGCATGCCACTATGGGGGGGAACGAAGGAGAGAAAGTTTGAAACTCAAGGGATTGTGGAACTGAATCTTGTAAACTAAAAGTAAATAAACAAATCAATAAAAAAATTTTTTTTTAAAAGAAAAAGAAAATCCAGCCTCCCCCACCCCCATGGCGGCAGAAGAGCTGCCCCAGAGACTCTCAGTTGAGGCCTCTTCATGCTCTGGCAGCACACAGTGCTTGGAATGAGAAAAGAGAGAATTTGGATTTTATTCCTTCTAGGAAACACCATTACACCTTGCTTACAGTATCCACCCCATGGTGCCAAGCTCAGGCAATCAGGACCCACTGAATACAACAAGCAGGTGCAGAGGTGGAGCCTCTCTGTGAGGGGCCCCAGCCATAAGCATCAGACTAGTGACTGGTCACAGAGCCCTCACCCTCGGACCAACAAAAGAGGCCCAACAAAAGAGCCGCAAAAGGGCCAAGCTGAGACACGTGAAAACAGCTCTCTGAGAACCACAGGAGCATGGCATTGCCTGCCAACAGCAGCCGATGTTTGCTGGAGCACCCAGCTGGCCAGGTGAAGACTCACTCTCCATTGTCTGCTTCTTATACTTGAGCAGTATCAACCTAGTGGCCAATAGTGCCCCCTTGAGGGTGAAAAAAGCCTAATAAAAAAGCCATTTTGCAGATGAATAAATGGGAGTTTGAGCAGTAAAGTGACTTGGCCTCTGGGGGGCAGGTCCCCTGACTCCCCTTCAGGACTGCACCATATCCTTTACCATTGCCCCCCTTTATAACACAGAAATGGCAGTGTAGATGAAGGAAGAGGAAGTGTAGACAGAAAAGGATTAGAGACAAGCTCAAGCTAACCCAATGGTATGTCTTGAGCAGTACAGACATTGGTTTCCTGGGAAAGTTGCTGGAAATGTGAGAGGAGCGGCAGATGGAGCAGTGTTCACTGGGACCATGGATTTCAGCAGTGGAGCTGACGTCAGAGGGCCTGGGCACGAATCCCAACCGGCCGGACTTGAATTCAGTTTTGCCATTTTGGCATAGGCACAGTCCTGGAGAGAATTCCTACCCCAGGGCCATCTCCCCATTTCTTCCTCCACTTTTCCCTCTTGCAGCCCTAACACACACACACACACACACACACACACACACACACACACACCACAGAGACACACTGGGCTCTGACTTTCACCCCACTCTCCCTCACCCTCGAGAACGCTCCAGCTGCAGGGGGAAAGTGCTCTGCTCTGAGCACTGGCTGCGCTTCTGGCTGCCTGGCACACTGGGCCTTTGTTCCAGCCTCTGATCTCGATGGCACCCTTTATTTCCTTCCCTTGAATTGCTTGGCTGTTAGGCTCAGCTGTGGGTAGCAAGGAAAGGGGGCAGCTGTTTTGGTGCCAGGGGTAGTCTGTCAGCTCAGGGCTTCTCACTGACCCGAGGATGCTGGGCGAGAAGAAGGCCTGCATCTCTGGTCTGGTTCATCATTACAAAGAGAAGTCTTTTCACTCACAGATGATTCTGGCCACCTGAGGATGGAGGTTTGGGAACAAGTGGAGGAGACACCCCCCCTCACACACAATACAACACAAACACACAATGCACATGCGCGTGCTAAAATCATGTGTACTGCATACATATAATCATGAAATCATGCACAGGTCATAGATACGTATGCACACATCATGTTATAGCAGCAAAAACCTGTAAAGCGAGTCCCCAGCAAGCAGAAATGATTGAGCAGACTGTGGCATTTGAAAGCGGCATAATGTTGGAGTAAGAGTCAGGGAGTGTGGAATTCAAACCTGGTCTCAGGTAGTTACTAGCTGGGTGACCCTGGGCAAGTTACTTAACCTCTGTTTGCCTCGGCTTCTCCATCTGTGAAATGGAACAGTAGATGCATCTACCTCTCCAAATGAGATCATTTGATGATGCTGGCTACTAGTAGTGATGGTAATACTCATTACACTGCAGGAAACTATGAGACATTCAGAGAATTGGGAGAAGACTCATGGGAACGGATTCAGAGGGAAGAAGGTGCCACCCCGTCAGCTGAGGCCCAGTCAGTGCTGCCATTCAAACACACCCTTGGGAGAGCTGTGAAGCAAGCCCTCGGGTGGGATATCAGCTCAAAATTCTATGAGAGGAGCCCCCAGAGGGGGCCATCCCTTTACTTCAGGGATCCTCCTGCTGGGCAGATAATCCCAGGAAGTCAAACAGGGACCCCACAACCCAATCTGCACAGAAGGCCTTATGGCAGCGCTCTCCAGGGGCAGGGAAGCAGAAACAAAGTGGGCATCTATAAGGAGTGAAGCATTTGAATGTTAATGTGTCATTGCAAGAAATGATGAGCAAGAGGAATTCAGAGAACCCTGGGAAGATTTGGATGAACTGATGCAGAGTTAGAATAAGCAGAGCCAATAGCACAGCATGGCCAATGGTTGCGCTAAGTACTCTGGTGTCTCAGGGTCTTTGGGTCCTTCTTTGACTTCCTTTCAGTAACAAAAAGATTGGAGGGAAGTCTGGCCCTGAGGAATGAAAAGGTCAGTGCTGGAGACAGGGAGCATATACCCTGTGACAGACTTTGTTCTGCTTTGTCCCCGTGGAGGTTTTTATATGGAGGCAAGGTTGAAATGACTGTGATGTTGAGATAAAAGGCATCAATAAAGCAGCTTTTAAAATATTTGTGGGAACGGTCAAGATGCGTGATTTCCTTGATAAAAGCGTGGGATGAATTTCACAGGCAGCAGACCACATTTTACAGCCGAATAACTGTACAGTGGTTTAGTGAGGATCAGCTTTCCCCGGGTCCGTTTGTTTTAAAGCTCTAAAGTTCTTGACTGAGTGACAAGAAACAGCCTTCGAGGCTCTAGCCTGTCTACCTGTTACAGTCACATAAGGCTCTGAGTGCGGAGGCAACTCTGCTCAGTGATCAGCTAACAATCGTCCTGTTCGCTGTAAAGTACCCCTATCAGGGGCGGCTAGGTGGTACAGAGAATAGAGCACTGGCCTTGGAGTCAGGAGGACCTGAGTTCAAATCCAGCCTCACTCAACACAAAACTAGCCCTGTGACCTTGGGCAAGTCACTCAGCCCCAACTGCCCTGACTTCCTCCTTCCAAAACAATATATACTTATCTAAGGTGGCCAAGGTCAATTCAACAAGTCCTTATTAAGCGCCTACTGCATGCTAGGGTGTTAGGTCATAGGGAGAGATAGCAGGGTATAAGGGCTGGAGTGCCAGGCTCAGAGACAGCAAAGGCTGTGTTTCCAAGTCTGGTCTCCCCTTCCAGGCTGGATCGTTCTAGGCAGGTGATTGAATATCTCTGAGCCTCAGGCCACTCTCCAAGCAGTCTCTCCTGAGTCAGAGCTGCTTTGGGAGGACACTCTCTAGGAAATCTCTGGCCCTGGCACAGAACACACCACAGGCCTTGTCTCTCCAGGGATTTCTGAAGCCTCAAGGAGACAAGAGAACTCTAGGTCAGGTTCTCAAAATGTTTGGATTTGGAGACTGAAGCAGACATCATAAAATGGTTTCCCCATTGGGAGGAGGCTAAGTAGATAAAAATTCAGAGAAGACAAGCCCTCTAGGAGTTGTCCAGACAAGCGAGTGCCCCAGATCCCTCACTGGCAGTGGAAGAATTAGAGTAAACTGCCCAGATGGATTGAGTCACAGAGAGATGCTAAAAAGACAGAGAACCTTGAAAGAAGGGTGTTAAAATATGAAGGGCTTCCTCCCCAGCCTAGACTAGACCTGGGCCTCCTCTTCAACCTAGAACAGACCTGGGCCTCCTCTCCAGCCTAGACTAGACCTGGGCCTCCTCTCCAGCCTAGAACAGACCTGGGCCTCCTCTCCACTGGATCTGCAGTGCTGTCGATGCCCACGACCTACATGGTCTTGGACAGGTCACTTAGCCTTCCTGGGCCTCAGTTCCCTCATCACTAAAATGAAGGGGTTGGACTCGTTGGTCTCTGGGGTCCCTTTGGTTCTAAATTTGTGACCCTATGATCCTGTGGATTTTATAGGCTCCAAGAGGCATTGATTCCAGGTACCCTTCCCCCATGGACTCCCCAGGGAGCAAAAGCAGAATGTAGAGCAGCCTCAGAATCAGTGGAGACATTCTAGTCCTTGGAACTGGGAACAACAGAGGGCCTTTGAGCTCTTCTGGGGAGCTTTAAATGTCAGCAAGGCCCCTCCCCCATTCTCTGGGCCTCTGAGTGGAGAACCAGGGATGGCTGGATGGCTCGAAGTCTCTGGATTGGTCTGCAGAGAATGTGGCCCAGATGATGGGCCCAATGGGTGCACTGGGGCTCTGTAAATGGATGCAAGATGCTGATGAAGCTATTAAACAGGATCTTGTCCTTCATAGACTGGGAGACTCAGCAGTAAAAATCAAAGGTGCCCCCCAGGCAATGACTTACTCAGACTTGTCATTCCAAACCCTTTCCCTTAAAAATCCGGATTCACATGGAGAAAAAAATTCCCACCCCCAAAGGAAGTCATTCTAAGGCTCTGGGGAGAGACAGAACAGGAAATGTCTGCAGAGATAAAGGAAGCCAGCAAAACCAAAGAAAACAAACCAGGATCACCATCCTAGGAATTCCAAAGGGGCTGGAGGAACAGCATTGGAATGACAAGGAAGAAAGGGAGCCTAGGGCTCCGGGCTGGGCCTCCTGGGAAACCTCTGGCGTCTTATCCTGCTGGTGTTGGAGGCATCCAGGCCCCAGGTCTGGCATAAGGGACCCTGGGTCTCTGCTCCAGAGGCTGGGATGAAATTTGCTATGCCGTGACTGCAGCCAGGTCTGGACATTGCCCCAGAGCAGGCCGGGGAAACAGCTTTCCCATCTCAGGTCACTGGCCTGCGAGGAAAAAAAATAAATTGTTCAGTTAGTCCAAGAAATATTACAAAATATATATTTCAGTGTCCCATTATGTCCATTTAAGGAAGCAGAGAAAGAAGAAATAGCCAAGAAAGGGAGAAGAGTATATGGGGGGCAGAGAAGGGGAACAGAGAGAGACAGAGTGAGAGGAAGAGACAAAGAGAGATAGAGAGAGGAGAAAGAACGGAGAGGGGGAGTAGAGAGAGAGGGGAGAGAGAGAGAGAGAGAGAGAGAGAGAGAGAGAGAGAGAGAGAGAGAGAGAGAGAGAAAGAGACTGAGAGAGAGAAGAGAGGCAGAGAGAGAAACAGAGACAGAGACAGAGAGAGAACCTTTCTAATGCCAGTTTCTGAGCCCCTACCCATTACAAATTGATATCAATTAGTCAAGTAGGCTCAATTAGCTTTTTAAAGGGGATATTTGCCAAGATGGTATAGTGAGAACAGTTGGTACAAAAACCCACCCTGTCCCAAAAAGTCTGGCACTCTCTTCCAACAGTACTTAAGAGCCCAAGGAAAGTGGGCTTGGCTTTAAAGAGCCCGTGTGGCAGAGTAATTCACAGCTCCTGATGGCTGAAGTCTTTTCTTCCCCTTCAGAAGAAGCTCAAGAAATGCCCCTCAGGCTGGTGCAACCAGCATCCAAAAAGACCTGACAAACTAGAGCAATGGTCTAGAGATACTTTTAACTGGAGTGGAAGATAAATGCTACAATTGGGTTAAAAAGGAACAAACCACCTTACAAATGAAGGAATGCAATAGTTCTTTTTAAAAAATTTTTTTGTTGTTTATTTTCTTGTTCACATCACTCATTTCCACGAGATTTTGAGTTACAAATTTTCTCCCCATCTTTGTCCTACCCACCACCCAGAACAGCCATCCCACTGTATACCTCCCCCAATCTGCTCTCTCCGATGTCCTCCCCCATCGCCCCTCTGACCCCAGTGCCTGTATGTCTTATTTCCCAGCTGCATGTAAATAATAGCAATAATAATAATTATTATTATATGCATATGTATATTTTTTTTAACATTTGATTTCAGAACTTTAAATTCTAGATTCTTCCCCTTCCTCCCTCATCCCCTACCCTCACTGGAAAGACAAGCAATTTAATACAGTCTATACATGTGTAGTTACACAGAGAATCTCCGCAATGAGTATATTGTGAGAGACTGATTGTATGTCCCTCCTTCCTATCCCTCCCTTGTTCTAGTCTTTACCCTATCACTGTCCCTTTACAGAAGTGTATGCATCCAGCAACCCTCCCCCCCACTTCATCCTCCCCCCTCTCATGCCCTTCCTCCGTACTCTCCTGTGTAGCAAGATATCCATTTTAGAATGTATGTCATTCCCTCCCTAAGCCAAATTCAATGAGAGTAAGGTTGACCCTTTCCCTTTTGCCTTCCTGTTCTTCCCCTCCATTGTAACAATTATCCCTTCTATGCCTCTTCTACATAAGATAATTTACCCCATGCTGTCTCCCCTGTCTCCTCTCACTATATTCCTCTCCCACCTCTCAATTTAACCTTTTAAATATCATCCCTTCTTATTCCATTGATCCTGTGCCCTCTATGCACACATATATACACATACTCAGATACGTATTCATACACATACATACACCCTCCTATATAGACATATGTGTATGTATATGTATATATACATTTATATTCCCTTCATCTATCCTCATACTGAGAAAAGTTTCATAACTTATACTTATAATTTTTCCATATCGGCATGTAAATAGTTCAGCTTTGATAAATTCCTTGTGATTTCTTCCCCATGTTTATCTTCTCATGCTTCTTGTGTTTAAGTGTCAAATTTTCTGTTCAATTCTGTTTTTTTTTTTTCAGCAAGAATGCTTGTAAGTCCTCCACCTCACTGAATAACCACATTTACCCCTGGAACATTATACTCAGTTTTGCTGGGTAGGTGATTCTTGGTTTTAATCTCAGCTCCCTTGATCTCTGGAATATCATATTCCAGGCCCTTTGATCTCTTAATGTAGAAGCTTAAGCATCAGCTCTTGTGAGGAGTGTCTGAGGGTCTCAGGAGACACCAGTACAGGGGGCATCTGAAAGAACTCAGCCTGGAGCCGCCCTCAGAGAGATGAGGTGGGGGATCCCAGTAAGGGAGCTGAAAGGTACCACAGGGGCCAGCTAGCTCAGTCCTTATACATAAGAAAGGCCAGGGGCAGAGCAATGAAGTGACTTGTCCAGGGCCCCACAGCAGGAGAATCTGAAAGGGACTGGACCTGTGATTTTCTCAAAGCCTGATTCACTGTCCAATGCGCTTCTGCTGCCTCACATTTCTGAAGCTGGATTCAGTCAAAAGGGCCAGACTTGAGGACCTAGAGGGCCACAGGCAGCCTCGAGGCTGCAGGCTCCCCACCTCTGATCCAGGGTAACACAGAGTCAGATGCAACTGAATCCACAGAACAACAAAAATATCCAAACAACCTATTCTCTGAGCATCCCAATTGACTGGAATTTTCCTAAAATTAGCCAAGATAGAAATTGGCTCTTTTCCTCAGCTATGCCCCAGTAGGCATCCTGAGTCCTGTCTCTTCAAGGGAGATGGCCCCATATAGCAGCTTCTGGAGGGCAACGCTACCCCAGGGCCTGGCACAGAGAAAATGTTTCATCAGTGCACGTGGATCAGTTAGCCAGCTTCAGTTGTTCCTCTAGGTTTCTTCCACTTCTTATAAATTAAGCAATTTGGTATGGTTAGGAGGCACAGTGAATAGAGCACCGGCCCTGGAGTCAGGAGGACCTGAGTTCAAATATGACCTCAGACATTTAACACTTACTAGCCATGTAACCTTGGGCAAGTCACTTAACCCCCAATTGCCCTGCAGAAGCCATGAGATGATCTGCAGCTGGGGCCACGGCCTTAGAGCTGACCTTGCCTTTGGTTTGAGAGGTCTGGGGAACGTTGAGGTGTCACTGCTGTTTATAAACTGTGGTCTGTACTGCTGCCATTGAAAACATGGCCGCCCTCTGGGTCCTAGAAGAGGGGCTGGAGCCTGGGTAAGGACGAGCTGCTTCTGGGCTGCCCCAGCCCCCTCGGAGCTGATGCCATGTGCTTGCTTGGTGCCAGGCCTGCCCCACGCTCTTCACGTGGCCATCCTGGCAGCAGGAATACCCCCAGATCTGTCCTGCAGGGGCCAGGCTTCCGGAGGGGCTCACAAGGGAGAATGTTAACAGGCCTGCTGATGAATGGCTGTTTTTAACACTGTTTTTCTAAATAACATTTGCTTGGGGAAGTAGATTGAGTTTCTTGACCCGTGGATCACAAAATTCTCCATGGCAACTGACTTATTTCTTTGCTCCAGATCTTTTGTTTCCTGATTGAGAGGAAAGCCAGACAAAAATAATTTTTAGAATTTGGTTTTAGCAGGACTAAATAAAAGGATTCTTTACCTCCTTAGGTCCTGTGCCCCCTGGCAGCCTCAGGATGCCAATGGGCTCTTTCTCAGAATTATGTTTTGAAATGCATAAAATAGAACAGATGGGAGCACAAAGAAAACCCATTCTATGGACGTAGATTTATCAGAATCTTTTTTAAAAATTCACAGACCCCAAGTTAAGAAGTCCTGGCTTAGCAGAGTAGGTAAGAAAAGGAGTAAGCCTTTTCAAGAGACCTCAAAAAGGACTGGCCTGGGTTCCTGAGGGGAGCTTTGGCGAGAGCCAACTCCACAGCTATGCTCCAGGCACTGAGTAGGTCCTGAGGTTGCAAAGGCAAAAACAGTGACTAGGAATTTATTGTCTCCTGGGGAGGAAGTAGAAGGTCACGGGGTGGGAGTGGGGGGATAGGATGAGTCCTAATGGGGTTGGGAGGAACATTAGGGGCTCTTCACCTCCTGGAGGACAAGCAGGAGGCCAGTCTGCAAAGGTACAGAAGGAGAAGCCGAGTATTTGGCTCCAGTATAGGGACATGAGGGAGGACTTTGAACAGCCCTGGGCCTCACTGCCCAGCCGGATGGATAGAAACTTTATGTTTGCACAATCACAAGAGCATGTTAATGTTGAGATAGAGTGTTCAAAGCATGATGGGAGCCTTAGGATGGCAGAGCTCCGAGTAGGGGTCTGTATTTGGGGCAAGTGCACACTCCCATTGACCCATTCATTTTTAAGTCGTGGAATTGTACATTTAGAGCTGGAGGAGACTTTGGAGGTCACTGAATGCCACCCTTGATTTTCAGATGGGGAAACTGAGAACCCGCTAGATGAGGTGATTTGCTCCAACGCTAAGTGGCAGAGCTGATTCCTGGCCAGGTGGTCCACTTCCTTCTACTAGACCACCTTCCACTTATCATTACTTTGAGAACTTCAGCGTCCTGATATCTGGTGTCCTAGGGTACAACCTCCTCCAGGGCCCCTGGTTCCAGGGAGCTCCAGCCCAGCAGCCATTTGGCAGCCAAGACTCTACCTCTGGTCTATGGGCCAACCGCAGCCTCCATTCCAATGGTTGTCTCTGGGAAAAGCATCTGGCATGTTGATTGAGGTGCTGAAGTAGCCGCTTATTTTCCACGGGACACCATTTGTACTCGGAGGAACAATGGACAAGACAAACTATGGTCATTCAGACTCAGGATTTGGCTGACATTCTCTCAGAAATGAACAAAGCAAGTCTGTCCCATCAAGGAAAACAACAGATGGTATTTGATGCCAAAGATAAGAACTGGACTTGGAAGTGAAATGTGGAATTCTGGAAAGTTTGCAGCCACCACCGAGAGATTGATGTTGTCTTCGGAAGCCGAGACAGCCCAAAGGATGAGTGCGATTCCACGTTGTAAAGACCTTTCGTGTTGGGGCCTGTCAAAGAATCCTATCCACAGTTATGTGCCGACTCCAAGCCTCACCGTAACCACGGAAACGGTCAGTGAGTCAAGATGCCATTATTAGGAGCGCTCGGCCCGGCCCGGCCCCGCTAGGTTTGGCTAGGCTCGGTCCGCTTGGGTCCGGGTCCGGGTTCGTGCTGCGGCTCCGGGAGGAGGCGGTCTCTGCCCTCAGGGGGCTCAGGCTTTCTTTTTTAAGAGTAAGTCGCTCCTGATGTCTTGTTTCTTACCTCACCACAGTTTCCCCTGGCATCCTTCCCCCTCCCGGAGAACCATTCTGTCCAACATAGAATATTTTTTTTTCATTGACTTATTTACTTTTAGTTTACAAGATTCAGTTCCACAATCCCTTGAGTTTCACATTTTCTCCCCTTTCTCTCCCCCATGGTGGCACGCAATCAAGTATAGGATCCGCAAATAGAAAGTACATTGGACGTTAGTCTGGCTGTACATAGAAGGGTTGTGAGCGATGGAATGAACGATGGGAAAGAGGAAAGAAAACCAAACACGGAAAAGAAAGTGTAGTTGATTGCCTCAGTCTGCATTTAAACTCTAACACAGAGTATTTTTAAAGACACACGCAAAGGAAGAACAGAACTCCACAGATCAATACCCTGAAAAAGTCCCCAAACGTGGCAGGCGTGAGCCCCGGGACGCCCCGCCTCCACGCAGGCAGGCGTGGGCCAGGCTGCGGGGGGTCTTCTCCTATCTCTGCATTCAAGGCCTGCGGGCTCACAATACTTTGGTTCCACTTATTTTTGACCTTGTCATTTCCACTCTTGTACCTACTGTTCCGTTGGCTCTTCTCGCTCCGCTCACGCAGACCCTCTCCTGCCTGTCACCATGGCGCTGGTCATTCCTTACCGCACAGGGAGACTTCAGCGCTCTCATGCACCACGAGTCTTTGGGGCTCTTCCCCAGTGGATGGGCTCTACTTTGTCTCCAATGTTGCCCTATCACAAAAAGTGCTGCTGTAAATATTGAGAGTAATTGGGGACTTGCTTCTTATGGATGACCGCCTTGGGGTAGAAGCCTAGTAATGGAATCTCTAGGTCAAAGAGTAAACACAATTTAGTCACGTTTATTTACATAATTCCAAATCACTTTACAAAATAGTTGTACAATTTTTTAGCTCCACCAACAATGTATGAACGTAACTCTCATCCCACCACCCTCCAACCCTGACTCTTGTCATTTTTGTCATCTTTTCCGATCTCTAGGGTATGAGGTGGGATCTCAGGGCTGTTTTGATCTGTTTTTTATTTTAATTTGGACATGCTTTCATGTGGGTAGCTAGAGGATAAAATGTCAGTCCTGGAGTCTGGAAGACCTGAGTTCAAATCTGGCCTCAGACACTTAATAGTTGTGTGACCCTGGGGAAGTCACTTCACCTCTATTTGCCTCAGTTTCCTTATCTGTAAAAATGGGGATTAATAATAGCACCTGCCTCCCAGGGTTATTATGAGGGCTCAAATGAGATGATTGTGAGGCATTAAACACAGCGTAGTAGACACATAGTGGGTACTATATAAACATTAGCTGCTATTATTACTCCGAAATTCTTTTGAGAACTGTTTTGTCTACCTCCTTGGATCACTTATCTATTGGGAATGGCTATTAGTCATATTTTGTTGTTGCTGTTCCACTCTTTGTGACCCCATTTGAGATTTTCTTGGCAAAGATACTGGAGTGGTTGGCCATTTCCTTCTCCAGCTCATTTTACAGATGAGGAACTGAGGCAAACAGGGGTAAGGGACTTGCCCAGGGTCACACAGTTAGTATCTGAGGCTGCATTTGAACTCAGGACTTCCTGAGCACAGGTACAACATTCTATCCATTTCACCACCTAGCTGCCCACTAGCCATTTACACACACACACACACACACACACACACACACACACACACTCTAATTGTTTTTGTACTTTGGCTACCAAACCCTTATCAGAGAAATCTGATACAAAGATCTTTTCCCCCCCATTTAACCACTTCCCTTCTAGAGCTAGGTACATTAGGGTTGTCTGTACAGAAGGGTTTCAGTTTCATGTAATCAGAGTCTACTTTTTTTTTTATTGTCTCCATCTCTTGTTTGGTTCACAATTCATCACCCACTCATAGCTGTGAGAGGCATAGGTTCTGTTTCTCTTCTAATTTTTATATACTTTATAGCACAATATTGCATATTAAAGTCACCTATCCCTGTTGTGGAGTGTGGGGCAAGGTGTTTATCTAAGCCTAATTTTGGGGGCTTTCATTCTAATGGGAGGAGACAACACAAAGAAGGAAGCAGAAAATGAAAGAGAGGGGAACAGCACAAATATTCAACATGGCAGCCTGGTTCAGGAAGTCTGGAGCTCCTTGTGGAAGGCAATGAGACGGGGCTGCAGTTAGTGCCCTCCTTAGATGGAGGTTCTGAGTAGAAAAGCCCAGCCTCTCCTTTCCCACTCCTCATAAGTGGGGGCCCAGGTTTTCTTCATACATTTCATCCAGAACAATGTTTCTCCACAGGCTGAGTTCAGAAGCAGATTTGAGAATCCAACTATCTTCTGTTAAGCCAGGCATTAGAGAACTTGGGAAAAATGTAGAGACTATGCCACTCTTTTCACTAAGTCCTTTTGTTTTGGGAAATACAGTTATTTTTCACAAAAATATTTATGTTCACATGTAAAAATATATTATTATTATTTTAAATACATTCATCATTTTTAAACGATCAGTTTAAGCCCTAATATTGATGGCTATAACTCACACAAATAAACATTCTTTGGAGTCCTCCATAATTGTTAAGAATGTACAAGGGGTTGTGAGGCCAAAGAGCTGCAGAACCATTGGTGGGAGTTCCACTGCACAGCACAAATACAAGGAGAGATCACAGAGGGGGCCCGAGCAATTACACTATGCCACAGTTTCCAAAGCAGGAAATGAGGACAAAAAGGAGCCTCCAGGAATGTCTCTGCTGCCAGACTTTGGGAAGTAATTAAAGCAAAGCTTTTGGTATCAAATTCAGGCCATGACTGCCCATCATTCAAAGTGTTTGATGCCTATTTCATGGGTTGCAGGGCAGTACAGGATGACGTTCACGTGTCCAGTCATTCTCAAGTCTGTTCAAGGCCCTGCCTCTGAGGTTCCTTCCAATTCCAAGGTCCAGTGATTCTGAGGAGACATTTCCTTCCCAAGTTCTAGAAATGACAAATGAGCCTTCAATGAAGATTTTGAAGCAAGGGGCCTTTTCTGGCCATCACTGTTTCCTTAGACTCTCATCTCAGTGGCAGGACTTCTGACTTAAAGGGTATGAACAGTTTGTTAGCTTTTCTTGAATAAAAAATGCATGGAAGCTTTTACAAATGTGCATGTCTTTCATGTGTGTGTGGGGGGGAAGCTGGTCTTCTGTACTAGACTAATTTCTGTGTATGTGCTGCATTAAAGGAGTAAGGAAACAGCCCGGCTGACTGGCCTAAGGGCACACATTGACAAGGAGTCAATGATGATCATCCAGCTGAGGATGGCTTCCTGACCTTGGCTAGTCTCTAGAACAGACAAGAGGCATGTTTGTAGAATGATTTTGGTGACCTGGGTCTCTTTTAAAAACTGCGGAAGTTTTAACGGATGCTTTCCTTTTTATTAACAGCTTCCCTATAGCCAATACAAGCATTCAGAACCAGTTTATTCATCTATGAAATGGTTGGAACGAATGCCTCTGAGATCCTGTTTAGCCCCACAACCTTAAATGGGTGTTTTCCCCCAAAATTGCCTGCAGTTCCCCATTACAGCACTAGGTGGTGGCCTCTGCCTTGGGAAGAGTAAGTGTAGGATGGAGTTGGGGGGAGGCGGCTACCATCTGAGGGACCCGACTCAAAAAGCAGGGGCATCTGGGGGCTGCTGGTCGTTGCCAAGTCACAGCAATAGGCACCAGTAGTATGAAAGGGCTATTTCCTGGCCTCTGTTTGCAATTACATCGGTAGAGGTTCCTCTACCAAAACAGGTCAGCGCCTTCTCTGAAATCTGGAGCTTTAGAGTGTGCCCCAGGACACCAAGGAGGGCTATGACTTGCCCAGTGACACACAATCAGGATGTGTCTGAGGCAGGACTGGCTGTTCTGGACTCCAGGACTAGACTGTTTCAAAATCTGGTCGGACTTTTTTTTAATGGGGGTGGGGGGTGGGCAGGGTTTCAGGCCTTTGAGTTTATCTTGGTGTGCAGTCTTTGGAGACTTGGGGATGCAGATGAACAGCTTGTTGGTAATTTATAGTCTCCAAGAGTTGTCTGGGGCGCTGAAAGATGGTCTCTCTTCCAGCTCACCCTCAAGCTCAAAAGTGCCAGGCAGATGCAAGACCTTGACCTCACACCTGTCTCTCCAGGCTCTGTTTTCTGTCCTCAGAAGGAGCCGCATTAGTCATCTGGATCCCAGCGACATAAAAACAATGGTCAACTGTTGCCATGGAAACTATAGCAGAAAATATTGGCGGCTCTAGAACTGGACAGATGTATGGTAACGGTCATTTACTCTCCTCTCCTTGTCTGTGAAATGGAGAACATTATAGCACCTCCTTCCTCGGGTTTTCCTAAGGATCAGATGAGAGTTTTTGTAAAGCACTTAGCAAACCGTTAAGTACTAGATAAATGCGGGCTGCTATTATTTATCATTATTATTGAAATGCCCAAGGTAAAACAGGTAGAAAGGAGGGAAGCGGCTCTCTTGAGGTCCATCCATTCCAATCCAATTCCAATCCAATTCCAATCCAATGCCGTTATGCCACACTGCCCCCTAGAGGTCTGAAATGTCAAAAATGGCAGACTCCTAGAGAATTCAAAGTACCGGAAACTGGGCAAGGTCCTTGTTGAACTCGGGATCAGACTGTCAGAATGTGAAGGGTCCTCGATGGCCATCTAGACCAGTCTCCATCTAAACAAGACTGCCCTCTCCATCACACATCCTTCTTCCTCCTCTTTCACCTAGTGAACATTTCAATAAGGCTGATAAGCTGCAGGGAGTGAGCCATGCAGGGTCTATAGCATATCGAGAAGTGAACTTGGTGGGGAAATGCTAGGTAGCAACTGCTTTAGATGTGGGTTGACTCGGGGACGGAGCCAAGATGGTGGCATAGAAGCAGCAAAGCACCACAGCTCCCACACAAACACACTAAAAAACTCATAAAATGGGACGCTAAACAGATTTTCAAGCTCCAAAA
>CM053599.1:3162722-3209601 GCA_028646575.1 Pseudocheirus occidentalis
TTCTCTCTGACCTCCCCCCCAGCAGCTGATGCTTTCTCTCCAGGCACCCCCCCCAGCAGCTGGTGCCTTCCTCTCTCTGACCCTCCCCCAGCAGCTGGTGCCTTGCTTTCTCTCATGCCTCACATCTGCTCTCTGTCAGTGTGTCTAGTTCTTTCCATCCTGAATTAGAGCTTGGTCTCTAGTGCTGCCTTTTCTTGACTGCCCAGCTTCTTAGCTGTGCTGGAGACATGGGAAGCACAGAACGAATGCATGCTGACTAGTCAGTGTCCCCAGCTGGCCCTTAAGCTCGCTGAGGGAAGTCTCCTATACACACGAGTCTCCCACGTGCCTTTGCACACCATCGGTGGCCAGCTAGCAGTGGTATTAGAGTAACAGCCGCAAGCCTTCATATTTAGGGCACTTCACAGTTCACTTTAATAACATCTGCTATTTCACTGGATCCTCACAAGGGAGGTATCCTTGTGACCCCCACTTTACAGATGAGGAGACTGAGGCAAAGGGAAAGTGACTTGTCCAGGGTCACACAGCTAATGAGTGACCGAGACCAAACTCAAAAACAGGGCTTCTGATGCCAAGTCCAGCGCCCCCATGTTGGCCAAGCACCCCTTCCCTGGCAGTTTCGGTGGCATGGGTGACTCTGTATGGGGACTGTTTTTTCCCTCTGGGAAAGCACATGGGAAGAAGGTGCTCCTGACAAAGTAGCGTGACTCTCCTTGTCGGCAGGGGGATGACATCAGTGCTCCCCAGCTAAAAGCTCTGATGAAACAGAGCAGAAGTTACTTCCCGTTAGAGTGAATGACCAGAGAGATTCATCGGGAGCGTCCTTGGATTTTCAAACATTTTCCATTGTGCTCTTTCATTGAGTGATGTGTTATTTAATAGAATTCTGCATTAAACAACTTCTTTCAATAATGTATTTTGTGTATTGTGTGATTAGAAATTGATCCCGTAAGTGAATTCGAGATGGAGGACTTTTCTTCAAATAGCCTAACTTTCTATCCCTGTGCTGGTATGCAGCAAGTGCTTATAAATGTTTCCATCTATCGGCATAGGGTCGGCCTAGAGGGTGGAAGGAAGGAAAACTTCTATGTTATTATAGGGAGGCTAGTATTTAGATCCTAAAGTTCTTCTCTTAAAAAGGTTCATTGTAAAGTCCCAGGTGGTCCATGGGGTTTAAGCCGATTTCATTTAAATTTGTCCAAAGTTGCCTTGCCACAGGCTGTTTCTGCACCAGTAATCTTGTCCTGGTCTTTTTTACAGAAAAGCTTCACTGGCCTGAGCAAGAATCCACTAATAAGTCCCTTCTGAGCCCTGGAGAGAAGCTGATCATTGACTGTGAAAACAACATTTCACACTTGACCTCTGGAATCCTAAAGGACATTTTCACGACTGGAACCAGTAGCTACAATGTCCTGCTCCAGTCTAAAGAGGAGAAGAAGAACCAGCTCCAAAAGCCGTCATCCCCGTCCCACCACCGGCGCCACCGAAAGTCCAGCCGCTCGCCCGGCTCGCCACGGGGCAAGGAGCAGCGCCACCACAAGATTAAGGTCCCCATGCCCCTGACCAACAGCAGCTGGTGTTACCTGAACAAGCAGCCCTCCATCTTTGTCAACAACCCGCTCCCCCACAATGTCAAGTTCTCCAGCAGCTTCAGTGTGACTGGAAGCACCCTGAGCCCGAAGCCCAAGACCAAGGTCAAGCGGCACTGCTTCTCCACACTGGCCAAGCCCAAGCAGCCTCCCACGGTGCCCAAGAACTTTGAGAAGGGAGATGACCCCACCAAGAAACTCTGCATCCTGACGGCCATCAAGCCCACCAACCTGGAGAGAGAGAAGGCCAAGTTCTTCAAGGCCGAGTTCGCCTATGACCCTCAGTTCGAATATGCCAACCCGACTGTGCCCACTGTGCTGGCTAAGCACGGCCAGGCGTCTGACCGCTTCCTGAAGCAGGTATGGCGCCAAAGTGACTCTGGCTAACAGCACTGGGCTTGGTGTCAGGGCCCAGAAAGTGCAGTCCTGGCCAACACCCAGCTTGTTTTTTTTCAAAGGAAGGGGCCAGCTCCCCCATAGCTTCCAGGCTTAAGTCCCAGCCTCCCAGGCCCCAAAAGGTGGTGCTCAGCCTCCCTGGGCTTGCCACAAGCCGGTCTAGGGGCCTGCTGTGGGGACTCCCTTTGCCTAAAGGAGCTGCCTGAGCTGGGAGCACTCTGGCTGTGGGGAGAAGGCAGGTCCTAGGGAGTGGCTGCTGCTCCCCTCTTAACATTCTGTATCAGCACAGTGGTCACTGGCATCTGGATGGGGCCTTAAGATTTACAAACTGTATGTGTGTGTTCTTATTCCACCCTCACAACCACCCTAGCCTGTAGGTACCTCAGGTACATTGTTGTTCATTCAGGTCCCCATTGGGAGATTTCTTGGCAAGGATACCAGAGAGGTTTAACATTGCCTTCTCCAGCTCATTTTACAGATGAGGAAACTGAGGCAAACAGGGTAAAGTGACTTGCTCAGGGTCACACAGCTAGTAAGGGTCAGAGGCTAAATTTGAACTCAGGTTTTCCTGACTCCAGGCTTGGCACTCTATCCACTACACCCTCTAGCTACCCCACCAAAGGTTTATTCTCCCCATTGTACAGACCATGAAGGTAAGGCTTAGAGATGCCCAGGCTTGCACAGCCCATAAGTGACAGAGCCAGCATCTGGGCCTGCTGCTCCCCTGACTCCAGCGCTCTGTCCACTGCGCCACACCGCCTCTTGGAGGAAGCAAGGCCTTCCAGTGGCACGGAAGTTCCTGTGGCCGCTTTGGTCTCTGTGTCCCGGCTCAGCCACTGGGGCACACTGGAGGAGGGGCTTCCTCAGGGCTTGTGGAATTGGATTGAATTGTCAAGGAGCCTGGTTCTGGTGCAGGGGCTGCAGACGAGTCGTGGAGGCACCATGCCTCTGCCCTGGGCCCGTCTCTGTGGCTCACCATCAGCCCCGCCTCGCCAGGCAGCTTCCCCACGCCGGTATCCTCCGCCCTCTCGTCCACTCGCTCAGAAGTGCGGGGACCAATCCCGTTCTGGGAGGTCGTGGGGCCCCTCCGTTTGGAGGCAGAGAAGGCGGCCCCTTTCAGGGGTTGGGGGGGGGTCAGAGCAGGGGGAGCAGCAGAGGGCGACGGCTGCTTGTAGGTGGCGTCATCACCTCGGACAGAGACCTTGAGTCCTGTGTTGCATCTGAGAGAGCGCAAGCAAGCTAACGGTAATAAAAGGGAAAGCCGCCCTGCTGCTTAGCAGCGCTTACCCAGAAGGTGGCGCTGTTTCCTCGCTATTTAAGATCCGGTTTTCACTTTGCTCCAACCCGCAGATTCTGGTTTAGGACATGGAACAGAAGTCCCTCCTTTTAGGGACTAGTTCCTCCCTTAGCACTAATCCCCTGCTGTCTCTGAATGCCGGGGCTGGGTACCACAGGTGATCTGTGCCAAGCTGGGGTCTGACCTCGGGTCTTCTGGCCTCCCATCCAGCCCACTTCCCCCTGGTCAGTGCGGTCAGCGCAGCGCTTGCAGCTTCCATAATGTGGTAGGTGTTCGTCCAGAGCCGGCCTCGGCCAGAGCGCTGCTCAGAGACTGAGTCTTAGCGCCCAGAGCAGCGTTTTGTGGCTAGCAGGCAGAACACTTGTGTCTGAAAGACCAGAAGACAAGGATGGGGATGAGGAGGGTTTCTTCAGGCTGCATTCAGCGTAGATTCTGAAAGGAGTGGGTCCGAGATCTTGTTGGTCCACGTGGCTGCTCCCTGTACCGGACAGAAGACAGCTTCTGGCCTTTTCATCTAATGAAAAGTCTGCCCCCGGGATCCTGGAAATTCTGGCTCCCTCTGGAGCCCGGCACAGCCTACTGCCTTGGCCTTGACCTGGCCTCCCATGCCACTTGGTAGACACAAGTCAATGGTGGCAGTGTCCCACATCCTGTCTCCTGAGTAAGCTTCAAGCCCCTCTGCCTGGCCTTTGGGGCATGTCTGCCATCACACACCTCCATGCAGTCTGCAATCCAGTCAGAGCAGGGGAGCAATGGGTGCGATGCTCCCCTTTCCTGTTGGATTCCAAAGAAACCTTGTCTGGCCCCCTCCCTTAGAAGACTGCAGGCTTCTCAGCTCCTCTGATACTGCACTGTACCGATTTCATGTCTCACCCCCACCCCGCAGCAGACTCTCTGCTGCTTGAAGGTATGAGGCCTGCTTAAACCCTCAACCACTTGCCTGAAACCTGGACACAGGTAAGAAGATCCAGAAGCTGGGAAGGCAGACAGAGCACCCCAGTGTCTCCTTCCCCTGTGGAAGACTCAGACTGTTGTGGTTCCCAGCATGGGGGAGCAGCATCTCACCTCTCCCTGGGTATCTAGAAAAGCATCTCAGAATGGAGAGACAGACCTTTACTGTCAGCCCTTCTCAATTGTACAGATGGAGAAACTGAGGCCTCCTTGGCAGTACTAACTTTACTAACTCATTACTAACAGTAATGAGTCATGTGGTAGAGCTGGGGAAAGAGCACTAGTATTGGGCACCAAGTTCAGTCTTCCAGGCCTTGCTATGACATGTGAATAACCACTGTACATGTGAAATCATGCAAAACTATTTCCATGTCTTCTTCAGAGTTATCATAGAAGATGATCAAGCTGTTTGGCTTTTCCCCTTTCAAGTCTTCATCTCTGTAGACAGTCATTATAAGCTAATAAACAGGGAGTCTGGAGCCCCACGTTCCCCTACCCCTTCTCCGGCCACTCATGTGGCGACCTCAGAAGCCTAAGGAAATCCCTCCGTACCAGCCTTTGATCTGTGGACTGCAGGTGATCACAATTCGTGTCTGTACCAAATCCACCCCTAGTCATTAGACAACTTAGAGTACGTTGGGTCCTGGGAGGAAAGGTCCTGTGTATGTGTCTTAAGATGACCAAAAACAGCTGAAAGCCCGAGAAATGTGTCGACCCGATTTTACATCAATAAACACGTATTTTGTGGTTGTTCCCAAGGAAGGGTAATGATCAGCCGCCACAAAAAGGCATCATTCCTAAGTCACACTCACACTCACAAGCAGGAGCATCCCATCCCGTATTAATTTCATTGTGTCTATCTCTTGCAGTCTGTCAATATTATGGAAAGAACTTTACAGAGATATGGAAGTTATGAAAATTTTGAACAGGCTACCGGAGGCTGTTTATTGTCTAAAACTCGCATCTGGAGCCACGTAAGGAAGTACATGACCAAGGAAGGCTGCCTTGGGGAGGTAGGTGGCCAGAGCCGCTTCCAGCACTTCGCCTGTGTAGACGACTGGTGAGACCATTCTGAAGGACTCGTAATGAAAAGGGCCATCCGCTCAGAGACAACTGATGAGCTCTGAGTGCAAACTGAAGTCTTATTTTTTTTACTTTTTATTTTTCTTGCTTTTCCTTTTTTTATTTTGCTACGTAGCTAATATAGAAATAGTTTTGCATGATCTCACATGTATAATGGGGATCCTGTCACTTGTCTTCCTAATGAGGGAGAGAGGTGAAGAGAGGGAGAGAATTTGGAACTCAAAAATGTTAAAAGAATGTTTAAAAGTAACAATAAATTTGGAGGAGGAAAAAGAGTCCATCACTGAAGTTTCACCTTCCTAACCCTCAGCAGGTCACCAAGTTAACTAGTGTAAAGGAGCCCTCAATTCTTGAAACAGCCCAAGTCGAGGAGACTTGTGTCTCTGTGGGTGCAGTTTTCTTGACGTGACCCCCCCCTGCCTTTTTCTTCTTCCTTTGGCCAATTCAGTAACCACATGGGCACAGGTCTGAATTGGGGACTTAGACAGATTTCAGGGTTGTGAAATGTGTGCAGTGAAAGCCAGTTATCTTACAGAAATCTAGCGGCAATAGATCCTGTTTGTCCTGGTAGCTCCCTGTTGTAGCGACCCTCGGCCTTGAGTGGGTTTTGCTTTAGCTGTTGCCACGGGCAGGATGGCAGGTGCTGGCTGCCATTTGTAAATAGCCTTCCAGCCAAGTAGGATGTGGGAAGAACACCAGAGGTGAAGCCAGAAATGGGCTCCCCTTCTGCCCCAGGCTTCATGCTTGTGGTGAGAGGCCAAGAGGTCCCCCAGGGGCTCCAATTCCCTTGGCTGCTCCCAGGCCCACCTCCTCAGCTCTTTGTGCCCTGTGTCCTAGTTTCTGGGATCGTCAAGATGAGGAGGGAACAGTATTGATTTGTGTGCCCCTTAGGGGAGGGCTTTCCATGAAAGGCCCCCCCCCCCCGCCATCATCTGTGTTTCCTCTGTATCTGTTAGATTGTGGTTCATCTCACTGAAGATCTGCTGTCCCGAGCATCAATGACAGTGGTCAATGGTTGTCCAACTCTGACCATCAACGTGTCCACTGCCCGTGAGCACTGGCTGGAAGGGATGCTGAGGCATGAAATAGGTAAGCACAGCCCTTTCCTTTTGAGTCAGGTCTGGTCTCAGGAAGGGTCTTCCTTTTGTCCCACCATTCTGTAGCTGGCTGCCTCTTCCCAGCACAGTCCCATAGCATCCAAGTTAGGAGGATTCCAAGTCAGGCTACGGACTGAGGCAGCCAGGCTAGACCCATGCCAAGTCCTGGGGTTCTTCCCTTTGAAAATGGCCTTCAAGGTGCATCATGTTACACAAAACATAGGATCGTTTTTTAAGTCAGGTCTGTCTGTAACCAAAAGAGACCAGAGTGAAGTCAGGACCTAGAGTTTGACATCCAAGAAGCATTTGTTCTGCTTAACAGTGGGGAAAAAAGAAGTCCCTTTGCCTTAGAACCTGTTTCTCCTGGGCTTTTTTGTAGGCACACACTATTTTCGTGGAATTAACAATCTTCAGCAGCCATGGAGTAATTGGACAGGCCGTAAGAAATACGGCCTGCGGCCCAATAACCCCACTGAGGAAGGGCTGGCCAGCATCCATAGCGTGCTCTTCCGAAAGGACCCCCTTCTGTGGCGGGCTGCTCTCCTCTACTACACAGTCTACCAGGCCAGCCAGATGTCCTTTAGCCAACTCTTCCAGGACGTTGGAAAGTTTGTCAAGGACCCCAACACGCGGTGGGATTACTGTGTGCGAGCTAAGAGGGGCTGGACTGACACTTCCCAGCCAGGTAAGCAACGCATCTTTGTGGCTTTACTGTTCCGTAAACACTGAACGGCCCTCTGCTAAGTACCGTGTGCTCGCTGCTCCCGAGGGCCATGAGGCCAGCTTTAGGGGTCTGTGAATGTGGATTCTCCATATTTTGATAATCATATTTCACCGGGATGGGGCTTGTCTGCCTTTCCAAATCTTATTCTGGGGAGGAGCCTCCTGGATTCACTAGGATGCCCGAGAGGTTCACAACACCCAGCTGCAGCACTAAAGCCCAGTCTGGCCAAGGAGAGGGCACACTCACTCCATGCTGCCTTTGGCTGAAGGGGAAGGAAGCCAAAATGAGAGCTTCTTTAGGTGACCATTGGGCCTTCCTTGAGCACCACATCAGCATGGGCTGGTGGAGGAGCCAGGAAAGCTGGTGGGCCCTGGCGGGGGGTGGTGAGCTGGTGACAGGGCCCACTGGTAGCCTGCCCCACCTCCAGTAAACTCCAGTGACTCCAGGGTCCCCTGTAAAATCCTGTGTGCATTTGCAGCCTCCCCACCCCCACACACCACTTTCAAGCCCACCCATACTCCCCAGTCAGCAACACTGTCCTCTGCCTTGTTCCCCAGACCAGGCTTTGCCCATGAGGCTTGGAACACTCCCCTCCTCTGCCTCCTTGTCTTCCTTCAGGTCCCACCTACAGTCCTGTGTTCTACAGGACGGTTTCCCTGGACCTCCTTAGCTCTTGGGGTGATCCCCGATCGATCCCATACAGTGTCTATCCTGTGTGGTGGTTGCTGCCGCCTCCCCATCAGGCTGAGCTCCTGGAGATCAGACATTGTCCTTGTGCCCCCAGCACTAGCACAGGGCCTGCAGGTCACATAGTAGGTGCTCCATAAGTACTGACTGATGGCCTCACTCAAAGAGGAGGGGGGCTTGTTTTCTTACCTGATCATGGGACATATAGAAGTCTGTGCGGGGATGGAAGGAGGGGGAGGAGCAGGCATCACCTGGGCCTTCACTGGAGGAGCAGGCATCACCTGGGCCTTCACTGGAGGAGTGGGCATCACTGGGCCTTCACTGGAGGAGTGGGCATCACTGGGCCTTCACTGTAGGAGGCATGGGCATCACTGGGCCTTCACTGGAGGAGCTGGCATTACCTGGGCCTTCATGAAGGAGGCATGGGCATCACTGGGCCTCCACTGGAGGGCCAAGGAGGCATCATGGGTTGGCCATGGTCTCCAAAGCCCCCAGACATGCATGGCTGCTGCCCACCCTCCTGATGGCAGGGCCACCCTGGGTGTGGCCAATGGAGGAGCTAGGTTTGCTTGACTGGGAAGATTTGTTTAGTGGGAGGGAGAGAAGGTCAAGGTTTGTTTGCCAAAAAAAAAAAATGTAATTTTACAAAAGGGCATCATCTCTAACCCAGATGAACTGCTCTGTGGCGCATAATTTTACACAGGGGAGGGGACCACCTTTGGGGTAAAGCAGGCCATGTGCTGAGGCCCTGGAGGCCTCCCTGATTCCCAGGGCTTTGCCTCTCCTTCCTCAGCTCCTTTTATGTAGACGCTTTGTTTTCCAGAGCCCCAAGCCCAGGGCTACAGGGAAGGAATCGTGGAGAGGCAGTGTCTTGGTGGAGGGCATGGGGAATCCGGGTAGACTGGAGTTGGGGAGAGTCTGTATGAAGCAATGATCCACCTTGGAATTAAACTGCCCTGTTATGCCTGTACTTAGATTCTGGTCTATGAGAAGTTCTCCCTGACCCCAAGCACAGAAGAGCTTGTCTGGGAGTCAGTTCCCACAGTGAAAGACTCTGAACAAGCTGCCTATTCCTTTGATTCCATCAGGTTGCTTCAATAAAGACCAAGTTTACCTGGATGGAATTCTCCAAATCTTGAGATACAGAGAATCCATTGACTTCCACTTGCTGACCACCCTGGGCAAGGTAAGGCCTCTCAGCTTGCTAGTGTAGACCCCGGCTAGCCGGTGGTGGCTGGCTTGTGGGCACCTTCTCGTACTCAGGGAAGGGCCTGGTTCACACCTAGATCCTGCCGTTAATGGTACAATAACACAGGGAAAATGTGAGTTCACTGTAAAAACCAGCCTGGGGCTTCATAAGGGATAAGGTGAAGAAGGAAAACAGAAGACCTAAGTCAATTTTCCTGCCAAAAATATCAATAAAATGGAATTATAACAAAAGTCACTTCTCCTGAATTTGATTCACAACCAGGTTATGCTGGAGGCTGGTCCCAGCCTCTCCCCAGGTGCTGCTGCGAGGCCTGGGCTGGGGGGAGGGGGCTGCCTGTGCCAGGACAGCCTGGAGCAAAGCCAGGTGCTGGTGTCCCAGAGTGCCCTGTCTGCCTGCAGGTGGCAGCAGCGTGGATGGAGAGGGGGTGGGGGTGAAGTCTGAACTGTGCATTGATTAAGGAGCAGGAGCAAAGCCAGGAGGGGTGGCCAAGGAAGGCCCTCGGAGCACAAAGCCAGGACCCCTTTACTGGGGGGAGATGAATGAGGAGGGTCTGCAGAGAAGTCTCAGAATAGGGAGGGGACAGATCTGGAGATGTAGATGGGGGAACCAGGCAATGGTGGGGGGGGGCAGGCCTATCCAGTCTTCCATGGGAGCAGTGGCGTTTACAGGATGGAGACTGTGGCTCAATTTGAAAATAAATGTTTATTAAACATCCCCTTTATGTGAGAGACCATGTGCTGGGCACTGGGGATAGTGGCACCAACCTGCCAGGGAGTCTTTGAATACACACAGGCACAGTGAGCCTTCAGGCTTGCCATGTGGAGGGCTTGCGGCTAGTCTGTGCCTCTGCTGGCAGGGTGGGAGCTCAGGCTTTTGAGGAGGGCCACTGAACATGTTCGGTGCTCTGGGGTCTGAGCCCTGGCAGCCAGGTCACCAAGGACACGCAAAACAACACCACAAACTCAACAGAGGCAGCGTTGGAAAGAGCACGGAGAGAACATCGGCCTCTCGGAAAGTACTTCGGTCCCATCTCTCCATAGACGAGAGGATGGGTCCTTCACTCTGTCACTCTGTTTAGTGATTTATCTGGAGAATAATTTAGCAAACTGCCACCTGGTAAGCCCGGAGTAGGAAATCCACAGAAAAAGAAGTTGTCAGGAGTCACCAGGGTTCCGCGGGTCCCAAACCTCCTTTGTTTTCATGGGGGAGGGGTTTAAATTCTCACCTGGAGGAGCTCTTTGACCCCAGGCCAATCCCTGGTTTCTCTCAGCCTGTCTCTTCATCCAAGGCTAAGATAATGAAAGTGCCAGCCTGCCAGGGTCATGGTGAGGATGCAATAGGAGTTTTCCTAAAGTGCTTTATGGGTGCTGGCTGCCAGCTCTTTTCATGAGGTATTAGCCCCAGTGAGCCAGAGGAATCCCTGGACAGGAGGACTGTCTTGGTGTTTGCCTTTGTGTGCCCAGCACCCAGCCTGGGACACGGTAGGTGCCAGAGTCAAGTAAAATCAGCACTCAATAATTCAGCCCCTGCTACGTGCCAGGCCCTGCTTTCCAGGAGCTTGTGGTCTAATGGAGAAGACATCAGGCAAAGACCCGTGGACAGACAAGACACAGACAGGGTGGTCAGAGCAAACCTCAGAGGGAACTCCCGCCCTAAGCTTTCAAACTGGGAAAGGCTCTTGGGAAGGTGGAACCCTAGGGGAGACCGGAAGGAAGCCACAGTATGGAGCCAAGGGAGAGCAGCACAGTCGGCAGGTCACGGAGGAGGCCTGTGCCTTGGCATTGTGCAGGGTGGAAGAGGCTTTAAGAGTCAGTCCTGGAGGTCGGAGAGACGCGGTCAGATGAGGGCTTTAGGACAATCCTTGTGGCAGCTGAGCAGGGAGAACCTTGAGGAAGGGGAACCAGCCCGTGAATGTGAAGAGCCCCCTACCAGGTGGTGGCCTCGTCAGAAGAGAGAAGGACAGTCCAAGACAGGTTTCAGGAATGTTAAAATGATGGCTCAGCACCTTAGAGACTCCTGAGGGTGAGAGGGGCGAGGACAGCCAGCAGGTTGGGAGCCCGGCAGGGAGGATGGGGCTTCTCTCAGCAGCCGTGAGCGAGCGGGAGGGCCCCACGTTCCATTCTGGTCATGCTGAGCTTGCTATGCCTGCCAGACGTCTGCTTCAGAATGCTCTAACAGGCTGCTGGGCGCACCAGACTAGTGATCAGGAGAAAGCTTGGGGCTGGCTGAGTGGATTTGAGCATCATCTGCCTCACAGCGATTGTGGGAGCTGAGGGGATCCCAAGCACAGTAGTACAGAGGGAGGTGAGAAGAGGGGGGCCAAGACAGAGCCTTGGGGGGCACCGATGGTGAGCCTGGGAGGAGGGGCCAGCCAAGGAGACTGAGGGGGTAGTCAGAGAGCTAAGGGGAGAGAAGAGACAGGAATGGTCACAGGCTGCAGAGAAGCCCTGGCCGCAGCAGGGAGCAGGCTGTGGGATGGTGGCACCCAAAGACACATAGATCAACGGAGGGCTTGTGGAGGATGGGGGAGACATGGGAAGGGGCAGACGAGAGGCCTGGAGAAACGGATTAGGGATCGAACTGACTTGGAAGGGCAGCCGTGCTCCATCAGGACCAGGCCTAACCTTTTCCTTTGGCAGGGTTGCTAGAATAGGAGCTTAAGGAAGGAACGAAAAGAGATCTTTTGAGCGCTAGGGCTGAAGCACTGACCCAGCTCCCAGGGTCACAAGGAGGGAGGACATCAGCCTGTTGTCTCAGGGGCTGCTATCTGTCAGAGGAGACCCTGCTCAGGGAAGGCTTCCACTACCAGACAGATGGAAGGGCCCTGGGGTTTTCCGGAGGCAGCTGAAAGCCACATCCACATCAGATGTGGGACCCTGGACTTTGGTGGTGCTGGCTTTCTTCCCTGGGTCTTCAGGAATGTTGCCCAGGTGACTGGGGGAGCTGCATGCCAGCTTCTGTCCCTCTTCCGATGTCCCTGGTTTATCACGTAGGCAGGCCATCTGGGGCCATCAGCAGCTGGCATTGTGGCAATCATCGAGATGATTTACTTATATTTTAGGCACTTATTTCCCTAAGTTTTTCATTCTGTTGTTGTGGGTGAGACAGGGGTCTTGTGAAAGGGGCTGAGGGACTGAAGGGCTGAAAGGAGGGTCTAGGGGCCAGAGGTCAGCGGGCAGTGGAGACTGTGGCTCTGAAGACAGCCAGGCCAGAGAAAGGCCTCAGGCTCATGCCCCATATGAAGTGTTTACCTTAGAAGAGAGAAGATTCGGGGGAAATGAGGCTCTTTTCAAGGTTGTGACAGCCGAGCCCATAGAAGCAGCATCAGAGCCGTCCTCCTCAGCCCAGAAGATGCAACCAGGAGCATTGTGAGAGCTTCAAAGAAAATTCAGGCTGGACATTGGGGATGAAGACCATCCCAGTGGAGTACAGGGGAGTCCAGAGGGGACCCTAAGCTGAGCCTGCTTATTCCCTGCAGTTTCCTCCAAGCATTTAACCGAGACCTTGTTAAATGTGTGCCAGGAGTGTGCTCAGCTTCACAGCCAGACTGAAGGTTCTGGAGGGGATGCATTGACCTAAAGCTGTTCTATACCAGTGAAGCCCATGCTCTTCGGAGTGCTTCTCACTACTTGCTGTGAAGGTCGAGGAAATTTACTTTTTCTCACATTTCTGGTCCATCAGGCTGATCCCTGGAATATCTGAGTCTGTTTAGAAATTAAGCCTGCCTGGAGCCCCCTTGTAGCTGCCCCCTTGTAGCTGGCTCTGAGCTTTAGTTGCCCATGACAGGCAGGGAATGCTGGTTTGCTAAAGTGTCTGTAAGTGTTGAGGACAGAGCTTCTTCTTTACAAGGAGGTCCAGGCTGGTGCTGGGACTCAGAAAAGCACCGGCGTAGGCTGAGGTACTGGCACCAAGCCCAGGCTCTGGGTTCTCTCACTGGTACAGCCGACCACACTCGGCTGTCAGAGGGAATGTCATTGTGTCTGCATTATTGTGTGACAGAGGGACAGCAGGGATGTTGTAAAGGCTTTGTTATCTTAGACAAATCTACCCCAAGTAGTCCATGAGTATCTACTTCCTGTAAGCACCGGGACAAGGGGAATCTCAAGAAAAGAGGAGAATCTGAAGCAGCCCCAGGCCCTGCAGAGCCCCCAGAACCAGGGAAGGTGGGGGACAAGGCTGGGGACAAAGACAAGGCCTGGCCATTGTGCCTGCTGTGGCCACAGGCCTTCCCAGGCCAGGCCAATGTCCAGCCCCCAATGAAGTTCCCCCACCCCCACCCTGTGTGTCCTTGTTGTACAAAGAGAAAGGCCCATAATTTGACCTGGGAAAAATCCAAGCCAGCACTTCCCAAAGCCCCAAAGAAAGCAGCTCTGTGGGGCACTAGCCAGCCACAGAGGGTGCTGTCCACTCAGGGCTGAGAGCAGTACCTTTCCTGTGGGTTTGGTTAATTACAAGACAAGTCTTAGGGCCTGCAGCAGGAAGAATGCCAGACTGACAGTCAGGACACCACAGTTCAGATCTCAGGTCTGGCTTTACTGGCTCGGTGAGCTTGGGCTTAGCCCTTCCTGTCTCTGCAGCCTCTGAGGCCCCTTCTAGCCCTAGACCCAGCATTCTATGAACAGCTTCTTAAAAGGTTATGAATCTTGCCTTATGAGAGAGAGAGAGAGAGAAAGAGAGAAAGAGAGACAGAGACAGAGAGACAGACAGAGAGAGAGAGACAGAGAGAAAGAGACAGAGACAGCGAGAGAGAGGACGGACAGGGAGAAGAGAGAAAGACAGAGAGAAAGAGAGAGAGAGAGAGAGAGAGAGAGAGGAAAAGAGAAGGGAGAGACAGAAAAGGGGGAAGAGAGGGAGAGAAAGAGAAAGAGGAGGGAGTGGGAAGAGAGGAGAAAGAGAGAAAGAAGGAGAGGGGGAGAGAGTGAGCACTATGGACAGATTATAGATTAGGTGGTCATGGTAAAAGAAGCCGACAACCAGGTCATTCACTAGGCCAGCAGAACGCAGCAGACAATTTCTGCTTTTCAGTGTTAAAATGCTCTTGTAAGTGATTCTTCTCCAGAGACTCCGTAGTCTGTGTTAACATATAGGAATTGCTCTGAGCCCCAGAGGAGTCTCCTAGACCATCCTTCTGATGGGGTCCCACCTTTGGGCTCCCACTGACCCCCGGGCCCCAGGCTTGGCTCTCAGCACTCACCTTCCCTCCTTCCTCCCCAGGTGTCCTTTGAAGACGTGGATCGCTTGAAAACGCTGGCCGTCACTGAAAACCTGAGGGTGCCGCATTTCCTGCAAGACAATGAGCGGTACATGGAACAGCTACAGAAAATCATGGATGTGAATGAGCTGACTGACAAGGAGCTCCAGGATCTCATCTCCTAGCCACAGCCCCGCCCCTGGAGCGCCGCAGACACGCCCTGCCTGGGTCGGGGCCAGAAACTCTATAGAGCAAAGCAGGGATTTATTCTGGGTTCTGGGTGAGGACAATCTGCAGGATTCAGCAATGTTTTTTAAGTGCTTTAAAATACAAACCTGAAAGAATTTCCCAGAAATGTTTCTTTAAGTGGGGAAAAGGCTCACCCTTTGGTTCCCTTCTTAGTGTTAACAGTGGGCCTTCCAGTATGCAGGCTCTGCTGAAGCCCCCGGTCCAGCCGGGGTGAGGGCTCAAATGCCAATTTCTATGGTCTAGAGACAGTCTGTGAAAGACGTCGGCTCCAGACCCCTTCTTTGTCGTGGTGGAGAGCTGGACCAGCCGAGTCGCCCCAGATTTCCCTCCTGGGAGTCTCCAGTGCATCCAGATTGTTTTCCTTCCCAGCCCCCTAAGCAAAGCTGCCTCTTCTCTTTCTTACCGATGCTTAGGGTCTTCACTATCCCTTGGGTGGGGGAGGGCTGAGGAAGAGGGAGAGAGGTTATCCTAAGTGCAAGCTCATAAATGTTAGTTAGTGGCATTGGTATCAGAAATGTTTGGGGGGACTTTTTATTAAAGTAATTTCTCCTTGTATGGGGAGAACAGAAACTGCTTTTCGTAGGGGATATTCAGTATAGTTTTATGTAGCCTTGTAATCTGGAGATGGACCACAGTGGCAGAGCCCATTGTCACCCTGGCCTGACCCCATTGGCCAAAGCAGGACTGTTGGAGGAGTGCCCATTTTCCTAGTACAGGTGACTCACACTTGGCTAAAGGAATGGCCCTAACGCACCAGGGTTGCCGGCCTCGGTTTGAGAGACGCCTAGTTTTCAGAAGCTGGAGGTCTTTCTTGACATGCTGCTCTCCCAGCTACAGGCTGGTGCCATGTTCCCCTTGGAAAGGTGATAGAAGCCTGTCTTTCCTCCTGGCCCAGATCTTCAGTCCGCTCCCTGCAGCTGGACAGTGGCTGCAGGGTGAGCACGTAGGGCTTCTTCCCTAGCAGCAAACAGAGGCAGGTTCATTTGTTACCAGGATATATGAGCATCGGGAAGAAGAAAGCCCATCTTGTGATAACAGGGCTTTTATAATACTGAACCCAGGGAAGAAATCCAGAGTGACGCTTGACCCCGGTCCTGCCCTGTTGGACTGGACAAAGACGTGTGTATTTGATAGGTCGCGTCACTTCCTTTTATTTTTCAGTCAATACAATCGGCCTCCACCAGCTGGCTACTGTGACAGATGCCCATAAGCCGGGCTCACCTGCGGCTCCTTCCTTTCTCTGCAGCCCTTGGCATGTTTTGCTGCCAAAGTCAAGAAGGCTCGTTCTTATTCCAAGACATTGTGCACCTTCAGAAAAAAAAAATGAATTGTAACTGCCCTGGAGAATGTTTGAGGGGAATGTTTAGATTTCAACAAATCATTCAACTCGGTCATCGGGTGCATCTGGAATTGGGTGAAGAACTGTGCCCACCGCATTGACATTAAGGGCATCTGTCATGACCCTGTCCTTGGCCCCAGCTATTTACCATTCTGTCAGGGACTCCACTCTGGGAAGACGCCGAGAGAGCTCAGCCAGCTCCAGCTTTGGCCTGGGTCTGAGCTGGGCTTCCCAGATATCAGATGGCAGAGTTTATTGGAAAAAGATAGCAAGGTTTTAATGGGCAGTAAGTTCACTTTGTGCCAAAGTGTAATGATGGTCAACAGGCTCATGCAATGTTTGTCTCCATGGAGAGGTGCTGTGTGTGTACAGAATATGGCAGGGGGTGGGGGATGGTGGTCAGGCCATGCTTCTGAGCATGGTCTTTTTGAAATGGCATTGATTAAATGAACTGGAGAAAATCTCTGGGAAGCCAGCCATGACCAAGAAGGTGTCCAAATCATGTCTTGAGAAGATCATTTGGAGGACACTGGCTCAGACATCTTCAAGTGTTTGGAAGAGAACTTAGATCATTGTAAGGAAGCACTTGGAATGGCCAAAGGGCCCAGGTGGAGGGTAGGAGGCCTCCTGTGCTTTAGAGCTGGGCGCCTGAAGATATGCTGGCATTGACTTCTTGAAAGCTCTAATCATGCATGCATGAAGGCCTCTTACGGGAAACTTGGCCAACATGGGCAGGACCTTTGGAGCCAGGAGACTGAAATGCCATGCAGATTGTTTGTGGCTTAACAGGCCCACATCTCCTTTGTGCATGTAAATAAGCACACCTGGATAGATTCCCAAGGACATCGTGGTAAGAGGTAACACTTCCAAAAGGCTCCGTTCAGCCAGCTGCTCATCTTATTAGAACGTTATATGGCTCCAGATGCTCCCGGGTTTCCTCAGACCTCATTTAAACTGAAATGAGGCGCTCCCCGTTTGAAAGAGCAGATTGAAATGTGGGCAGAAGTGTGGATGCTGATGGTCCAGGAGCATTCCCGAGCAATAACGCCGCTACTCTCAGAGTTGTACAGAGCGAAGAGGGAAAATCACAGCAGCCTTAACTTTCTAGCTCTCAGATTAAATGGAATGAAACCCTTTCGCTGCTGCAGTTTTAAATAGGCCTTCTCTCCTTCTGCCTTAATGGTTTTAAATGTAAAATCAAGATTCGTTATGAGGAGAAACTGACTTTTGGATGACACTCACCACATGAACATGGGTTCACAAATACTTCCAAGTGCAGGCAAATGTTCTCATGGGGAAGGGGGGCATAAAATAAATATTTTGAAATATTTTTCAATGTGGGAACTTCACGCTGTACATCGGATCCTTTGAACAGACCATGAAGTTCTTGTTGTGACACGCCATATGCTTTTGATTCCTGTTCCTAAAGTGACCTGCCTCTGTCTTACCCCTTCATGTGAAGTCTGATAGAAATACAGCATTCCAGCCATGGGGCAGGTGCAGGAGGAGGATTAAAGGGCAGGCTCCTTTCAAGGAGAAGGTTTCTGTGCCAGTTACTTAGTGTTTCCTTAAGTCTCTGTCAAAGGCTGGTGCTTCTGAAGTATCTTCAAAGGTGCTTCATTGAAGCAGAATTCTAGAATGTGAAATGCCAGGACAGGCCAGGGGCTGGGCCAGGGACTAGGCCGTGGCACCTGACAGGAGTCTGCCTAGAATTCCCACGGAGAGGCCATGAATGTGGTGAAGTGAGCCTTGAGTGTGCACCTGCTCTGGCCCAGCTTGAACACAATTGCCACTTCCTTCTACATCTCTGTTAAAATGTTTAAAATGTGTGGTGTTGGTTTTGTAACCTGTCGAGATTTCTTATAGTGAACAGCTGTTACGAAGTAACCTTGACGGTCTGAAATAAAGTTCCTGGATGCTACTTCTAAGCCTAATTCTGATTTCGGCTCCCCTGAACCTCCAGACCAGTTATTAAGGCTCCACCCAAAGAGAAGCAACTTCCAGGCAGAGGACGACATACAGAATATGTGCCAATGCTTTGGCAGAGATGGGAGTGGGGAGCATGAACAGTGCCATGGGCTCTGAGGTTTGACAGAAACTGGGAGAGGGCATTCCAGGGAGGACCTCATAGGGTCAGAGGTGTGGAGGTTGGAGATGGGATATCCTTCCTGGGGAAAAGCCCCAGAAGGGCAGTGCTGTGGAATCTGACTGCAGAGCTCATCTGCCCTGACTGCTCAGGTAACAGGGAGAACGAGCAGAGGGGTGGACAGAGGGGCATCCTGGAAGCAATATGGTGCCATGAAAATGTCTTGACTAGATGGGTAACATGGTCAGAGCTGTGGCAGCTGTGTGAAGTAGGTCTTGGAAAGGGGAAGAGGATGAGGAGTGAGACTTATTCGGAGGCTACCAAAGTGGGAGGAGGGACTACCTGGGTGGGCAACTGTTGCAGGATGGGCGGGGAAGGAGAAGGATAATGAGTTGAGTTCGAGATGCCTGTAAGGTGAGACCATGGGGAGTTCAGGATAAACAGATTAGGGAACTGTCTGCACAGAGATGGTGATTGGGACTTGATGAGATCACAGGAAATTGGGGGTGGGACAGAGCAGAAAATGACAGGTCGAAGGGTCAGTGGATGTAGCCTGTGAGGCTGTTGGTGACGTCAGAGGTCAGTGCTTGAGTGGTAGGGAAGACCAGGTTTCCAGGGGCTGCTGAAGCACTTTACATGGCAGTGACGATCTTATTTTTCTTGTCCTAGGGTTCTCAGAGGACATCCCCCAAGCCATGTATCTGGAACGTGGTCCTGAACCCTCCCCCTTAGAGACAGAAGGATCTGAACAGGAAGGCTGACTCCCCCTCCTTTTCTTCACCTCCTTCCATTGTCCAAAGCAGAGAGCTCAGTGAGGACTTGGGGGCAGTCTAATCTGACCAGAGGAGGGGGTGGCAAAGTTCACTGACTTCCATCTCTTAGTACTTCTCCTTCTCCTGGTCCCAACCCCTTGGCTAAAAACCAGCCAATAAACACTGATGCAGGAGATGACAAAGAGAAACCAGTAATGGTGGTTTGGAGAGAGGAAGAGAGATTTGCGAACATTTACCAGCCCTTGACTAACAAAGAAAAGTAAAGCCTAGATAAGACAGACCCTGGTCTTGGGGAGCCTCCGTCTCAGGGGGCCAAGGGGATGACAGGAGAAGGGAGTGACTGAGACCCAGAGAACTTGGCTATCCAGAGCAAAGGGGGTAAGGGTGGCCCAGATGGGCAATGCCGAGTGAAGGGGTGAGGGAGATTCGGGTCAGGCTTGGAAGCAGCCCTTCTGAATCTTCTTATGTGTCGGGTGAAATCGATAGACCCTTCCCAGAATATTATATCTGAAGGAAAGAATTGCTAACCTCCAGATAGGGCTTGCTACACACCAGGCCCTGTGCTAAGCTCACAGTTCTTTTCTCTTTTGATCTTCATGGTGGCTGGGCTGGGGGCAACTGGGGGGGCACATCTTAAAGGCTATGAGAGTGGAGGGCTGGCTTCCAGGCTAAGTCCGAGGACGAGCTCATGTCCATGGTACCCAGGACCCTTCATGGGGAGGGGACCATCAAATAAGCCTGATGAGAGCAGGTGGAGGGAGAGCTCCCTATTGCCCCCAGCAAAGATCCTGCAGGAACCAAAGCAAACAAAAGAGCATGTGAGGGGTCTTGATCAGAACGCCTTCTACCCTGCAAGGGGCCAAGGCCCCCAGATCTCTGTATGTGCTGAACAAAAAGGCTACAACTCATCCAGGGAGGCTGCTGGCTTGGAAGGGGGCAGTGTAGTACAGTGGAAGGTGCTGAGGTGTCCAGGGCTGGGAATGAAGAGAAGGAGCTCTGGGCCTGGCTCTTGTCTCCAGGCACATGTGTGAGCCCCGGCAGGTCACAGACCCTCCTGCACCCAGTGAGGGGAAGGATGGGACAGGCTGGAAGCCCCAGTAACCTAGGCTTGGCGCCTTCCTTACGTTCTGCAGTCACCTGCTGACTGCTGATCTCCTCCCTGACTCTCTGGACAAAGATGTGGCTCCAGCGATTGGGGGAAGGAAAGGCCCTCAGCTGGCATGGCAGGGTCGGGGGATATGGCCACCTGGTGGGTTTGATTTTTCACTCTGCCACTGTCATTCACCAGCTAGAGTTAGGCTTCCCCATGCCAACGGGGCAGTGAAGGCTCATGGGGTCACGGATAGAGCACCTCATGAAAAGGCTGTGACCTTGGGCACATTTCTTAACCTCCCTGCACCTCAGTTTCCTCCTCTGTAAAATGAAAGGGTTGGTATGGGTGGTCTCTTTGCTTCCTTCCAGCTCCAAACTCCCCAAACATCTTATTCTAGTCCCTGGCTACATCCAGAGTTTTTCAGAAGTCCCTGTTGGTGCTTCTACAATAGGGTATGGCTGCCCTCCTGAGATCCAGCCTGGCTAAGACAAGCCCCCAGGGACACCCTTCCAGGCAGGATGCCTTATGGAAAAGAGGTGGCTTTGGGATCTGGGAGGGCCCTGAGTGGTGATGAGCCTCCTGATTTCTGTCCAGCGACTGAACCTGAGCCAGCCCCCAGCTTGCAAGATCTCTGTCCTGGGAGCCCCAGAGAGGCTTCCTATACATCTCCTTTGTCTCTTTCCCCCTTCTCTGCCTGCAGCTTCTCCCTGTCCCTCTCCACTGCCTCTGCCTCTTTCAGAGGCAGCCCAGGGTCTGAGCCCCTTCCAGCTCACCTGTCCTCTGGGTCTCTCCAAAGCATCCCAGGAAAGAGCTATCCTCTCCTACTCCCTCCCTCTGCTCCTCCAGAGCCCCTCAAGTTCTTCATTGAGCCTGTCTGAAATCCCTTTCCAAAGACTGAGAAAACTCCAGGGCAGTGGTTCTCAACCTTCCTAATACCTCAACCCTTTAATACTCGTATGTGGGTGTACCTGCATGTGGGCAGACCTGCCTGGAGACAGATAGAGGAATGGTGTCTCGGTTCCTAAGACCATCAGAAATATGTGTTTTCCAATGGTCTTAGGCAACCCCTGTGAAAGGGTCAATCGATCCCCAAAGGGGTCATAACCCACAGGTTGAGAACTGATGCTCTAGGGGATCCTTTGGAGGATGAAAAGCAGCATGAGAGAGCATTATAAATCATTTCATATTTGAGGGTTTTTAAAGTCAGCCTCCCCTTTCTATTTGAGAAATAGGGTCTTTATCAGAGACACTTGCCATAATTTTTCTTCTATTACTTCATTGTCTATGGTACCTTTAAGCAAAATGTTGTTTCCCTGATTATCTCTTTCAAGTAAGTCTAGTTTTACTTTTGCTTTGGCTGACATCATGAAGGCCACCCCTGCCTTCTTCACTTCAGCTGAAGTATAATGCACTCTGCCCCAGCCCTTTATTTTAACTCTATCCAAAAGGTGTCTCTTGTACACAACACACCACTGGATTCTGGTTTCCAATACATTCTGCTATCTGCTTCATTTTATGTGTGAGCTCAATCCATTCACATTCACAGTTATGATCACTTACTGCATCTCTTTCATCCTATTTTTATAGATTTATCCTTCTCTCTTTTTATGCCATCCTTCCTCAAAAGTCTGCCTTGCTTCTGACCACTGTCTCCCCCGATTTGCCCTCCTCATCACCCCCTCCCCCATATTTCTTATCCCTTTCCTTTCCTGTCTTCCTCTTGGGTAAGATACATTTCTATCTCCAAATGTGTGGGGGGGTGGGAAGGGGTGTGGGGGTGTGTGGGTGTGGGTGTGGGTGTAGGTGTGTGTGGGGGGGTGGGTGTGTAACCTCTTTGAACCAATTCCAGTGAGAATAAGGTGCAAGCATTGCCTGCCACTCCCCCACACCCCCATTTTCCCCTCCACTATAAAAGCCCTTACTTGCAAGCCTCTTTGTAAGAAAATTTCCACCATTCTACCTCTTCCTTTCCCCTTTTCCCCATGCATCCTTCCTCCTCCTCCTCCTTCTCTTCCCCACATAACTGACTTACACTCATGCCCTCCATTATATTCCTTCTAACTGTCCTAATAATGATAAAGTTCTTAGGCGTTACATGTTTCATCTTCTCATATAGGAAGGTCAACAGTTTAACTCCACTGAGTCCCTTATGATTTCTTTCCTGTTTACCTTTTGATGCTTCTCCTGAGTCTTGCATCGAAAGTCAGATTCTCTGTTCAGCTCTGGTCTTTTCATCAGGAATGCTTGAAAGTCCTCAGTTTCAATGAACATCCTTTTCCCCCCTGAAGGCTTATCCTCCATGTTGCTGGGTAGGTGATTCTTGGTTGTAACCCTTGCCCCTTTGCCTTCCAGAATATCAGATTCCAAGTCTCCCATGTCTTTAATGAAGGAACTGCTCTATCTTGCGTCATCCTGACTGTGGCTCCCCCATATCTGGACGCCTTCTTTCTGGCCTCTTGCAGTAAGTATTTTCTCCTTGAACAGGGGAGCTCTGGAATGTGGTTTTCATGTTCTTGGAGGTCTTCATCTGTGGATCTCTTTCAGGAGGCAATGGGTGGATTCTCTGAATGTCCACTTTGCCTTCTCATTCTAGGAGGTCACGGTGGTTTTCCTCACTAATTCCTCTCAGTATGTCTATCTCCCCACCCCTTTTTCATCACGGCTTTCAGGTAGTTCAGTATTTCTTACATTATCTCACCTCAATCTATTTTCCAAGTCAATTGTTTTTCCAATGAGATATTTCCCACTATTTTCTATTTTTTTCATTCTCTTGATTTTGTTTTATTGTTTCTTGAATGGGAAGATCACAGTGCACAGTAACAGCATTGTTGGAATGATGATCAACTGTGGAAGACTCGGCTATTCTGATCACTACGCTTATCCAAGACAGTCCCTGAGGATTCATGATGAAAGAACGCTATCCACCCCCAGAGAGAGAGTGCATGAACTCTGAGTGCAGGCACAAGTCTTGTTTTCTTGCCTAAAAATGTTTTTTTTCCCTTTTTTATGATCTGGCTGAAATGGAAATGGTTTGCATGATTTCACATGAATAATTGATATGTTGCTTTCCTTCTCAGTGGAGGGGGGAAGGGGGGAGGGAGAGAATCTGGAACTCAAAAATTCTAAGAGAAGAAAATGTTAAATAATGTACTTCCCCCCCCCTTCCCCACAAACCCCATTCTAGGGTCACTTGTCTGAAATCCTAAGGGAGGTAGGAGACTGGGCAGCAAACTTTCCCTCCCAAAGCAGACCCTTCTCAGCACTTCGTGCCTGACCAGTCTCCATTGGATGGAAAAGTACTGGACCAGGAGACAGGAGGCCTGGCTTCAATAACGGGGGGAGGGTGAACTAACACCTCTAAGGTCTCTCAGGTGCCTTGCAGCTCTGACAGCGCCCCCCACCCATGACATCCCAGGCCTTTGCTCAATGTTGAGGTGCCTCTGCATTGAAAGTCAGCAGGATGTGTAAATGGATCTTTCCAGAGCAGGGCTCCAGCTTCACTTTGCCCTTTGGACAACAGGACCTCCAGCCCCTTCCCGCCCCCAGCTTGGAAGCCTTCAAATAGAACAAGTGCTGGACCGACTCCAAGGGTGCCAGGAACTGGGTCCTGCAATCTCCCAGGCAGAAGGGCCTGCAGAGGGAGCTCGAAGCCAGTGCCAGCACATTTACTCCCCCCTCCCCCCCACCCCCCCACCCCCGCCCAGCGAGCCTTCAGCACCTCAAGGAAGGGGAAGTCTCACTCCTGCCCCTCTGTCGGTCAGTCAGCCTAGAGAACACTGGCCCAGGAATGGTGGCCAAGCTCATCCTTTGGCAGTGACCGCTTGCTGGGGTCTGCTTCGAGGGTGCCTCGTAGGCTAGGATCAATCTGTCCCCTCCTGCAGCCACAGTGCTCATGTCCGGGCTGGGCCACCGGCCTCTGCCCCAAGGTCCAGATCAGTCTGGGGCCCCCACTCCCTGCCTCACCTGAAGGTTTCCTGGCAGCTCAGAATCATCATTGAGCAGAGACTGTACCTCAGACCTGTGGCACACAAACCCTTATTTAGTAGTCAGGAAAGCTGAGACCCAAGAGGGACAGTGACTGATCTGTCCAAAGTCAGTGAGTGGTGGAGGCAGGGTTTGGACTCAGGGCCTCCCACTCCACCTCTGTCACACTTTCACTGCACAAATTCTCATACTCAGATTCTCCCTTCAACTCACCCAACATGTAACAAGCACCTAGTGTGCACAGAGCACTGGGTCACACAGCGCACCCAACATGTACCAAGCACCTGCTGCATACGGAACACTGGATCACACAGCGCACCCAACATGTACCAAGCACCTACTGCATACAGAGCACTGGGTCACACAGCTCACCCAACATGTACCAAGCACCTGTTGCATACAGAGCACTGGGTCACACAGCTCACCCAACATGTACCAAGCACCTGTTGCATACAGAGCACTGGGTCACACAGCGCACCCAACATGTACCAAGCACCTACTGCATACGGAGCACTGAGTCACACAGCGCACCCAACATGTACCAAGCACCTACTGCATACAGAACACTGGGTCACACAGCTCACCCAACATGTACCAAGCACCTGCTGCATACAGAGCACTGAGTCACACAGCTCACCCAACATGGACCAAGCACCTACAGCATACGGAACACTGGGTGAGTTGGGTGAGACACAAGGCCTAGAGTAGCCTCAGACCCTCTCCATTGTTATCAGGGGTCTCCCATGGCCACGGCTTCCAAGACAACATCCTCACAGTGTTGGATCCTTATCCTGTGTCTCCTGTAGTGTGTAGACCATCTCTTGAGACCAGCTCAAGTCCTTCCTGTGGTGGACATCATTCCTTTCTTGTGCATCCTGGGAACTCATTCCCAGTGAAGAAACACCCTCCCCTGAAGCCTACCTGCCCAAGATGTGGAGGAATGGAGGGACTGGGTGCATCCCTCTGCCCTTCCATGTTGCCCCACTCCAGCCTCAAGGACCAGCAGCCTTCCCCTTCTCTTGTCCTGCTCCCTCACCTCTGAAATGGGACAAGCCCCCAGACCCTGGACTGGATGATTAGGCTGCATGAAGGAGGACTTTCCCCCCAGCCAGTCTCCCCCCCCCCCTCCCCGTGGAGGCCCTCTGACACACCCTGGTCTGGGACAGCTGGCTGCAGGAGGGGGCCCTGGGAGGCTTGGTGCCTGCCCCTGTGCTGGGTGACAAAGTTGTGCCTTTCTCTAATCCCAGTGCTCTACTGGAAGACAAACCACGTGACCAAAGACCTCAGCCCTCTGCTCCCCCTGCCCAGAAGGTGAATCCAGGGCATCTGAGGGATCACTTGTCTGGGGCCAGCCAGAGCCCACCACTGGACTTACAGAGGGAATAGCAAAGAGCACTGGCCCTGGAGACAGAGGCTTGGGTTTGAATCCTGATTTTACCACCTACTGCTGTATGATCCCATCATCTCCCTGGCCTCGGTTCCCTTTTCTGTAAGACAAGGGAGGTAGACTAGGTGTGAAAAGCAGGGGACAGCCATTCCTGGGAAACCAAAGCAGAGAAGAAAGGACGGTTTGTGGGTGTCCCATGAGACTGTCTGTCTGACTACCTCTCTTCATCTCCACCTCCTCCCTTCCAGAAAGGGCAGCACACACCGTGGGAGAAAAGTTAGTCATACACATGTTTGGGTTTGGGTTTGGGGTTTTTTTTTAGTTAATTAGTCATGTCTGACTTTTTGTGACCCAATTTAGGATTTTCTTGGCAGAGATATTGGAGTGTTAGCAATCCCATTTCAAAGATGTGAAAACCCAGGCTCAGAGAGCCAGTTTCCATTAGTGATGTTCTGGAGGGGCCCATGAAGCCAGACCTTCTGACTCCTGCACCAGGCTGTGAGTTTTAGATGGTCTGGGACCCTTTGCACTCCCAGAAGGCCCCCATCAGGGCCCCCATCTCCGAGGTCTCAGTTCAGCAGCTGTGGCCAAAGCCATGGATTGTACATGAAGGCTTCCTGGGAATCTGGCTGACTGGCCACCTCCGAGTAAGGTTCGGACACTAGCCTGGAGTCAGGAAATGCATCCCCCCTCCTCTGCTTCCCAGGACATCAGAAGCATCTTTCTCCCTCGGAGAGACCCCCTCTCTGCCTGCTCATCCCCAAACCACTAAATCCAGCCTTGATGGACAGAATCCACTCTCTTCTGGAGGCTGGTGGAGCAGACTCCTCCATTCCTCTACTTGGAACCTGCTGAACATGATGCCCCCAGGCCTCCTGCAGCTCCTCCTCTCCCTACCTTTTCTGCTTCCCCTTGTGTGTCTCCCCTTTCAGACTGTAAGTTCCTCACCCAGCACAGTGCCTGGCACATAGTAGGCGCTTATTAAATGTTGATTATTTTGCATTGGGCCTCTCTCCTTTCCTGTGACGGAAAGGCAGCAAGCAGCGCAGGGCTGTTTGGAAGGGCCTCGGCGCTGCTGGAGGCCAATGCCCCACACGCCCTGTATGCCCCGTAGGCCCCGGCCCAGCCATGCCAGGACTGCTCAGAGTGCAGCCAGGATGAGTCAGCCCTCATCAACCAACCTGCGTGCTCTTCCACCCACACGCAGCTCACACGTGGGGACCAGATTTATCTGGAGCTGTATTTTTAGAATTCCAATTAGGAACATCAAAGCCATCTCGCACTGAGCGGGAAGGGGAAGCAATCAAAGCTAGGCGCTCAACACCTCTCAGACAAGGTTTGCACAACAAGCCCTGCTAAACTCGAGGGCCGTCTCAGGAGACAGAGAGCCTGCTCTGGAGCCGGAGATGCACGCATCTCCTGGGCTGATGCCTGCGGTGACCAAGGCGCTGGCTGACATTTACAGCTCCCCTGGGCAGCGAGCGCTCCCATTATACCCATTTCACACACGCCGAAGCCGAAGCAGAGAGAAGTTACGGGACTTGCCCAAGGTCACCAGGCTAGTAAGCACTCACACTCAGGTCTTCCTGACTCCATGTTCCACGTAGCCGCCGCGCTACCCGGCTCCGCAAGAAGTGGGCCAACAGCCTAGAATCCCTATGAGAATGCGGGGGATGTCCTCGGCCTTCGCGGTCAGTTGCTCTCCCGCCTCCCACATTTGCCTTCCTCCTGCTCTCCCGGCTGCACCCTTCCTGGCACTGATTGGCCCGTCAGCTGCATTACTCACTCCTCTCTCATCCGGCTTGTGTTTTCTTGTCTGGGGCCATCCTTTACTGCCCAGTAAAGCCTAGAATCCTGGAGGGCAGGGGCTGGGTGTCCCTGCCTTTGCCTTTGCAGCCCCAGCGCCTGGCCGGGTGCCCCGGACAGCGTACATGCTCAGTACATACCACTGAATTCATTCATCTGGAAGTTCCGGCCCAGGGTGGCCCTCGATCCACGGCAGTGATGGACAGGGTCTAGCTGAGTTAGGGATGGTGCTGTGGGGGCAAAGGGGAATGCGGAGGGGAGGGGAGGGGACCGACTTCCCAAACGAAGCTGGCTCCCGACACAGGCATGAGATTGGGGACCTGTAATGGAGGCCGAAGCCGTCAGGGAGACGTCTTGGGGGAGCCCAGAAGCTCTGGGCAGAGCCGAGGCGGCTTGAGGACCTTCAGCCCCCACAGGTCTGTCTGGAGAACGGATCAAACACAAAAAATGCCACCTATGGAGCCAAGGGGCCAATTCTGCTGAGGTTTATTTCAAGTCAAGTCAATGCAATCCAATAAGCATTTATTCAGTGCCCACCATCTACAAAACACGGGGCTAGATGCTCAGGACACAGAACCAAAGAGGAAACAGTGCCTGCCCTCCGGGAGCTTACACTCTACAGGGAACACCAGGAACATCCTGTTCTCAGATGATCCCAAGGAGGAGTGGGGTGGAGGCAAGAAGGCTTCACAGGGGAGGAGGCCCTGGGCGGAGCCTTGAAGAAAGACATGAAGGTGAGAAGCAAGTGCATTCCAGGCAGGGGTTTCTGCTGCTGAGAGCACCAGATGCAAAGGTGGAATGTCCAGTTGGACAGTCAGCAGTCAGCAGATGGGCAGGCGGACATAGAATGCAGAAAGAAAAAGAACAGAGTCTGGAAGGAGCCTGGGCTAGCCTTGAATGGAGATGCCAACCCTAAAGAAGATGGATGGCAGCTGGGTGGGTGAAGCATTCGAGAGAGGAGAAGTCCAAGGCAGGGAGCCCAAAGGATAGGTCAGAGGGCCTGGTCCTAGGGCGCAGGGAGGATGGACTGCCGTGGTGGTGAGGGAAGAGAAAGACCTCCAAGGTAGACCCTGGGGGCTGGGGAGGACGGTGGGGGCGAAGTTGGAAGGAAGAGAGGCTAAACGCCCATGGGACCCCAAGGATGTGCCCAGCAGGTGGTTGGGGCTGCAACTGGAGCTGGAGAGAGGTCAGGGCTGGGACTACTTGCTTGTAGTAATCCAGGGAAGTGGATGAGATCAAAGGAGAGAGAGACAGTATGTGAGGGGAGAGGAGAGCCTGGTCAGAGCTGGGGGCAAAGCTGGGCTAAAAGTGAGGGGACAGCATGAGGGAAGGGTCTAGGAAGGGGCGCTCAGAAAGGGAGAGTGCAAGGGAGACACAAAGTGGTGGCTGGTAATGCAAGAAAAAAGACTGACAAGGCCACCAGATGCAGCAGTTGGAAGGCTGTGGGCAACCACTGGAGCTGAGCTTCAGGAGGGGTCGGGGCTCCTCTGGGGTCAGAAGTCAGACTTCAAGGGATTAAGTAAGGAGGTAGTTTGAAAGTCTCTCTGCCTCCCCTCTCCCTCCTCTCTCTCTCTCTCTCTCTCTCTCTCTCTCTCTCTCTATCTCTCTCTTCCTCCCTTTCTTTCCTCTCTGCTCCCCTCCCTCTCTGTCTTTTTCCCCCTTCTCTCTGCTTCTCTCTCTGCCCCACCCTCTCTCTCCCCCTCCCTCTCTTCTTCCCCTTTCTTCTCTCTCCCTTCCTCTTCTCCCTCCCTCCCTCCTTTCCTCTCTCTCCCTCCTCTTTTTCTGTCTGTCTGTCTCTGTCTGTCTGTCTGTCTCTGTCTCTTTCTGTCTCTCTCTCCCTCTCCCTCTCCCTCTCTCTGTCTCTCTCTCTCTCTCTCTCTCTCTGTCTCTCTGTCTCTGTCTCTGTCTCTGTCTCTCTCTCTCTCTCTCTCTCTCTCTCTCTCTCTCTCTCTGTCCCCCTCCCTCCTTCTCTTTCTCTTTCTCTTTCTCTTCCTCTCCATGAAAGGGAGAAGAGACAGGGGGAGGCAGCTTGAGGGGAAGGCAGGGCATGGAGCCAGCAGCTAAGGACAAAGGGGATACACAGGAGAGGGGAGGAGGGAATGATAGAAGAGTCTCAGGATGAGATGGGCTAGGCTGGCACCAGGGCCCAGGGCCTGGTGCTCAGTAAAGGAAGATCTCAGGTTCCAGGGCCTAGCCAGTAAAGAAGTCAGCCTTGGCAGGGAGGAGAGCTGTCTCTCTCTTCCTGACCGGGACAAAGGAGCAGCAGGAGACAGGGTGTCTGAGAACTAGCAAGGATGGTGCCCAGGACCTCCACTCCCTCAACAGATGTGGAGGCAAGGCTGGCTGTGTGCAGAGAGCAGGGGCTGGGGAGGCAGAAGACCTCAGGGCAGGCTGCAGACCACTGGCTGGAAGGAACAGTTCACCCCATGCGGCAACACAAACGTGGGACAGGTATGGTCAGAGGGATGCCCAGCTTTGTCCCGCTCTATTCAGCTCTCAGGAGCAGAGAAGGCTGAAGATTAGTGGAAGATGAACGGCAAAGGTCAGAGACCTTCAAAGGTAGAGGCCCATTCTGTTAAACTGGTCATTGTTAGGGTCAACCCCAGGAGGTCAGGAGGCCGGAACAGGGAGGGACAAGCCAGAGGACAGAGAAGAGCCAGCCCATGCTAGCAGCACTCTGAACATTCCAATGTGTCGTCTGGGCCCCCTGAGGCCCCAGCTGAGGGGAACCACCTCATCTGATGACCAAAGGCCTTCAAATTGTCCATCTGAATTTGGACTGGAACGTCTGGTCAGATCGAGTGCCTGCTCTGTCCCCCATAAAGAATCACAGCTTCATGTGCAGGGATGAGACCCCGGAACATTCCTGGAGGCCATGGAGGAGGAAGAAGGAAGGCCAATGGGGCTTCACGGTGGAGGCTACAACCCAAGAGCCTGGCCTCCTCTCCTGCCCCGACATCCTGGCCCCGTCATCGCTCATGTTTGCTGTAGGCCTCGTTCTGCTCCAAGGACACACCGCTGCCACCTCTAGGGACGCCCTCCTTCCTGTTCCAGTCCTTGTCAGTGTAGAATTCAACCAGCACTGGGCAGTGGCTGGATGCCACACCCCCCCAGGACCAGTTATCTGGGATCCAGGGGTTTGTGAGGCCTTCTCTCACCACTGCCCAGTGGCCTGTGGGATGGAGGAAAAGCAAGACATCAGGGGGAGAGTAAGGAAGCTCTTGGCAAGGAACGTGCAGTGTTGGGTGGTGAGAACAGCCTCTGAGAGTCTGGTGCAGATCACAAGCTCCAGACTCAGGAGCCCTGGGTTCAAATCCTGCTCTCCTGCCCTGGGAACCTAGGACAAGTCCTTCTTTGGCCTCAGCTCCCACATGTGTAGAATGAAGGGTGTCTGCGGTCCCTGCCAGCCCCAGACTGAGGATCCTGGGAGGGAACAGTGCCTGAGTGATTCTGATTAATAGAATCCTTTGGTTAACTGAGTTGAAACCATTCATTCAGTGAAACCGCCCAAAGCCAGTGCCGAGGGTTTTAACGTGGGGTCTGTGAACTTGGTTTGGTTTCTTTAAACATTTTAATGACCATTTCAACCAAACTGGCTTCCTCTGTAATCTCCTGTACCTGCCTGCCTGCAGTACAAACACAGTTCTAAGACGGTCCCTAGCTTCACCAGACTGACCATTTGAGGGATCCAAAAAGGGAAGACCCCCCCTGGTCTGGGCTCCAAGGGGGCAGCTCAGGTGGCAGCAGCTGCACCCCTCTTTCTTTGTCTATAGAAATAGCGTTCTGTGACCTACAGATCTTCAGCCTGGCCCCAGAGTGATTGCCTCGAGCTTTCGGTCTGAGCACCTGTGTCCCCCAGTGGACTGTGGGAGGTCTGAGTGTAACTGGAACAGGGCAGTCTGGGCCCTGCCTCAGGCCCTGCCTGACAGGGGCTCACAGTAGTTAGCCCCAGTTCCAGCAGAGCTGCACCTCTGGCTCCAAGGTTCTTGTAAAAGCCCCCTGAAGCATCCCTTCAGGACCTGTCTGGAGGTGAGCAGGGAGCCACGGGCTCTGGGAGCAGCTTGTGGCCCCTGTCCTGGAAGCAAAAGCCCTTGGTGTCTGATGAAGGCTGCAAATCTAGTCCTGAGGGTAACCCAGCCCTCCCCTGCTCCCCCCCCCCCCCCCCCCGGGGCTGCCTCACAAAGTAGGAAAAGGTGGGAGGCCAGGCCTGTGATTTTACCTGTGAAAACTTTCTTCAGGCTTTTACTGATCCATATGTTGTCCAGTGACTTTGTGCCCTGAGGATTCTTAGTGCTGATATCAGTGAAGGTGCTGCCGGGGACCAGGGGCTGGAATTTCTCTTTCCTCAGGATGTCAAAATCGCTACTCTCGGGACCTTGGCCAAAATCTCCCAGAATCACAAAGTCTTTTTCTCCTAGAAGGGAGGGAGAGAGGGAGAGAAAGAAGGAGGGAAAGATGGAGGGAGGCAAGTCTAAACTGCTTTAAGCACTTACAGGTGTGATCTCACTTGAACCTCAGAACAATCCTAGGAGGCAAGTGCCAGCCTTATCCCTCTCAGGCAGGTGAGAAAAGTGGGCTTAGAAAGGCCTCAAGACCTTCCCAGGAACTGTCAACTACTAAGCTCAGGAGGCCTGGGCCAGGGCAGGGGTACCCAGTCTGGGGATGTTGTCACTGGAGGACCTACAGACCAGAGAAATCCACCCCCTCTCACCCACTACTCTTCCAGAAGCCTTCGGGTGCTGCTGGGGCATTTCTGAGCTTAGAGCAGCTTTTGGTCAACAACAGGCCTTTTCTCCACCCACAGAGGCCTATAGTGTGCACCCCACCCATGGGCACTGGGCAAGATGGATCAGAGGGGGAAAGTGCCCATAGAGCCTAGTCGTCCCAGTGTGGAAGGGTGAGTGCTTTAATGGCAGGGGGAGCAAACGAGGTTCTGAGACCAAAATACTGGCCACTAAAATATCGTCTATCCTACCCACCTGAGTGAGAAGACACTAGTACAGTGGAGAGGTATGAGGGAGAAGCCCCTTGGGCTGGTTATGATGGCCAGGGGTCACTGGCTCAGTGTGGCCTTGCCTGCTGGCAGTCAGAGGCCCTGAACTACGCCTGGCCTGTGCTACCCAAGCTACCCTGTGCAATGAACATCGGCCCTCTGGGCCTCAGCTTCTCAGCTATAAATGAGGGGGTGGGGTGCCAGCCTCTGAGGACCCCTTCGGGCACCAGCAGTACCTGCAGAGTGCTTCCCAATACCCTCCCTCGGGGAGAAGGGGTGCAGAGGGGGCCTCCCCTTCCTGGGGCTCTGCAGTCTGGCCTAGCCCCTTCTGAAGTTCTCAGGGCTCTGCCAGGGCAGCCCGTGACAGCTGCTTTGTGAGGGGTCATTAATGACAGCTGCCCTCCTGCTTCTCCCCCATGGCTAAGACAGTTCCTTAGACATGGGAGATGCTGTTGGGACGGAGGTCTCGGAATGGGCCTAGCCGGCCCAGCTCACAGCAGTTAGGATTCAGGGAGGGGCCTGGGGCCTGACAGATGGCCTGATGAGCACCCCCCTTCTGGCCCCTGCCCCCTACCTTTTACCATGTCCTGCAGGATGTGGGCGAAGGGTGATACTTTGTGGCTGTTGCTGGGGGTCTTGCCGGGATTCTCTCCCCCCAGGAGGCAGGCTGGGGCTGCCAGACACAGGTTCACCAGCATGAGGTCATTGGCCCCGATCTGGACAGGAAGAAATGACACAAAAATGAATGGAGCAGGTAACACTCCGCCTCCTGATAGGGGTGCAAGGGGCAAAATGAACACCCCGCAGCTCCTTCCTGTGGGGAGCCTCATCAGGGGAGGCCCTTCCTGGGCCCAAGGGCCATGCAGCCTCAGGGAAATCCCTCACCCAGGAAAAAAAAATGATCTGTGCCAATGTGGTTTTTCATTTTGATTTGGACCTGCCTGGGACTCCTTTGGGATTGGGATATTCCAGAAAATCTCTCCTCTGAAGATGAAGGCACCTGCTCCCTGACTTGGTGGCTAAGAGAGCCGGGACAGAAAAACGGGTGCACTCAGCGGGTGTTCAAGGAGTCCACAGGAACTGGGATTTGAACCTAGGGTCTCCTGTCCCAAATCTAGTGCCAAGGGGCCACCCATCCTCCTTAACCATCAGAGCTCAAAGGCTTGTGAAATCCTAAGGATCACAGACTTGGGGAGGGGGTTTGTTTGTCCAAATCCCTCAGTCCTGGCATTTCTGGCTAAAAGGCTTCTTCTGTGATCTCATGTGCTGTATTTTACACATGGCAAAACATGGCTCTGACCAGAGGCTTCCTCGACTGCCCACCAAAGGGGTCCAGCACTACAGGGGATGGTCTCAGAAACCATCAGCCCAGCTCCCAAGTTTGCAGGTGAGGACACTGAGGTCCAGGCAGGGAAGGGTATTTGACAGAAGCAGCATTAAAACCCAGATCCCCCAAGTACAGTAGTCTCCACTGAACTACACCATCCCAGACAGATCCATGCTTACATATAACATGCATGTGCATGCACATGCACCCACACATGAAAACATGTCAGAGGATACCTTAAAGTGTGCAAGATAGGGGTTGGGGTTCCAGTGCTTCCCATTGCTACTGGCCAGAGCACACTCCTGGAAGCTGGCATCCTGGAGCTCTATCCCTGCAGAAGCATCCCAGAGGAATCCCAGGTAAGTCCCGCCCTGTCAGGAAAGAGCAAAGGCTGAGGGGGCCCTCCTCTCCTGAGCCAGCCGGAGAAGCCACAAACCTAGGTTCAGATCCTGCCCGGCTGACCTGAGGCAGTCACCTCACTCCCAGCCTCCCAGGGAGAACCCTGGTCTGCAGAGGAGTAACCTGTAGCGCCTGCAGCGCCACCCTCGCAGGCGTGGGAAGCCCCTGGAGAAGACATCAGAGGAGCTCTTTTATCCATTGGGACGGATGCTCAGGGCTCAGAGCCAGACCCCTTGCAGCCACAATCCTCTTCAGCATCACCCCATGGCTCCTCAGGGGCATTCGCCCCCCAGTGACCAAGCTTTGCCTCTTACCCACCTGTGAGCAGCAGGGAGCAGTCCTGGGGGACCCCAGTGAGTGGGGAGCTGGCAGACAGGAAAACCTCAAATCCCTCTCCCGACTCTTTCTCTATGTACAACCATGGACCAGTCATTTCGCTTCTCTGAGACTCAGTTTCCCCATCTGTAAATGGGGATCATAACAGTGCCCACCTCACAGGGCTGTTGTAAAGATGCAATGCTGCCATGTCTGTAAAGTGCATTAGCATCAGACAAGCACTGTGCAACCATGATTGTTGCTGTTAACTGTTACAGCCAGCATCTGTGTAGCACTGAAGAGAGCAGCCGTGGGTATTTTAGCAGACATTTATACATCCCTTGATTCAGAAGCCCACCATGGACAGCACTTATAATACTTACTGTTCTAGCCCCATTGTACACCATTTCTAACAATCATTATTATAGCTAACTTTACATGGTGGGCAGCTTGTGCCCAGCACCTGGCTGAGTGCTTTAGAAATATTGTATCGCTAGGTGCTCTTATGAACCACTTTTTACAGATAAGGAAACAGGGGCAAACAGTGACCTGCCCAGGGTCATACAGCTAGTAAGTGTCTGTATTTGAACTCAGGTCTTCCTGACTTTACTCCCAACAACCTATACCTTATCTAATATGAGTCTGTGTCAAATTTAAAATGCCTCTGGTGAAAGCAAGGACCCCTGAGACCCTCACACAAGGCAAGGCACCTTCCTAAAAGACATACCTGAGGGAGCTGGCTGGAGGGTTTCACCGAGACAATGCCTCTCCAGGAACCTCGGGGACCCTTCCACTTCCGGATGCTGGGGAGGGTGGGCTGGTTGAGCTCTGCACAAAACTGCAAAGACAAGTCACAATTCTACTCAAGGGTCTGATGTCAACAATGCTCTCATCTACCAGGGGCCACCCAGGACCATGCTGGCACCCTAGCTCACCAGCCTGCTCAGAGTAGTCCCTGTTTTTCAGGGAATGACTCTTTCCCATGGACCTCAATGGCCCTGGCTGAAGGAGATTTTGAAGAGCTCGGAATAACAAACAGAAGTTTCCTCTTTGACCAGGGAGGTCCTAGGAGCTGGGAAATGACCTTGTAGGGGGGTTCTGCCCTTTAGTTTTCCTCTCCTAAAGCCCAGAGATTGCAGGCACAAGAGTCCCCTCCAATGGGCAGTTCCCAGCTGGTCTATGACGTCATAGCTGAGTCCAGAAGCATGATGATGCTAGCCTGTGGTCACTCAGCTAGTAAATGCCAGAGGCAGGAGGAGGTTACCCTAGGTCTTCTGACCAAGTCCAACCCTCCACAGGCTGAGCTGCTACTTACCATCATGCAGGGGACAGCACTGTGCTGGTCCCCAGTGCCTTCCCCACAGAGACAAAGAGCATCTGGAAAGCGAGCCCATCCAAGTGGGGACTGGATGCCTCCAATACCAGCCAAGGATTCTTGGCATGCTGAATTAGGGGTGTTATTGGCGTGGCCCTGGGAACACTCCACTCTGACAGCTACAGAAATCACCATGACAGGAGGAGCTGGGGCACCAGTGGCAGGTGGTTTGGCTTCTGAATACCTAGGTAAGGACCTGGCTTCATGCCATGCTCAGTATGAAGACACACCCCCAACTACCTGGGTTTTACCAGGGCAACATCCTTCCCCCAAACCTGGGTGAGTAGTCGCAGTGATGAGGACCCCAGGACAACAGTTATGAGTGGTGGCACAATGGACAGATGCTCACAGAGAGGGCCTCATGCCCCTAAAGCCTCTCAGTGAACTCAAGAACCTTGGGAGCAGAAGCCAGTTGTTCTGGTGGAAGCATTTAGCATGCCAGAACCAGATGCCATTTCCTGGGATGTTGTGGTCATGCCCAAGGGCTGCCCTTTCCCAAAGGACTGAGCTTCCTCTCTAAGGATGACTCATTTTCCCCCAGATGATGAAGGGGGGCATTTCTGGAGCCCTGAATTTTGCCTTATAATTGCTGTCCACACACATGGGTCCGAAAGGTCTCATCTCTGGGCTTCAAAGGCAAAACTGGGCCTCTCCCAAGTCTATAAGGACTAAGGATACAAACATAAAGGCTGAATCTTAGATCCTGAGTATGAACTTGTGTCATTGAAGAAAGGCTACCCTTCAATGTTACCTAACACAACTGGCCTCCCTGGTCTGCAAAATGTCTTGGTTTCAGGTAGGTGGGATGGGGAAAATCCAGTCTCAATCATTTTAGTGTGAGCGGCTTCGAGGAAGATAGGAGTACAAGAAACCGGGTACCTTTCCAAGCCCAAAGCTTCCCAGCCAAAGTAAAGGTCTGACTATTCTCTATTCTTCCCATTTTTTTTTTTGCTTTTTGGAGGGGAGAGGGCAGGGCAATGGGGGGTAAATGACTTGCCCAAGGTCACACAGCTAGTAAATGTGTCAAGTGTCTGAAGCCGGATTTTAAGTCGGGTCCTCCTGACCAGTGCTCTGTTCACTGCACCTCCTAACTGCCCTATTCTTGCCAATTTTTAAGGAAAAAATAAAAGGTTCAAGTTTATAAATGGATTAGATTGTTTGACCTAATAATCCACACAGTGCAGGGGGAAAGTGTCAGGTCACACTTCTGGCCACAGTCCCTGGCTCCCTCCTCCACCTATCAAAAGAGGGGGGAAAGGCATTGAGGGCCTGCCCAAGTCATCCCGGGCTGGATGTGTTACAGAAGAAATCTGAGGCCCAACTCTAAGAAGATGAAACCCAGTAAGACCCAAGGGAAAGGCTGCACCTGCCTCCTCACATTTCCATGGAGTTTTAATGTTTGCAAAACACCTGAGTCACAAGCGCCATGGGAAGTGGGTTCCTGAGCTTTATGAGCCCCAATATCCAGTAGGGAGCCAAGGTGGAAAAGTCATGTGATTAAGCCAAGGCATCAGGATTTGAACCCGGGCCTTTCCGCACCAAGCCCAACAGCCATCACAGCCAGCTGTCCCTCTTCATGATTAAGTCAGTTACCAAGCCCTGCTTAAGGACCCACTGTCGGCCAAGGCCATGGGCTAAGTGCTGGGTACCTGAAGGGTGAAAGGAAAGATGATCCCTCTCTGCCTCCTGTCTCCTCTGGGTTCCTCAGCATGGGCCGCTTCCACTGGCATCATGGGCTTGGGGACCAGCAGGAGGACACACGAGGTGGGGGCCTGAGGGACGGACCTCTGGCTGAGCCGGCCAAGCCCAGGCCAAGAATGGGGAAGTATGGGGAGGGGAAGGAGACGAAAAGGACAGAGAAGAAGAGCATGTGAGGTGGGAGGAGGTGGGGGGGCGGTGAGCCTAGGGAGGAGCCCTCCCTGCCCTGCCTTGATCCCTGATCTTCGTGTGAACCTCGCCACACACTTCACCCCAGCACCGGGCATTGGATTCAGTTCCTAGAGGCTTTTGTGCTAAAATCACCCCTTCCAAGCCAGCATCGGCATTCCCCAAGCCCCTTCTTCCCGAGAAGGCTGGCCTGCAGAGAGGCTGCTCGGCTCAGCAGGGGAGGCCAGATAAAGGCAGTAGGGGGTGGGGCGGACCTCCACTGCCCCACCTTGGAACCTGGAAAAAAAGGAGGTCAGCATCGCCCAAGATGCTGGGGAAATAGAAACCAAACCTACTTCTCCCCATGGTGCACGGCTAGATCTGGGGTCAGCCCACCTCAGCTTCCTCTTCCATCAAACGGGGTGGGGGAACTCTGGTCACCATGATCCCCAAATGGGTAACTAACTGTACTGCCTCACCCCCACTAGCTTCACAGATGCTTGCAAGGGGCCTCTCCCCCCTCCACACGCACACATACACTCCTGAATCTCTACAAATCCAACCAGCTTTTCCCAATGTCTCTGCAGTGGCCAAGGGCTGATGGCCCCCACCCTTCCCTTCCATTCTCTCCTCCGTCACTTCCCCCTTTCCTGCCATCTGCCAGGCTTTGTTGTTCATCGGCCACTGCCTGAGAGTGTGTGTCTGTGTCTGTGACTATGTGTGGATGTGTGTCTGTCTTTCTGTCTATGGGTCTGTCTGTGGATCTGTGTGTATCTGTCAGTGTGTCTGTGTGTGTGTCTGAGTGTGTGCATTTGTGTGTCTGTCTGTGTGTCTGTCTTTCTGTCTATGGGTCTGTCTGTGGGTCTGCATGTATCTATCAGTGTGTCTGTGTGTCTGTCTTTCTGTCTGTAGGTCTGTCTGTCTGTGGGTCTGTGTGTATCTATCAGTGTGTCTGTGTGTGTGTCTGTGTCTATGTGTGTCTGTCTTTCTGTCTGTAGGTCTGTCTGTCTGTGGGTCTGTGTGTATCTGTCAGTGTGTCTGTGTGTGTCTGAGTGTGTGCATTTGTGTGTCTGTCTTTCTGTCTGTGGGCCTGTTTCTGTGTCTGTGTGTCTGTGCCGGGGCTTCTCAGAGCTCTGGCCTGGGCCCTCTGCTCTTCTCTCCACACTCCCTCCCCCAGTGACTCCCTCAGATGCCTTGGGCTCACTGATCATTTCCATGCTACTGATTCCTCATTCTGAGTAGCCAGCTCCAGTCCCACAGTCTGTAGGGAGCAATGCTGCTCCCCTCCGCCTTCCCTGACCTGCATCACCCCATTGTCCTAAAGACCCACCCACTGCAGACAGACCCACACACAGGACCTGGGGCCTCCAATGAGAGTAGTCGCTCTTTCCTTGGATCCCCAGCACCATCAGGGTACTCAGCACTTCACAAATGCTCACCCACCCAGCATCTATCAGGATCTCAAATTATGGCCAAAATGGACTCACCATCTTTCTCCCTAACTGGCTCCTCCTCCAGGCTTCCCATCCTTCGAGTCACTGGAGCCCCTCCCTCCCAGTGGACCTCGATTCTTCCCTAGCTCACAAAATACCCTTCTCTGCTCCTGTTCCAACACAGCCTAGCTCAGGCCCTCTGCCTCTCACCAGCTAAAGGAATGTTAATAAATATTTGTTCCCTTCCCTTCCCTGGCCTTCATGAATACTAGGAAGGAAGGAAGGAAGGAAGGAAGGAAGGAAGGAAGGAAGGAAGGAAGGAAGGAAGGAAGGAAGGAAGGAAGGAAGGAAGGAAGGAAGGAAGGAAGGAAAGAAGGAAGGAAGGAAGGAAGGGAGGGAGGGAGGAAGGGAGGAAGGGAGGAAGGGAGGAAGGGAGGAAGGGAGGAAGGGAGGAAGGGAGGGAGGGAGGAAGGGAGGGAGGAACAGCCCTGGAGGGACCTGCCCATGGGGATCAGAAAGGGTCTTGGGGGCACTTTTCATCCCTGTTTAAACACTTCTATCTCACAAAGCAGACCAGCAAACAAGAGACTGGCCTTCAGCTTTAGCCCGCAGGCCAGTTAATCATTGGCTGTGCTTCCCAAGGAGCCAGGGCCTGAGCCCTGAACAATGCACTCTGCAGGTTGGAGCACACCAGGTGACACTTTCTGGCAAAAGCTTCCAAAGCAGGTAAAGATCAAAGGAGGTAATGAAGACAACTCCCTCCAAGCACCGTGGGAAGGATGCATAAAGGGCAGAGGCTACAGGGACCAGGCTCAAGGAAGCCTCTCCCTCTGCAAATCCAAGGATGTTCCTGAGCCTCCCTGGGGGTGGAGAGGACCAGGGTGGGCCAGCCTCAGGGACAGAGGGGGGCTTGGAGAAGGGAGTTGCCTCCTTTCAGTCCAGGCCCCCCAGGCCTGGCACACAGTGAATTCTGTAGGGGAGTGGAAGCTGAGGACCTTCAGAGCCATCTGATCATACAGACAAATGGCAGTCAGAGGCCCCTCCCCCCCTTCCCTTCATTCTCAGAAAGTCACCAGGCCTGTGCTCCCCACTACTGTCCCCTCCTGTATCTCTGGATGCCAAATCCTGGCCTCCTCTACACATGTTGCTTTTTCAAACAACTGGTCTGAGATTGATCAAGGACCAGTGTTAATCATGATGCCATGCCTGCCTTCTGGGTGCTTACAATCTAAAGAACTCTAGGAAATTGTAAGGTGGTTATGTGTGTGGTAGAAGCTCCTCAGAGAGGCTGGGGGAGAGTCGAGCAGGGGGGAACTCAATGAAGGCAACGACATGGAGGAGGCAGTGTCTGAGCTGGGTCAGGAGGAAAAAGGGGAAGCCTTTTGGAAGCATGGAGAGGTTTGGGGACAAACAATGCATGTTGGAGCAGAGAGAAGATTGAGCAAATACAAAGGGGGGGGGGAAGGAGGTGAAGTCTTCAGTCCTGTCCAAGGAGCCTGATGCAAGTCCTTGTGACATTTCAGAAAGCATAGTAAAGGGATGGTTAAAAGAATGGTTCCTTCAGAGAGGGCAGCAGTAAGCACCAGAAGCCAGCATGGGTTCATCAGCAACCTCATGCCAGACTAACCTCACTGCCTTCTGTGACCGGACTACTGGCCTGGAAGTTCAGGAGAGCACTATGGAATTCACATAACTGGATTGTAGCAAGGCTCAACAAAGCTTCTCCTAATTAAAGGGACAGATTCGGAGCTTGTGCTCCCAGAAACTTACCTGACTAGAATGGAGTGACTGATGCCCCTGATCTGGGTCCCTTTTATCCTAGTTGCAGGCACAAATGAGATGCCAGCTGCCTTGTGAGCCAAGAGCCAAAGTCCCTCATCCCCCTTTCTTCAGGGCCCTTCGCTACAGTGATGGGCCTTTAGCCTGAGGCACAACTCACCAGGATACCAGGGCCTGGCTCAGGCCGTGATCCCAAGAATGCACATCATACAAGTGGCTCTCCATCAGGCTATTTTGGAGCAAAGTTCATTATAAAGAACTGGGTAAAGTCAGGAAGCCTATGGGAGGGGGGAGGTGTCAAGAGACTCCATGGATGAGGTAGAGGCTGGTCTCCCTTAAGCCCTGGGAGTTCCAGATTCCTGCTTCCTCTGCCTCTGGGTTTTGTTCTTGTTTTGCCTACTGCAGACAAATTGCCAAAAACTGAGCAAGAGCTGCTGGAGTCCATAAAGTCCAGCCTCCCCGAGCTCCATCTGTGCCCAGAAGGAAGAACACACAGAAGTCAGCCCCTGCCACGGCGCCCATCTCATCCAACTGAGTCCCACCACCCACTTCCTGAGCTCTAGCTCGCCAGAGCAGAAGCATCAGATGCTTGTCTTCTTCACCTAAGGGACTTTGGGAGCTGCAAAAGACATTAAGGCCCTCTCACCCTTCTCATCCCACCTCCACAACGTTCTAAAGGGAAATGGGAGCTCACTTTAAAAGGCACAGATGATTAAGGAAGGAAGCAAACAGCTGGGCATGAAGGGAAGCTGCTTTCACGACCTTCGAGGCAGCACCATGGACAGAACACTGGGTTTAAGAGGCAGCAGGACCTGATTTAAGATTCAGCCTCTGACAGACACTAGCTTGATCTTGAGGAGGCCCTTTAACTTCTGCCTGCCTCGGTTTACTCATCTGTAAAGTGGGAATAACAGCATCTACTTCCCAGGTTTGTTGTAAGAATTAAATGAGATAAGGTGGGTACCAAACCTTAAAGGGATATGTGAACACTGGCTCTTAGAATAAGCACAATTATTCTCAAGAAATCCTAGTTTTGAAATTCTCCCTTGGGGGGGATGGTTCCCTCCCTCCCCCATCACTGAACTGTACTTGTCTACAGAAGAGAGTGATTCAATATTACCTTTAAATGACTGCTGAGGAGCAGGTGAGAGAGTCCGATTGCAAGCCCCTCGAGGGCAGATGCTGTCTTTTGCCCCTTTTTGGATCCTCGGAGCTTAGCACAGTCAGTGCCTGTGATGCCACCACGTGGGTGGTGCTGGGCAAATCTCTTCCCCTAGCTGGACCTCAGTTTCTCCTTCTGTAAAACCTGGGGCACCTGAGGTCATGTCGGCTCTGGAGCTAAGCTCCCTAGGACCACTTTCCTAGCCCACTGCTTCCTAGCAATCCCACAGGGCGGCCCCTGGTGGTGACTGTAGGATCCTAAGGCTATGTCCACCCAGGCAAACAAAAGAAAGGTATGATGTGAAGCTGCCCGGGCTGAGTTCAGAAGGCTTTGTAGGAAGGCCTCACACTTTTCTGATTATACTGTTCTGCCCCAGAATGCTAGAACCTCAGAAGTCCCCTCCTGCAGCCCCCTGAGGAAGCCCTGGGACAGACAGGGCCTGACTGAAATGCCCCATAAAAAAGAATGTTATTAGCAGCATTACAAACAGAGACATCAGAATTTTCCAAACTATCCTGGCAAAGTCCCCCTTAAGGACCAGCTGAGCATAACAAGATACTTGGAAGACGGGGCTATAAATGTCCAGAAAGTGACTTCATCTGCTCTTCCCTCCCCATAACTCCAAGGCACCCAAGTCTCATGGAGTGGACACACCTGTCTTAAGAATAAATGAGCCTTCACAAGAGGGAGGCTCCACCTGCTCCACGAAGGAAGGGGAAGCTCCCTTCTACCAGGTCAGCCTGGTCCCCACCATGGTCATCACTGCCCAACCAGGAGGAGGGACCAGACCTGGCAGGAAACGTCTGCTGCCCCTGTGCCCACTCGCCTCAGAAGAGGCAGCGCCAGGCCCTGGAACCACAGGATGGAGGCCTCTGTGGCAACGCCAAGCTGGCAGACAGGCATTCATGCAGAGCTCTGTGGATGTGGACCACACATCCACTTTGAGATCCACTGGATCTCAAAGATTCTCAGCCTCCTCCCATGACAGGTAATTATAATTCCCAAATTTGAAGGGGACAGAATGGATGCTGGGCTCTTTCTCCCATTCATGCATTGTGTCCTGTCCCCTCTGTTCTATTCCTCAGTTCTCTAGCTTGGTAGTTCAGAATGATGCCCCAGGGGCGCCACAACAGCCAGGGGTGATTTCTATCATTCAGAGTTTGGGTCTCCAAACTCTGTGGACCCTACCCCTGGGCCCCCAGGACATCCCGAATGCCACCTCCCTGTCAGACAACACACATCTTAGCAAACTGCTGGCCCCTCAGTGGACACAGAGCCAGAGCCTGAGAGCTGACAGAGACTCTGGCACTTCTACACATGAGGAAACTGAGGTCCAGAGAAGGGCTTTGCCCAAGGTCCCACAGGCTTTGGGGGCAGAGCTAGGATCCGAAGTCAGCTCCTCTCAATCAAGCTGCTTCCTAGGCCCTTCCTTGCCTTGGGAGCTGTCTGGTTGTGACTTCACTTTTACTTACTGCTCCTTTATTCATCTGGTTTTTTGCAGTCTTCCTTTCAACCAGATAAGCCTAAGGTTTATTGATTTTATTAGTCTGTTCCAAGAGCCAGTTCTTAGTTTTATTGATCATTTCTACAGCATTTTGTTTCTGATTTATCTCTTTCCTCTCTAATATTTAATCTCTCCTTTTTTGTGCTTATTTTAAATTTCTTCATTGGCTTTCTAAGTTTTTAAAATGCATATTCAATTCATCGATCCTCTTTTTCTATCCTGTGTTCATGTATGATTGTAGGGAAATGATTTTTCCCCTGTGGGCTGTGTTAGCTGCACCCCAGAAATCTGGATATGTTGTTTCATCACCCACCATTTTCTTTCACATAATTGCTCGCTGTTTTATGATTTATTCTTTGAACTGCTCATTATTTAGGATTTCATTCTTCTATCTCCCTTTGGATCTTCTGTTCTTTGTAGTTCCTGAACCAACGGATTTTTTTTATTGTGTTATGTACGCTCTACAAAGGATGACTTTGTGCATTAGTCTAAAATATCTTCGTGTCCTAAAACATGGTCAGTTTTTGCAGAAGTTCCATCTGGTATTAAGAAATATACACGTGTGTGTGTGTGTGTTTATACACAGACACACACATATACAGAGAGACTTTTGCAGTCCCATTTATAAAATACCAAAAGTCATTTAGATGTAGTTTCTCCAGTAATTTCCATATATTCCCTTTCATATTTCTGTTTGACTTATCTAAAATGGAGAGAGGGCCACTAAAATCTTCTGTTACTCTTGTGTTACTAGCTATGTCTGCTTGTAGCTCAGATAAGGTTTCCTTTATGAATGTGGATGTCAGGGTATTTGTGGCTGTTTGTTATTGATATTGGCTCGCCATCTCTGGGACCTTTAGGCATAACATAATTTCCTTGCTTATCCCTTTTTATTTTCTGAATGTTTCTTTTTGCTTTGTCAAAAAGCATGTTTGCAACTCTCGGTTTTTTAGACTCACTTGATGCAGAGTAAATTTTTTCAGTCCTCTTAGTTTTATTTTTTTTTTAATGTATCTTGTAAGCAACAGAATGCAAATTTTGGTCTTTTTTAAATCCAGCCTGTCACCTTTTTCATTTTATTGTTTAATCCATTCACATTTAAAGTTAAGAGTTAGGTTCATATTTTCCTCAATTTGTCTCTAATGTTGGCTTTTCCCCCCAAGTTACGACCCCCCCCTCCCCTTCCATTGCATGAACAGCACCTTCACCTCGTTACTTGCTTTAGCTTTAGATGAGCCCACTCCCACTCCCTACTCCTTCCCCTCCTCACCTGCGATCTCCCTTTTCCTTTGGAATTTTTTCAATAGTTTCTTGTTCTTTTCTGCTTTTATCTGATAATTTAATTCTCTCTTCTTTTCCTCCTGGCTAATCAAATAGATTTCCCTCTTCTCCTCCTCTTCAACTAGTCCTGTTGTTTGGGGGTTCTACTTTTTTGTGCCATTTTTGTACCCCATTTCCATCTGCTATTACTATTTTTCATTGTTGATTTATCTGCTTATGTTCAAGGTCTTTGAGTATTCTTCTTCCTGAGATCTTTGGCAATTTCAGTATTTTCCCCCTTCCTCTTATATCCCCCTATTGCTCACTTTCTGACTCCCTTCCCTCTGATGATGGTTTCCCTGGAGACTGCATCTCAAAGATTCTCAGCCTCCTCCCATGCCAGGTAATTACAATTCCCGAATTTGAAGGGGACAGAATGGATGCTGGGCTCTTTCTCCCATTCATGCATTGTGTCCTGTCCCCTCTGTTCTATTCCTCAGTTCTCTAGCTTGGCAGTACAGAATGCTGCCCCAGGGGTGCCACAACAGCCAGGGGTGATTTCTATCATTCAGAGTTTGGGTCTCCAAGTTCTAGGAGGAGGGAGGTGGGGTTGAGTTTTATTTCAAAGCCCTTCTTGCTTCCTTCCTCTCTTGCAGAGATCTTTTGGGGCACAGAACTTCTCAGAGCAAGAAAAGTCCCATGGCCTGGCCCTAGAGCCTGGATCTCCCTAGGGGAGACTGTGCTATCTGAATTTGGGTTGGTTTGCAAGTCTGTGGGTGGGTCCTTGGGTGGGCTGCTGCAGGGAGCACACCAAGCTCTCCCTCTGCCCCCTTCCCCCATCTGGAACAACTATTTGACATTTTTCACTGAATTTGATCCCAAGAGTCAACCTTATCTGTCAGTACTGTGCAAAGACAACCAAAAGAGGATTGCTAATTAATTACTGACCCCCCCCAAGCCTGTGTTCCCACCTCTACAAAATCTCACTGAGAACAGATGAAGAAGTCAGGATCCCTCTGGATTTACTGTTTTCTAGCTATCAAGAAGGTACTCAACCTCGCCAAGCAGAACCCTGCCTTCAAGGCTCTCCTCCAATGAGGTGTACCCATCGATCAGTCAAAATCCTGCCAGAACAACCGAGAGAACCTGTCTAATTACTGTTGTCCATCAAGAGGCCTCAGGGTGACTGCCACTGCCCAAGAGACAGGGGGAACCAGCAAGTCCCTAAGGAGCCCCAGAACACAGCAGAGCCTCCTGAAGGAGCAGGGCTACAGCAGAAAGAGCCCTAGCTTTGGAGGCAAAGGACCTGGGCTCATGTCCCAGCTCAGACACTTTGTCACACTGGGCCAATCCCTCAGAGCCCCAGGTCAACATATAGATTTGGAAATGGATACCATGTACCGAGCCCTTAGCACCATGCCTGGCACATAGCAGGGGCTTCTAAAGGCTCATTCCCTTCCCTTCCCAGCGTCCTTCCCAGAAAATGAATGGGTTGGACCCTCTAAATGGCCTTCTGGGTCTTGCTCCAAGATCCCCTGTTCAAGCCCAGAGGTTCCCAGGGACTCTTGCTCCACCAAGGGAGACAACACAAGGCCTTCACCCAGCTTAGTAATAATTCCGTCTGTCAGCACACTAGGCCTGGAAAGACACTAAATGTGGCAGAGGAGTTGGGTCCACCCATGCCTGAACAGGAAGGGAAGGACAGGCTGGGAACAGGCCCCAAGGCCCCTCCAGAAATAAAGACCCTCCTCATCAGCAGCCCCATGCTTCAGGGGACCAGGCCCTGCAGGACTGTGGGATGCCCCAGCCTCAGAAGAGGCTGACCACAGGGATGGGGGAGAGAGACTGAGGGGGGATGCACCACCCATGGTCAGCACCCTCCGCAGGACCACCCGTGGTCCATCTGGAGCCCACTGGAGAATCCAGTGTCGACAGTGTCGACAGCCCCAGGTCTGCGGCTCAGGAGCAAGGGGCAACTGCAACAGGGTCTTATCCTTGGGGAGCCTGAGGCTGCACCCAGGCCCCGCCTCCTCTCTTCTCCCCCCTCCCCCCACAGCCTGTCTTCTTCCTTGCCTGGACAGGCCTCTCAGGCGAAGGACATTTCCCATTTGGTCTCATCTTCGAGCTGTTGTTGTTTAATCATCTCTGGTCTTGCCCCCGTGGCTGATGGGTAAATAAATTGTGTTTAAAGAAAATGAGCCCAAACCACCAGGCTCCTTCTGAGCAGCACCCCCACGCAGAGAAGGCTCCAGCAGACGCTGTCCCTCATAGGCCATGTTTATAAATATCCCCGGTCTATTTTTTACACATTGGATTATCTACAAGTGAGGTGGCCCAGTTATCTGAGACCAGAGGAGAGAATTAATCCTGCCCGGGGGAGGCAGGGGGAGGAGGGGCAGGGAAAGGAGGAGGAGGAAGAAGAGGGCAAGGAGGGGGAGGAGGAAGGGAGGAGAAGAGGAGGAGGAGGGGAAGGAGGAGGGGAGGTGGAGGAGGAGAGGTAGGAGAGGGAGGAGGGGGGAGGAGA
>CM053599.1:3210101-3228524 GCA_028646575.1 Pseudocheirus occidentalis
GGAAGGAAGGGAAGAGGGAGGGAGGGAGGGGGCAGGGAAGGGGAAGGAGGGAGGAAAGGAGGGAGGAGGAAGGAAGGGAGGGAGGGGGAGGGAGGGAAGAAACAAACAGAGGGATGGCTAAATAAATGAATAAATGAGCATGAAGTTCTTATTCCATGCTCAGCTCTTTATAAATCTTTTCTCATTGGATTTTACCAATTGTCGATTATAAACCAAACCACTCCCTTCCCCCAGAGCACCTTCCTTCTGCCTCCTTTGCCCGTGCTTTGGCCACCTCTTGCAGGAAGCCAGCTCAGATTCCCCAGGCCCAGATGCCCTTCCCCTCTGGGACTTCAGGGGAATGTCTTGTCCTACAGCTTGCCTGTAAAGGAAGCCGATAGTGGAGAACCTGGAGTGCCCAGCAGAGGACTGTACATTTTCCTTAGAGGCCATAGGGAGCCATGGAAGATTTTTGTGCAGGTAGAGGAGTGACAGGCTTGTGTTCAAATCTACATTTTAGATCATTCCCAGTCAGAATCTGCCCAAATTCCACAGCATCTCAAGTAGCTTTTATCTCTAGGAGTCAAGCAAAGGTGCAGGAGAGTAAAAGTACTCCAAGGTTGCCCAGCGGCTGCAGACTATGGTGGAAGCATTGCCCTGCTCTGGTTTATTAAAGGTTTCATTGCCTTGGAAAACTGCCAGTTCTATGGCCCTGAGAGTAGGGTGCCAGAACACCCTTTACAGCCAGCCTCAGAAGCCTCCAAGAAATCATAAGCATGGCCAGGGTCCAGTGAGGGGAGGCTGAAGACACTGGAGAGAAAGGGGAAGCATGGGGCCAAGATCACCCCCAAACAGGATAGTCCACCCACCTGGGCAGGGGCAGCTTGCCCTGAACTTAGACCAGAGCCTCCCAGACTAGTAAGTGCCCTGCCCAGGGACTGCCCAGCAGCAGACTGGGGGTCCAAGTCCACACTGTGGGCTGTTCTTAGGAATGGTTCGCCTCCCCAGTGCTATTTTTATAGCTGGGATGATTCACTGTTCTCTCTGTTCTGATGGAGGAATGAATCCTATTCCTGCCTTCTCTCTAGACAGAGCACCCTGGGTGGGAGGCCAAAGGGAGGCAAGGAAATTTATGAGGGGTCAAACCCAGTTTGTTCTGGTCACCTGGGCAAACATCTTGTAAGTGAGGACTGTGGACAGAGTCCCAGGCTTTTCTTCCTGGGAAATGCCTGCCCCTGCCCTCCCGGATTGAATCCAGGGCAAGGAAGAAACACCAGCACAAAGTGGCAGAAGTAGGCACCAGAGAGGGTCTAAGCACCCTGAGAGAATTAGGGTTGTGACCAATGGAGGCGTCTGAGGGGGTGGTGGTGAAGGATGGGTAAGAATCCAACAGGAAAAGAGACGGTGGGAGAGCGTTCTGGGCACAGGATAGGACACAAACCCCAGCACAGAGGTGAGAAAGGGCCTCCTGACAGGAGCGGACAGGGGGTGGGAAGGAGGGGGGGGAAAGGAACCACAGCACCCAAGCCTAGGAGAGCCCTGAATACCTGTCCAAGGGGCATGGACTACACCTGGGACACAGCTGGGAGGGAATTAGCATTTCTGAAATCGAGAGTACCATGATCCTACTCTCACAGCCTGCTGGGGTCCCACTGCCTGTCTTCCCCCCCCCACTCAGTTGCCAAAGGGACTTTCCTAAAGCACACATCTGGCTATGGCACTCCCCTGCTCAATAAACTCCAGTGGTTCTCTGTGGCCTCCAGGAGCAAAGTCCCTCATAATCTGACCCCTCTGACCTTTCCAGTGGAGACCCCGGCTCCTGGGCACTCTGTGAATAAGGCCCTCCATCTCCTGGTCCTGGGCATTCTCCCTAGCTATCTCTCTGGCCTGGCATGCTGTGCCCCCTCTACTCTGGCTACTGACCTCCTCAGCACCCCCTCCAGGAAGCCTTCCCCAGGCCCTCATCATTCCAGGGCCTTCCCTCAGTTCACTGTCTCCTATTTGCCCTGTATGTAGTTGGCTTCCTTTGTCTGTATTTACGTGTTGTCTCCCCCATTAGACCATAAACTCCTTGAGGACAAGCACTGTCTCCTGCTGCTTGTTATATCCTGAAGGCTTAGCCTTTCCAGCTAATCGAGTGAGGATTTTCATCTTGGAATTACTGATTCTGTCAGCATCTACCCTCTATCCATCATACATGGCCTCAATTTACCTTTTCCAGCCTTAATATCCCTCCCCTACCTATACCTATGCTCAGGCAAATTGAACGTCCCCATGTCATCTGCTCTATATTTTCCCACTTCCTCACCTTTGCTCAGGCCATTCCCTCCTCCTAGAACGGCTTTCTCCCACAGCTGTCAAAATCTTAGCTACTGACTGTCAAATACAAGACTGGAGAGAAGCACAAGAAGGTAAACAGGAAAGGGAAATCATGAGAGACTTAGATAAGCGCAGACTGTCAACATTCTTCCATGGGGAGATGGTGTGTGTGACTCCAAAGTCCTTTCTCCTCATTAGGGCAGTTAGAAGGAGCATGTAGACAGAGGGCACAGGTATGGGTTAAACATGAAGGATGATATCTAAAAGCAAAAATGAAGGGGTGAGAGAGGAATGTACTGGGAGAAAAAAAGGGAGAGGGAGAATGGGGAACTGATCGCACGTAAAAGAGGCAAGAAGAAGTTTTTACAGTGGAGGGGAAGAGAGGGGAGCGGGGGGAGTGAACCTCACTCTCAACAGAATTGGCTCAGAGAGGAAAGACCACACATACTCAGAAATCTCTGACCCTACAGGAAAGTAGGGGGAAGGGGATAAGAAGGGGAGTGTGAGACAGAAGAAAGGGCAGACGGGGGGAGAGGTAGACACAAGCAAAACCCTTTTAAGGAGGGAGAGGGTGAAAGGAGAGAGAGAAGAGAATAAATAGGCAGGGTGGGGGAGGATTGGATGGAGGGAAATACAGTTAGCAATAGTAGCTGTGAAAAATTTTCAAGCAAGTTTCTTTGATAAAGGTCTCATTTCTCAAACATACAGAGAACTGAGTCAAATTTATAAAAAATAAGAGCCATTCCCCAATTGATAAGTGATCAAAAGATATGCCCAGTTTTCAGGTGAAGTAATAAAAGCTACCAATAACCATATGAAGAAATACTCTAACTCACTATTGATGGGATAAATGCAAATTAAAACAATTGTGAGGTACCACCTCATACCTACTAGATTGCTAATAGGACAGAAGAGATAAATGACAAATGCTGGAGGGGATGTGGGGAAAATGAGACATTAATGCATTGTCCCAGTCTAAGAGTGATTGGGAACTACACCCAAAGAGGTATAAAACCATGCATGTGCTTTGACCACGCAATACCACTACAAGGTCTGTGTCCCAAAAGAGATTTTTAAAAAGACAGTGACCCATATGTACAAAAATATTTTGTGTTTTTGTGTGTGTATATATATATATATATATATATATATATATATATATCAGCTCTTTTCACGTGATTGTGATGGAATACCGTCATGCTGTAAGAAATGGAGGAGCAGGATGCTCTCAGAAAAACCTGCAAAGACTAGCATGGGCTGATACAAAGTGACGTGTACTGTGTACAAAGTAACAGCTGCATTGTAAGATGATCAGCCGTGAACGGCAGGGATATTCTTAGCAATACATGGATGCCAGACAGCTCTTCAGGGCTGAGGATGAAAAATGCTGGCCAGTCCCAGAGGAGGCACTGGTGGTGTCTGAATGCAGCCTGTTGCTACTTTTTCATTTGTTCTTGAGTTTGTTCATCCATGTCTCCTTTCACAACATGACTGTCATGAATACGTTTTGCATGACTATACAAAGCTAGCCTATATTGAATTGTGTGCCTTCTCAATGAGGGGGAGGGAAGAAGGGAGAGAATTTGGAACTCTAAGTTTTAAAAACTAATGTTAAAACTGTTTTTACAAATAACTGGAGGACTATAAAATACTAAAGAAAAAAAGAAAACAAATCTTAGCTCTCCTTCCAGACCCAGCTCCAATGCTGCCTTCTCCAAGAGGTCATCAGACTCCTCTGAGTAACTGTGAGGCTTCTCTCTGGAAGCCTGCCATTCCTCCGGCGTCCACAGCATTGTCTGCTTGGTATTGGCATTCTCTGTGCATACCCTAGGTGCCTAATAAATGCTTGTTTCATAATCACACAGAAGATCCTAAAGCCCTGGAGGCAAGGACCACATCTGATTCATCTTCACAGGCCCCATAATGCTCAGCACATGGGGATGCCACCATACTTTAATCCCTCAAAGGCCTGTGATCATGGTCTTTGTAGCCTCTCCAGCAGCACCGGCTGCTCCCCCTTATAACCTGCTGGACAGTCTTCAAGAGTCATTGTGACAAAAAGCAAAGGCAGCCAGCTTCCCGCAGCCAGGCTGGCGCTAATCTCCTCCAGACTTAGCTTAGCCTTGGTTGAGCCTTGGACTGTAGACCCGCTGTCCATTGTACAGAGGGGGGCTCTCCTTGAGGCCCTTTGAGCTGGGATGGACCTGGCAAAGTCTGTACCCTGACAAACGGCCTTGGAGAGCCCCGGGCTCCATCCAACCCACCAACCGACGCCTACCCTTCAATGGGGCTTTGTAGACTAAACTGAATCCCCCATTTGTCCTGGCTCAACCATTCACAGCAAACCAGCCCCTGTCCTGCTGAGAGGGCCTGAGCTAGGGCAGTGATGAGGGGACTTCATCCTGGTGCAATGTGGGCCTGGCTCAGTGCCCACCATCCAAGGAACCCCAGAGCCCCGCCCCCTCCAAGGCTCATCGTGGGAGGAAAAATGACCAAAGACTGAGAGACCCCCACACAGACCATCAGGAGTCAAGGGCAGCAGCAGAGGCTAAGCCCCAGGCCAGTCATTTGGCGCTGCCATCCACTGGCTCCCTTGGCCAACACAGCCCCCCACTTGGCCTCTGCTACTGGTCTCAGACCCTCCTTCCCCTCAGCAACCTCAGAGATGTGCCCCCCCAGCCCAGATGTCTCTACCCCCTGACCTATTTCTGGGCCTGCCCTGATCTTCCTCAAGATCTGCTCCCAGGCCAGAGAACCCTGCTGGGGAGGTGGGGAGGACCAGAAGCCCCTTAAGCAGGTCCCACCTTATAAAGCGTCTACCTCCCCGGCACAGCCAACCCTACAGCAACAGCCTCCCAGCTCTGAAACACCCTGGCTGGAAAGAGCAGAAGGGCCCCTCTCCAATCCAGTCTTCACACAGCCCAGCAAAGGATCACCCTGACCTGCCCACCCTTGGAAGACAGATTCCTCTGGCACTTAAAGCATCTCAGGATTTGGTTCCGCACACACACAGATACCTTCTGACCTTCTGGGCTGCTCCCTCCCTCCCACCACTTCCATGTCTGGAAGGGTCTCCAGGCCCAGGTGAGCCCCCCAACTTCCTTCCAGGCAAAGTTCAACTGCCGCACTCCTGATCCCCCTACTTGTCAGGGTTTCCTCTGCCTCCAAGTTATTCTGCATAGACTCTGGGGATCAAAGCCTGGAAGTACCAACTGAGGCCCAGGGAGGTGAGGTGACTTTCCCAGGGTCACATAGCAGGATTCGAACCTAGGTCCTTGGACTCCCACATCAGATTCCTTGCACCACATCATACACCTCTGCATCATATTTCCCTCCACAGAATGGAAATTCCTTGAGGGCAGTGCTCACATGCGTCTCCTAACACAGGGCGCCCCCCAGGGTGGTAGGCACAAAATAAGTCCTTGATGAACTGAAAAAAATGGAAAACCCTCAGACCTGAGAAGAAGCAAGACCCACATCTGAACTGCGTCCTCGCCACGGACTGCCCGTGGCTGCAGGGCAAGGCCCCTTCTTCATCTCTAAAAGAAGAGGCTGGCCTCTGGCCTCCAATCTCCCTTCCACATAGCCGAGGCTCACCCACAGCAAGGGAGCAGCCGCTTCCTGTGATGAGGCCAAGGGATGCTGGGCTTTCAAGGTCCAAGGCACCAGGCCAGCCTGGGAGTGGGCCACACCCAGCATCCAGCAAAGCTCCTTCTGCTTCTGAAGGCCATTGGTGGCGGTGAGGGCTCGTGTCCCATGGATTTGTACTGAGGAACGGCCCTCAGCTTTTTCACATCAGACTCAGCACAGAAGGGGCTGAAAATCTTCCCAGAGCTCATGTTCTGGGGCAGGGCCTGGCAGACAGCTTCCTGCAGGGGGTGGGGGAGGTCATGGCCGGCCTTGGTGTGGCCCTCCATCTCCTCCCACAGAGCTCAGTCTTCTGGGGCAGAGGTGAGCAGGAAGGGTGGACAGCTGCTTGGTCCTGGCCTAGCTCCCAGTGTGAGGGCTGGGCCTCCTGAGCGTTACAAGCAGGCCTGAAGAACCCAGGACCCAGCTGAATGGGCCCCTGCCAGGAGGCATGGCCCTATTAAGCATCAACTCACCCATGTAGCTGGGGTCAGACTGACAGAGCAAGGATGCTTCCCTCTTTTCCTCTGGCCTCCTGAGGCCCTCTGGTTACCCGTCTGTCATTCTGGAGATGGTCAAGATGCAGTCCTGCTACAAGGATGTCCCTAGATTAACAACTGTGGACCCAAAGTCCATCTAGACCTTCCTGAGCATACCCATCTGACAAGCAGCTCCTGACTAAAAACCTCAGGGGAAGGGGAGTCTGTCCCTTCTGGAGGTGGCTGGGCCCACCCAGGGACAGCCCTGAGTGTTAGAAAGACTCAGGCTAGGTCTGGGGGAAAGGGCCCCTTTACACCTTGCACCCCTCACTCCTAGTCCCACCTCCCACGTGCAGGCCCTCAGACAGTAACCCCCCATCTTCTCATCTCCTGGCTTGAGGCTGTGGGTGACATATGACATCACTGGGGATTTTCTAAGTGATGTCCTCACGATACTCCCACAAAGCCAAGCAGACCCACATAAACACTCGAAGGCTCAGAGGAACACTGGCTTAGAACACAAGCCCCAGAGTCCCTGGGGGTCTTCACTGGGGTCTGTGACAGTATTTTTAAAAATACATTGCTGATTGCAGTTCCCTATAACTGGTAACATCCCCTACCTCCCCGGCACAGCCAAGCCTACAGCAACAGACTCCCAGCTCTGTGCACCAATCTGATTCTGAGAAGGAAAGTCGGTTCATGAGGCTGGCCCAACCCCCTCCTTTCACAGGGGAGAGACTGAGACCAGACAAGGTGGTGAGTTGCCTATGCACCCACAGGTCCAGATTCTCACTCGGGTCCTGTAACGCCAAGCCTTGAACTCTTCCCATGCCCTTGACGGCAGACAAGATGCAGCTGCCCAGAGAACAGTCTGGCTCCCCAACTCCTTTACAGGGATCTTGGAGGACCCTGGATCCTTACCTGGTCCTTCCCTGTTAGAATGAAAGCTCCCTGAGCCAGGTGCTTAGCACAGGACCCAGCACACACTAAACTGTGATCAATGTTTGCCGACTGACCACCTGGTGGTCCACGGATGAGCTGGGAAGGGAGAAGGATAGGACCAGCAGGTGCTGCCACCCCCAGCATCCTGACCCATGCTGAAGAGCTGCCGTCTTCTTCTCTGGCTTTACCCCCTTCCCACCACATGGGCGACCTTGGGCCTGAGTAGAGGGCACATTTAGCTCTAGACCTAAGCTCTCAGATTCCTGGGACCAGAGATCATCCCCACTGTTTGCCTTAAACGAATAACAGGACTCAGAATCAACATTGGACCCCTTAGCCAATCAGACGCTGTCACCAATACCTCCAGCATTCAGCCTGGTGGGGCAGTCACTTGCCAGAAGCTGCCACCATACATAGCTGAGGACGCCCACCATTAGTCCTCCAGCTCACCCTCAGGGCCCCCAATCCTCTGCCTGCGGGGGGAGCTGAGCCCCAACCTAAAGCAAGGCCAGTGGGGACATCTGGAGAGGGAAAGGGGGGGAGACGGGAGAAGACTCAGGCCAAGACGAACTAGCCTTGGTCTCTAGCACTGATGAAATGAGCCGCTGGGGGCATCCCTAGCTCCTCCCTGGTCCTGGTGTGGCCCACCCTCTGGCAAGGACAGAGATCTAGAACTGAGGAGAAGCAAGGGGAGGGGGACAGGATCTAGAACCAAGGGGTTGAAAGGGGAGAGGAATCTAGAACTGGGGGGAATCTAGAACTGCGGAGGGACCCTGGTGGGGACCTAGAACCAAAGGGCTATAAGGTAAGGGTGTCTAGAACCAAGGAAATGCAAGGGGCAAGGGAAAGGGGGATGTGCTCTCTGAAGAACATGAGCAGATGCCCAGGGTGAAGAAAGACCCAGCTGAGCTGCAGATAGCTTTGTAATACCCCCGTCACATACTTTTCTGCTTGTTCTGTCCAGTTCCCACTAACAGCTGAATCCCTGAGACAGACCCACTATGGGGTGAGGTGGGGCAGAAGGTGGGGAAACAGGCTGGGGAGAGGGAGGACTCAGGGTGAGCTTCACCCTTTCAAAGCAGGAACAATGACTACCATTTCCAGAGTGCTCCTGTGAAGTTCCCATAATGCTTTCCACATACATCCCCACACTCAAGCCTTACAGCGTCCCTGTAAGGGGCTGCTACTTGTTTGGGGGCAGACTTGGCATCCATGTCTAGGAAACTTCCAAATCCCGTCTGCCAGTATGGGTCAGTGCCTCCTCTCTGTCCAGAAACCTATGGGCTCAGTGACATGCCCAGGATAAAGGTGAGTGACTGGGCGGCAGCCCTGGAAGGTCCCCTGGCCCTGGACTTGGCGGTGGCCCTGGAAGGCCCCCCTGGCCCTGGACTGGGAGGTGGTCCTGGAAGGCCCCCATGGCCCTGGACTGGGAGGTGGCCCTGGACTGGGAGGTGGCCTTGGAAGGCCCCGTGACCCTGGGGTTAGGGCACATCTTCAGAGGGCCTGAAGTGGCATAGGTGCTGTAGTCACTGTCCTGGAGGAGAGCCCTCCCAGCAGGGACCCAGCCAGCCCTGGGGCTACTGTAGGCACCTGCCTCTGCAGCAGCATCAGACTTACCTTCTCTAGGGCCTCCTTGTCAACCAGATCTTGCACAGCTAAGAGCTTGATGCTGTAAGATAAACAAAACTGAATCAGTTTGAGTCACAAAGCAATAGCTAAGTCCAGGTTTCAGCCCCTTTCTCTCCCCAGTTCCTGTTTCTGTGGCCAAACCCAAGGTACTCTCAGAGGTGTAACTAGGGCTGGACGAGCAAGGCATTGTTCCCCAGGGCACCAAGTTGAAAGGCCTCCAATAGGATTTGGTTTCCTTTGGAAGGGAGATAAGAGCCTCTCTCATTTCTCTGCTGTTCCCACCTACCCACAGTAGCATCCCCCATCAGACAAGGGGCTCTGTTAACCCCCTTCAATTGGAGGCATTAGTTTCCACTTGTCCTGGGCTTGGCTCTTATAGTTTGCCCTAGACCCCAAATTCCCAGTCTGTTCACGACTCTCTGAGGTCAGCTTCCCTAAAGACACTTTCTGTTTCAAGGTAGTGACCAGGACCTGGACCCGTAAAGGTCCCGCCTCCCACTCCATAACAAGTGCCATCTGGCAGAAACATGGCCACAATTTGGGGAGGTTATAGTAGGCAGTGCAGGGAGAGACGGCGATTGTACATCTCAGGCCGATGAGACTCGAATGCAGGACTGTCTGAGCGCACAGGTAATTAATTACACAATGGTTTCCCACACAACAGATCACAGGGGATCAGATTTAGAAGTCTAATACAGCTCCTTCAGTAAATCAAGAAAGATAAATGAATCTGCCCAAGTTCACCCAGTGGGTCAACATGTGAACCTGATTTGAACCCAGGTCCCCTGAGTCTAACAGGGCTCTTCCTGCTGCTTCCCCTAAGTGAGGCATTTGAAACCCAGGGGAGAATACCATCAGTGATACCACAGACAAAGCTAATGCCTACACTGGGCACCAAACCAAGATGCCTTCTGGTCCCAGTGTGACCCAGGAAAACATTCCTATCAAATAGTCTTCCAATTCAATTCAGCAAGCATTAAGAACCTATCGTGTGTCAGGCCCAGTGTCAAGGGCTGGGATACAGAGACAAACACAAAAATCTGGACTTCAGTGAGCTGATACCCACTCAATGTTTGCACCAAGGAGCAGCTTGAGTTTGCCAAAAACCCACACACTATTCCAAGCGTGATCCAGGCAGTTCCTTTCCTCTCCTCAATTCAGAATGGAGAATTCTCCATCTCCAGGGTGTGCTCCATTTACATGTACTGAAACACTCACTGAGGGCACTTAGCCACCCTCCCCCCTTGCATGCTCTAGTCTGGATAACAGGGACTTTTCATCCACTTAGTTTTTCCTGTATGGATTGTTAGGCCAACCTGTCTTGAGGACTCATGGGCCTCACTGTAACATACTGGAGCTTGACTCACTCAGCACAATATTGTCAGCGAACAGAAGCATCAGGAGCCGCTCGTAAAGAACCATTTATTCCCAGAAAGGCCATTGTTCTAGGCTGGTGGAAGCTTTTGAGATACTGCCCCTGCCGTAGCCTGCAGGGTCTGCTCTTCCTTTAGACTCTGGGATGCTCCCCATGCCTCTGTCCAAGTCCTCAATCATTCCAATGGGCATGACACATCAATGTAGGACCCTCTGTCCCTCCCAGTGACTCAGTCCACCGTCCACCTGTCTCCCCATAAATGATCTAGGGGGGCTCCATTGGCATGCTCCAGGTCTTCCCCAGTTTCTCAGCCTCACAAGCACTCCCAACACAGCACACGGACTGCCTACTGGTGATCCCTTCATCTTGCCGCGTGACCAGCACAGCTTCTACAGCAAGGACTCCATCCGGGTAACTGCTGAGAATTTTGCCAGCACAGGGTTACAGACAAATCCCTAAAGCCCTCTACTAGAGACTCCCATTGCAATCTTCTGGCCCCTACATCTCCACCCTTGATTACAAGTAAAGGCAGCATAAGAGATTTTTGTCCACAACATTCCCCTGATCCATCAGACGAGGAATCCTGCCCGAAAAAGGAGATGAGCTGAGTCTGGAAGGCCCATGCTGGCCTTTGGGGGTCACAGCTGAAGGAGGTGAGCCCAAAGGCTCTTCTGGGAGAATACTTGGCTTCTTTTTTCTAAATGATCTTCCTGATAGGGCTATTTGGGACCCAAGAGAAGGAAGCAGTTAGCTTGAGGAGATCAGCTCCTGTTTCATAAGCCAAGTCTCCAAAACTCTGGGGAATCCAGAGCCCTAAGGTTTGAGGAAAGAAGCTGTGAGGCCCCAAAGAGAAGGGGTGGGGGCATAGCCCAAGCGGTGTGGGAGTCCAACTCCACTGCAAATGCGCCTGGCCCTGGCTTTGGGCCTTTGTCTTTCGGCAGGCTTTCCGTCAAGGATAATTACAATGAATAATGATAATTATTATAGATAAAAATATAGAAGCATGTGGCTCAGAGTAGCCCTCTCAACTGCCACCTGCCGACGTGGGCACAGACTAATCCAGGATCCTTGTCATCTCTCGGTGCTCCAGCTGTGGCAGCATCCTCAGCAAAAGCCAAATTATCACCTTCCAGCTGCGGGGGTGGAACCTGCCCCTCCTCCAACCACCTCGTCAGAACCAGAGGTCCAGGACAGTGTATGGCAAATCCCGAGAATGAACTGTGCCACTACTGGACTGACCCAGCTGCTTTCTGCTGTTTGACAGGGCTGAACATGACTCAAAATGTACTTCTCCTCAAGGGGCAATGTCCCCTCCTTCCTTCTGATCTGGCAAAGCGCTCCCAATTCATAATCCCTGTGGCTCCCGCCCTCTGTGGGGGATGAACAAACTCCAAGAGGTGCCAGGCAAAAGGAAATTAAGTGCATCTGGCCGGCCAGATCCCTGGAGGAGGGCAGAGAGGTGCTCACACCTCCTGGACTCTCCTTCCCCCAAGCTTCCCTGGTGGGAGCCAAGAGAAACCACTGGGGCCCCTGATTCTTGTGTGGAACTGCTGAGAGGGGAGGTGGGGGGAGAGGGAATGGAGGGAATGTCTGTGCGTGTGTGTCTGGCTGTCTGTGTGTCTGTGTCTGGCTGGCTGTCTATGCCTGCGTCTGTCCAAGGCTGGACCATCTAGGTTCAAGAGAGCCGATCAACTTCTGGCCTGAAGGCTTGTCAAGTTTCCAAGTTACTGTGAAGAACAGTCTTCAATTATGAAAGCTGTTTTTATGGGTTTTCATTTTTATATTAAACTAGAAATTTCCCCAGAAATCCACGTGCTCACAGTCCTCTCTGCACATGTCTCTATGTCTTGGCCAAAATCATCTGCTGACTCAGTGGGTTCTGACCTTCTGCATCTCCAAGGACTCCTTGGGCATGGTGGAAAGGGCCCGGAGGCCTTTACCAGTTGGCTGACCCCAGGAGAGCCATTGTGCAGGTGGGGTGAGCAGAGGACAGCTGACCCCCACGAGTCCTCTGCCCTTCAGATAGGTCACCTAGAAGACCAAGGGGCCTGGGTTTGAAGAGAAAATCCATTCAGAGGAGTTCAAACTTCAGCACCTGAATTCTTCCGTCTGAGAAACAGGCATAGCAAAGGTCATTCCTCCATTCCTTGGAAGGCTGAATGATCGCAGGGGAATCCCCCAATTGGCCAATCCCCCAGCTGACGCATGCTCTCCACCCACCTGGGAACACTGGTAGTGCTGATATTCATCAGTACCTTTCCATTTATGGCAGGAATGACTGTATGCATACCTGAGAGAGTCAAGCCTCCCCAGCTGATCAGCCCCCACTGACTAACCAGTCTGACAAGTCCCAGGAGCCATCAGCCCCTCAGGGGGTGTGTCTAGCAGCCCTGTCTCACCAGTCAGCCTGCCTGGCACCAAGAATTAATCAGCTTTCCATGCCTGGCTCTCAGTGGCACAGGCATGGTTGCCAGGGGAGATACAGCCAGAAACAAGGCACTCGGGTAGGCACCACCAGCCTGATGGCAGGTACAGGGGTGCGCAGGGACAGAAGCCAATGACAAGGTTCCAGAATGCAACCCTCCTCAGAACTCAGAGTTCCTCTGAAGGACTAGAATCAGACAAAGCAGACCAGCCCCATGGAAGGACCCAGAGGCAGTGAGGGTGGCTTCAGGGTCTTATGGCAGAGGGTGTGACCAACAGAGACATGGGGTTCCTTCTCTGTAGATGCTGGGGCAGATCTGGGCAGGGGTCTGGGGGCCAGGAAAAGCCCTGGGGGAAAGGGAGGTGGTAGATGGCACTTTCAAAGAGTTAGCCTCAGATAAGAGGGAGGCCCAGATTCACCCTAGACTGGTTCCCTAGGGTTGTGATATTCCAACAGAGCTTGCAGTGTGGACCCTTCTTCTGTGGGCAGAGCTGGTAGCTACCTCTGGGGCTGCTGTTACATGGGATGTGTCAAGCTGTGGCCTAAAAAGGCAACCTAGCATCAGGACAGATGCACAGATGTGCAAAAGGGGAGAACTCTGGGGCCAGATGGCCACTAGGGTTATCTGTGGGCCCACAATGACAGGGTGACTTTTGGTTAGTTCCAGTAACCTCCCTTCTTGTGGCAGATCACAGGTGGGAGCCCGGCACAATCCAAGCTGAATGTTGAATCCTGGGCCAGGACATGACCACAGAACGGGCTGTAGCCCTGGCCTGTTGCCGGGGGCAGGAATGGCCAAAAGTCTAACAAAGAAACCGAAGGGGAAGCCCAGCTGCCTTCCCTCCAAGAGCCCTGGGTATGACCACATGTGGCCTGAGGAAGGTTGATGACCGGTGGCCCAGTGGCTTGTGGGAGCTGCTCCCCCTCCATCTGTGGGCTTCTCCCAGAGACTGTGACCCTTTGCACTCAGCAGCTTTATTTTCATCTGACCAGACATATTCCTCTTTCGAAAGTGTGAATCCTAGTAATGTCTGCTCAGGTTCCTGGCAGAGGGCAGTGGAGGCAGGGTTATTCTAGTTCATTGCATGTGCTCACTTCGAAGGACAGGCAGGGCCAGGATTCCTCTGGGCAGGGGAGTGGGAGAGGGGCCTGGGCAGAACAGGAGTGACCACTGCCAAGGCTACTGAAAATGACTTGGTTTTAAGATGGCCCCTGAAGCCCCCAGAGAGCTGGGCAGGAAGGGGCTATGGGGAGGCAGGCAGCAGCCCCAGAGGGCTAGGGAAGGGCAAAGACAATCCCATGCCATTCAGCCATGCGATCCAAAGACCAAGGCACTGGCCTTGAAGGGCCCTATGACCTGGTACTAGAGACCCCCATCCAGATGTGTTCCCGGATCCCTGGAGGAGTCCTATTGGGCAGGACAGTGATGCAGTCTCTGTTGGTCACACCGCCTGCCAGAGGCAGCCAAACTTCCTTCCTGCATCTGTGTCCTTGCAGGACAGCTGGTCTGCTTTATCCCAGTCCCCTTGGCAGATACTAAGCCTGTCAGAGGAGCTGAGTTCTTACAGGGGTCACTTTCCTGGAACCTTGCCATTAGGTTCTGTCCCTGGACACCCCTTTTCCCACCATCAGAGGGATCAGAGCTGGGCCTGGTGTGTAGGCTGGAGCCAGTGGGAGCCAGAGGAGGTCTCTGACAGCTGCTGCCAACCCACCTTCCCAAGGAGGGCTGTTGTCGCCATATCATGGGGTAGTCGTGAGCAGGCTGGCAGCCCTGAGTGCTTCAGGGACAAAAGGCGGCAGCTGGATCACAGCCCTGTCCAGGACCAACCCTCCTTTGGGTCATTGTTTTTGCAGGCTCCTTCTTGACTTAAATATTTTACTAAAAAGCCACAATGTAGCAATTAGGCCTGGGTACACCCCCTGACATTCAATAGACAAATAGAGCTTAGGAAACATCCCTACCACTTTTCAGTTCCTGCACCCAAGACTCCCATGGAGCCTTGGTCCCTTCAGGAGCAGTGACTTTCCTCTTGGCCGCCCTGGCTCCCCTACTCTGCCTTCTGCCCCTTCACATCCCACAGCCAGGGCTCTGCCCATTTCTGGGCTGTCATCACTACTTGTCCATCTCAGTGGTCCCTGAGTATCCGGTCAGCTTCCCCCACCATTATGGAGCTCATCTCATTGTCTTGTTTGACTGGAGGGCCCTTCCCAAAACAAGGCCCAGAACACTTTACTCATTTGTGTGGAACTGAGTCCAAGAGTGTGGTTTGGAGGGGGTCAAACCTTCAGACAGCGCCCCCCAAGAGTCCCCAAAGTGTGATTCTACCCACCATGAACGGGTGTGACAAGGGACTCCTCCCTGGGAGGAGGGGGAGAGAAACATGGAGAAGTGCAGAAAATACAGAAACGACAGAGAAAGAAGCTACTTGAAGGGAAAAACCTGAGAGAGCAGATGGAAGGGCTTCCTTGAACCCCGCCCCCCCCAAGGGATTCTCGATTGTGCCATCCCGTAGCTGCTGGCCTTAGCTCCCAGCGCCCTCCCCCAATACTCTTCTTGTTTGTCCTTTGTTTGAAGGGGACCCAAGATGTCAGGAAGGAGTGTCTGGACTTGCAAATGAATTGGATTTAAGTTAGGCTGGGCTGCCTTCATCCTCACTCTCTGCTCCAGAGTCTAGGGGCCCAGTGACAGGAAAGAGGTCAGGACCCAGACTTCAAGGTCCTGCCCTGGAAGAACAGTGGCCTTCGGGCTCCTGGCCTGCCTTCAGGTCCCAGCGACTGACACATAAAGGACACCCACTCCCCTGAGGCCCCGACATTCCCCTGGGGCGCCCAAGGGCCTCCTGGGCCTCAAGTCACAGCCAGGACCGAGTTCTAGGGGCCATTTGTCTCTGAAGCTACTAGTACAGACACTCCATGTCTCTACAGGAGACCCCTGGGGCAGCTCCCATCCCCGCCCAGATGTCACCCAGCTGGGCTTTCAGCCCCTTCTAAAAGGACAGCGCTAACTGGTACAGCTTTTCAAATCACCAGCCAGACCATTGCCTCCATACTCACACACATTCCCTGGGGATGCTGGCTAGAGATGAAATCCTAGCCCGAAGCCAGGCTCAGCCTCTCTCCTGGGACTCAGAGACTTCTCTCTGCTGGTCCCCAAACCTAAGTGGGCAGCCGTCCAAGGTGCTGCCATGGTCGAAGGTCACAGGGGAGGGGAAGGACATGGGGGCCAGGCCCCAGAGCAGAGATGCACAGTCTCGGCAGCCGAATGGGAGGGACAGAGCCTGAATTCAGCCTGTGCTGGCAGCCCTGGCTCATTGTGCTCCAGGGATTTCTGGCCTTATGTAGGTCAGAGGCCCCAGCACCCCAGAGACCAAGAAGCCCAGCATCCAGCTCTGCCTTCTCCAATCTCCTCTGGCCTCAGCTGCTTTTCTGAGAAGACTCCAAAGCTTTAAGGCACAGACCCCCTTAAATCATTACTGCTTTGTCTTCACACACTGCCTTACAGAGCAAAAACGATGCCCCCTTTGGAAACAGAATGCCTGATCTCTGAAAGTCAGCTTTACTGGTCCGAGAAAACAGTCTCCCCTTTGGAAAAGGCCCAGACAGCACTTGGGTCAGGGCCTAGGCCCATTCTGCTGGCTGTACCACAAGTGATTTGGGACCCAGACGGTGGCAAGGGACAGACTGGCCCAAGCCATTCCATGACACTCCTTTCTCTAGCCCAAAATACCCTGGACTTGCCTATCGGCCAATTCTGAGACAGTCAGGTCCAAGTAGCCATGAACCCTTGGTGGCTGAGGAGGCCAAGGCACAAGCTGCCCTCAAGCATCCCATACACACACACATGCATACACACACACATGCATACACACACATACACACGCACACACACACACACACACGCACACACGCACACACGGCAGAATCCCACCCCAGACACCCCAAATCAGTTTGAGATGCTGCACCGTTGACCCTTCATTAGTCTGGACACCTAGTTAGGCATATTCCAGGCACTTAATCACAACTTTTTGAGTAAATAAATACAAACAACTCAACTCAAAGAGTATTTATGATGGGCCTACATAGGAAATGTGGAAAGAAAGAAAAAAATTACAAAACAGCCCCTGTCCTCAGGGCAGCTCTATCCTACTTGGCAGGGACAACATAGAAACAGAAAAGTAAATGGAAGTAATTTGAGAAGGAGAAGCACCAAGTGAGGGGACCAGAAAAGCTGTGTCAGAGGTGACTCTGGTGTTGGGCCTTGAAGGACAGGGATTCCAAGAGGCAGAGGGGATGAGGGTACACACTCCAGGCACAGCTTGGACAAAGGTGTGGAGGCGAGAGGTGAGAAAGCTGAGTTTGGGGGACAGCAATTGGTCTAGAAAAGTGTGCAGGCAGAGTTTGTGATGGAGAGTAAGAGGAGAGAGGGAAGAAGCCCAAAGCCACACTGGGAAGGCTCCCAGGAACCAGGCACATGGTCTCACCTGGGCTGAAGATGACCTGGGAGGCTGTACAAAGGATTGGCAGGGGAGAGGAGAGACTAGAAGCAGGAGACCAGAGGCTGGGGGCTGGGCAAGGGATGGTCGGGGACAGAGGCTGATGGGGAGGAAGTGCCAGTGCCTCAAGAGTCACTGACCTCAGACAGCCAGAGTTGGGAAACAGCTTAAATCATCTTGACAAACAGAGAAACAGTCACTGTGGTTATTGAGGGCTTAGCTCATTAGCAGCTGGTCCCCACCCCATACACCAGGACCCCCAGCCACTAGATACCATCTCTATTTAAACCCTCTTCTAAAAAGCTGGGGAGCCAATCAGAAGCATGGGATAGGGGGAAGATCCTCTTGAGAACAGGGAGGAGACATGAAGCCTGGAGAAGCCCAGCAGGCAGGCTGGGGCAGATGGTGAGCAGCCCTGCAAAGCACCAAGTCCTTGGGGGGGCACCCACAAAGCAGAACTCCCTAAGCACTCTGGGGGAGGAGCTAGGGCAGACCTCTCCCTCACGGCTGTAGAAGGGGACCCACGCTATGTTCCCAGTCTTCCCAGTCACCCAGTAAGGCAGATGAGCTTAGTTTTATTACTACCCCCTCCCATTTTAAAGATGAGGAAACAGGCTGAGAGCAGTGAAATGACTTGTCCAAGTTAGTGTCTGAGGCAGGATCTGAACTCAGGTCCTCCTGATTCAGACTAGATGTGCCATAAAAGTCTCAAACTTGAAGTGTTCAGAACTGAACTCATTCTCTTTCTTTCCCCTCCTCCTAACTTTCCAGTTATCAAGGGCATGACCATCCCCTCAGGCCTCCATCCCCCCAGGCCCTCCAGGCCCCCAGACCTCCAGGTCCCTGGGCTCCCAGCCTAGGAGTCATCCAGGACTCCTCCCATCAGGAGCCAAGGCCTGTTGTTTCTGCCTCTGAGGTGCCCTCTCCCTCCACCAAGGCACCAGTCCCTATCACCTCACACCCGGCCCACAGTAATGGGTGCTGGGAGATCTGCCTGCCCCAGGCCAGCCCCTCCTCCATTCAGCACTAACCACAGATCCGACCAGGCCTATGCTAAAGATGGCACACAGAGGAAGGTGAAATACTGCTCCCCAATCCCATGGCACTCCTCATCTAGTGGGGAAGACAAGGGGCCAATAACTGTATGTACAATGC
>CM053599.1:3229024-3250967 GCA_028646575.1 Pseudocheirus occidentalis
TTTGGGACTCAGTGTTATGGTTTCTGAATAAAGACCTTGGTTCTGCCTTCCATGTGGAGAGTTTGCTATATTTTGTGATCCAAAACTACACCAACATATTCATAACCATCATGGGTGTTGTGAATATCTCATTATTGATACAGTCGCAGAGGCAGATGGGTCAGAACAACCACCAGCAACCACCAATTGATCCATCAATCGATCAGTTGCCTCCACGGTCTTCTTTCCTCTGCTCCCTCCCCTTCTCACAGCGAGTCTGTCCATTGGCTCAGCCTCCACTCTCTTGATTGTTGCTAATGATCTATACATTTCGCAAGTCTTTTTTAAACCCATTTCTTTATTTACTAATTCAATTGCTCGCCTGCTTTCTGTCCCGTTATTTTCTCTTCAAATCCTGGTTGGTGGACGCATTCAGAGATAAAAGTTTGCCTCTGAGAACTGCCTCAGCTGATTCCAAGCATTCTGTCATGCTGAGGGCATGAGGGGTCTTGGGCATCCGTGAGTGGAGAGCTTGACACACTGGTGGTGGAGGGTCCTGGGCCAGCATCTTGGCCCTTCCCGGGAGCACAGCAAACGTCTCCAGCCCCAGACTTCGACATGGACCTTACCAGTCCAGGCTGATGACCTCAGTGATGAAAAGAGCCCAGAGCCCCATGGTCTGTGTGCTGAGGGCTTGGGAAGAACAGGGAAGGTATGGTGCCAACAACGTGCATAAGAGGGCCTGCATCTCCATGTGGAAAGGCTGGGGAGCCTGCTTCTTGTGATGATGTGGAACAGCAGAGCCTCTGAGAAGCATCTGTAGAGAACCCATAAGGGGTTCAGGCCAGGAAACATGGCAGACAGAAGATTCAGAGAAGATCCAGCTTTAGCCTTACCGTTCTTGGTCTGGGGATGATGCTCCAAGGAGAAGGGCCTTGGTTCATGGCCTCTTCTAGGAGAAGGGAACAGAACCATTGACCTTAGAAGTTCTGAAAGTCTGGAGAAAGAGCCACAGGAATCCAGGAGTTGTAGTGTGGGCTGGGGTCTGCAGCCGGCTCAGTCTCAATACCCCAAGAAGTAAGGCAGGACTTTCAGAAGCAGAAATCAGGTCCCATTTGGACATGAACTTGATGGGACCAAGGCTATGTAGGAACTGAGCTAAGTCAAGCCTGTTATCCCTAGAAACCAAGGCAGCATAAGGAAGAATACGTCCCCAAGGCCCTGGGGAGGGGAACATTTGTATAACTGTATCTACTGTGTCTTTGAAGTAAATATCCCTCTGTAAAAGCCAATCAATGTTGAGTGATTAATAGGAACAGGGTGTTAGTGACTGGCACCACTGGTGGGGGCTCAAGCTGATGGCAGTAGAGAAGAGTCCTTCAGAGCAGCACAGAACCCTGAGGAGAGAGACATGGCAGGTCCAGTGCTGGGAGAGAGGGTCGGAGCAAACTTGCTAGAGGTGTTGTCCTTCTGAGACCTGAGGCCAATAGAGACCAGGTTGGACTTCTCCAAAAAATAAAGACAATTCTTCAAAATCAGACACAGGGCAAATCACCTGTGTACCCGGCCCAATCCCAAGGAACCTGGGATCCGTGGCTGCCTACACTCTTCCACTCTGATGTCTCCCAGCACTTCAAACTCAGCTTGTTTAGAACCTAGCTCATCCTCTCTCCTCCTGAACCTGCCCTTTCTGTGGACCACTCTGTGACAGAAGCACCAAAATCTACCCCATTTTCCATGTTTAAAACCTCAGTATCATTGTTCTTTCTGTCTCCTTCACTTCTAATACCCTTTCACTCTGTACTTTGGTGGTCCACCCCACTCTTCCTCTTCTAGCTGTCCCTACCTAAGACAGGCCTTGTTACCACCTCACCTGTGAATTATTCTGATACTAAGGAGTAAGATTCTGGTCACATCATTCTTCTGCTCAGAATTCCTCAGGAGCCCTTTTGAGCCTAGCTGGTTAAGTTCTAAGGATCTCAGAACCTCAGGTTTAGAAGGGGTCTCAGTAGTAAGCTGGTATAGCCCGCAGTGAAAGGAATTCCCATAGAATACACCCAACTCTTCTGTGTGGCATTCAAAGCTTTCTATCAGCTAGTGCTACCTTGGAAGAATGTATTGTGCATGCACTGGTGCAACCATCCTAGAGAACAATTTGGAACTATGCCCAAAGGACTAAAAACCATGCATGCCCTTTGACCCGGGATACCTCTGAGACAAGTCTGTATCCCAAAGAGATCAAAGCAAAGTAAAAAAGGTCCACATGTATACATATATAAAATATTTATAATATTATATTTATATTATAAAATATAAAAATATTTATAGCAACTCTTTGTGGTAGCAAAGAATTAGAAATGGAGGGGATGCCCATGCACTGGGGAATGGCTGAACAAGTGGTGGTATGTGATTGTGGCAGAATAATATTGTGCCCTAAGAAAAGATGAAGGAGATGGTTTCAGAGAAACCTGGGAAGACTTGTACAAACTGATGCAGAGTCGAGTGAGCAGAACCAGGAGACTATCACGTACCGTTAACAGCTACATTGTAACAATGACCAACTGAAAGACTTGACAGTTCCAAAGAACCCAGGAAGAAACGTGCTGTGGACTTTCAGAGAGGGAATGGATGGACTCTGGGTGCAGACTGAAGTATAAATGGCTCACTTCTTTTTCTTGCTTTTTTTGCAGCAAGGCTAATGGAAAGATGTTTTGCATGATTTCACATCTATAATTGATATCCCACTGCTTGCCTGGGAGGATGGTGGTGCATTTACAATCATAGGGAAGGGAGAAGGGGAAAGGATAATGAGTTCTGCTTTGGACATGCTGAGTTTAAGATGTCTACTGGACATGAGCCATCTCCGGACCCACCAGCTGGTGATGAGCTTTCTTCTCCCGGGTGCCTGTACCTCCTCGGTGTAGTATTGCTGGTCTGTTGTGGGACAGCTCTGGGGCTTGTGCCTGTGCCCCTGCAGGACTCAGCCTTCAGAGGTCTGGGAGGCAATCTTACCCAGACTTTGCAGCAGGTACTTACTAAATGCTTGCTGAATTGGGCCGGGGCTCTGTCACCTCCAGTGACGAAAGGGGAAGCGGGGCTGCTGACTTTGATCAGGAGGAAGAAGTTGCCCTTCCCGATGAAACACTGTCACAGGATGGTGTTACATTACAGACACGCGTACACTCTTAGTGCTGACTGCTGAGTCACTGGACAACTCGCAGAAGCCTCGTAGGTCCTTTAAGAAAAGTGATATAATGGGAGTAGGAGCTTGACTATGGCCTGCTGTCCCATTAGCTGTACTTCCCTCAAAGCAAGAGGGTCTCCAGCTACTTCCCTTTTTGGCTTCCAGAGCCTGGGCTGTCATGCCCACAGCTGAGCCACCTTGCTCAATGGGCCCCTAATCTGAAAAGCCAGCTGACAAGATGGCAGCCAGCACTCACTATAACCAATGGAACTGGCAACCATGAGAAGCCCATCATGGGAGAGCCTAGATTTAGAACAGCAAAGGGCCTTAGAGCCACCGTGCCCAATCCCCTCATTTTACAGAGAAGAAAACGGAGACTTCTGAGACATGGGAAGTGACTTGTCCAGGGCCCTACATCTAGCAAGCATCTGAAGCAGGATTAGAGCTCGGGGTTTCCTGACTCCACGTTTAGCATTCTATCTACTAAGGCACTAAGAAAGGCACAGGACCATGCTTAAAACTCACCCAAAGACTGACTGTCTTCATCAGAGACCCCAGGTCTTGGTCCCTTGATCCCAAAGCTCAGAGAACAGTTTCCAAGTTCGGGCAAGAAAACAAAGTCTCCTATTTTATTCAGAGGAGACAGAGACATCTCATGCCACACCGAGGGTGGTGTACACCGCCCCCCCACACACACACATGGACTCAGGACACCCTCATGTGCAATTTCAACTTCTCAAAGTCACATTTTCTCTAAGCTCATTGTAGATGTGGTTCAGCTGGTATCCCACGTGAGGCTCAGCTTTGGGTCCATCACAGCCCAATCCGGCAGATGTTTTCTCATGACTCACTCAGTGATGAAAGATTGCACAGGCATGGTTAGGCCCTTGATGCCTGGGCTGCCAAGAGGCTTCCTTCCAGGATGGCATCCTTCACACTTCACCTGGAGGAGCTGGCGGCCATTCCTGACTCATCCCATGACATTCTCAGTGTCCAAGAGCCTTTGCCTCCACGTGCTCATATGATCCTACTCCCCAGGCACTGGGAAACCTGGGCTCCTGACTCAGTGTTGCCGCTAAGCAGCAGGTACAGCCCGAGACCTTAGCTCCCCATTCCCCCCATCAGAGTGTGAGCTCCTGGAAGGCTGGGATGATTCTGTTCCTCTATTGGCATTCCCAATGCTTACCCGGGGTAGACACTCAAATGCCACTTCTACCCTACAATTCCATATCTGGAAGAAGAGGTGGTGTGGGGAGTGCCCTGGTTCCAGGGCATCTGCCTCTGCAGCAGGTAGAGACTGGACTGAAGGCCTCTATGTGGACTTCCCTTCGGCTCAAGAGTCAGGCTCTCATGAAACCTGGCCGACCACTTAGTGGATGGTGCCTTCCAAGAGCTACGTGTCCAGGGACCTATCCAGGGCCAGCACTGCGAACAGGAGTCATAAACAAACGCCCATGTGGGGCAGCTGAAAGATGCCAGGCCCCTGCCCCTAAACGTCCTCTCCCATGACTTGGGGGATGGATTCCTATCATACAAACTGTCCCTCGGTGGCTGGCTCAGACTGGGCATTGTCAGGATATGACAGATCTCCAATACACTTCCAGTTCATGGGAGCCTCCGAACCTGGGTACTAGTGGAGGGAAAGGAGGGAGGACCCCAAGCACACACACACACACACACACACACACACACACACACACACACACACACACACACACACACCAGTGCAGATCCACTCTCGACGTCACCATCATAGACTCTGAGAACATGAGAACTAGACCATCCTTAGATGTCATTGTCTTTCATCAGCAAGAATCTAAGAATCACAGCACAAGAGACAGCTGGCCCTGAGGGCCAGGAGACCTGGGTTCAAATCTTGCTTTTGACACTGCCAGGCTTTGTGACCTGGACAAGTCACCTCAGTCTCTAGGACTGTAAGTTGCAGAAAAGGTGCCGACCTGTACTCATAGACAGAATTTCCCCCCTTAGAATTCCCTAGGCCAATAATATTAGAGATTCAGACCCAAAATTTAACAACAAAACTGTCTCCAACATAAAGACCTGGAGCAATGGAGAGCTCACTATCTATCATTCCACAGGGTTAGGAAGTTCCCCCTTAAACAGAACCAGAACCTGCCTCTCTGTCATCCCTCTCCCCTGCCCACCCACACCCCACCCCTCCCGTCCTGTGCTCTAGCAGCAGGGAAAACAAACAGCAGGGTCTCAGCCACTCTATTGCCAAGCCAAGATGGGGGCCCCAGCATCCAACGAACATGTCTGCTCCTCCTTGGCAGGTCCTGGGGTGATGAGCCAGGGAAGGCAGGGGAGCTGAGACTGAGCACTGGGAGCCTCCTACTCATACAGAGTGGGAGAAGGACCCATAGCTAGCTATGAAGACTGAGGAGTCAGGAAGGGCCAAGGGTGGGGGAGACCCTGGCTTCCTGCACAGTACCCAGCATGCAACAGGCGCTTAATAAATACTGAGTGACTCAGGATGGAAGGAGACGTCTATACTCAGAGAAAGATCCAGAAAGAACAGAGTGTAAATGGAGACTGAAGCAAACTACCTGCTCTCTTTCCTTTCCATGTTTGGTTTCCCATTGTTCATTCTATCGGTTACAACCCTTCTGTACAACCAGAATAATGTCCAATGTGAAAGTATTTGCAGATCATATACTTGATCGCAAGCTGCCATGGTGGGGGCAGATGCTTCTCCCCATGGAAAGGTCTGGCCTGCCAAGGCCCCATCCCTCACCCCTGCTCCTCTGGAGTCATGAGAACACACAAGGATTCTGCTGAAGTAACACTCTTCTCTAACCCGGCATTTGTCCAGGGCTGGCACTGGCCACATGCCCCTGCTCAGGACCCTAGAAATGTGGTGAATCCTCCCCTTCCATCCCCCAGTGCCAGGGTTTGGCATCATGCCCAGTTGGTGTTCGGGTGATGGGAATGCTGCAGCTGGGGGTGGGGGGAGGGTGAGAAAGCCAAGATCTCTGGGTCACTCCCTCCACCCCAGTGCCCTGTGCCAAGTGCTCCTGGAGTCTTGTATAATCAAGTGACAGTGTCCGTATGCCCCTCCCACCAAGGCACACAGGTGTAGACATTGCCCAGCTGGGGCCATCAGGGAGGTGTAGGAACATGGGCAGGAGGCAGGGAGACATGGCAGGTAATTCAGTCCCTTCCCCACTAACCCAGGCTCCAAACCAGCCTCCTCACACAGACTCACCCCGGCAGTCTGAGGCACAGGTGATTCACAGGCTGAACACCTCCAAGCAATCCCCACTGGAGATGAGGCCTCAGATCGAGAGACCTGAGAAAGCTTCCATTGCAATCCCTCATCTTACAAATGGGGGAACTGAGGCACAGAGAAATCAGGTGTCACTCAACATCAGTCATTAATTAAACCCCACTAGGTGCCAGGCCCCTACTAAGCACTGCAGATACAAGGAAAGGCAAGGAGCTCCCTCAAGGAGCTCACTGTCCAATGAGGGAGACGAGGGGCAAATGACTTTGTATGAACGAGCTACAGAGGGAAGGCCTGGCATTGAGACTGGCTGGAAAAGGCCTCCGGGAGAAGGTGGGGTTTCAGCTAGGGCTTGAAGGAAGCCGGGAGGCAGAGACAAGGAGGGACAGCATCCCAGGCAGATGGTTGGGAGATGGATCCCAGAGGCTTTAGAAGCCACAAGGCTTCATGCTGATCTTGGAAGTAACAGGGAGTCAGTGGAGCTTACTGAGGAGAGCAGCCCGACCAGACCTTGCTTCAGGAAGATTGCCAGGACAGGAGAGGAGACAGGCCTTGAAGAATGAGATTCTGTTTGCCCAAGCCAGACCTCGTAGGGATCCTCCCTGCAGCATCCCTGCCAACTGGCCGGCCCTCCATCCTCTGCTTGGAGGCCCCAGGTGAGCAAGCACTCACCGCCTCCCGAGGATGTCTCTGCGTGGGGAGTTCTTCCCACATCTTCATCCACCGATGCTAGCACTGCCCTCTGGGGCTGAGCAGAAAAGTCGGTTTCTTCTTTCACTGTCTCTAGCCCCATCCTTTAGACCTCCCCTCCAAGGCTCTGTTCTCCAAACCAAACATGCTCTGATCCTTGGCTAGCGAGCTCCTCATGCCAGGTGCACCTCCTCCCACCCTGACTGCACCAACCTGCCTCTGGCCCCATCCTAGAGTGATCCAGATGGCTCCCACCATGGTCACAGGGCCTCAGAGTAAGACCTCAAGGTTGAGAACTCAGAGACCCTACATAGCCCAACCTCCTTGTTTTTTCTAGACAAGGAAACAGATTGAGACGGGCTTGACTAGCCCGAGATTACCCAGCTGGTAAGCACCAGGGGCAAGTGTGGAAGTCAGACCTTTTCCCCGCAGACCAAGGCTCTCCTCCGCCCCATCCACATTGCCTTATGAACCCCCAGGCTTCAGAGCACCACCCCCAGAGCAGGCACACTAGTATAAACCAACACAGGCAACACCAGCCTGTCATGGGGAGTCAGGAAGGCCCAGGGTGGGCTCCAGGGGACACTGAAGTCACTGCTTTAGGAAGCCCAGGCATTTCTGCTGGAGAAAGTCCAAGCTCAGAGCATTGCTTCTCTGGCTTCCCCCCTCACCAAGCAATGAATCTACAGGCTGCAGGGTTACTGACCGACAGGAATAATCTGACTCCTTAATGTGGTGGCCAACCTGACCAGGGGCCCGCAAGGACCCTGCCCACAACACTGACCCTGTTGGCACAGTTACAGTCACTCACAGGGCAGTGAATCCATGCTGCCTTCCTCGCGGCATGGCTGGTTTGAATTAAGAGAAATTCCCAGCCTTCACTCCCATTTCCTTTCCCTCAGACCCATGAAAAAGCTTGAGTTTGTTGGGAGGCAGAGTACTGTGCTGGGGAAGGAGGGAAGAGAAGGAAGGCACGGGGAGGCTTGGTTGCTGGCCACTTGGCAGGTGCTGAACTTTTCCCCATTCCACAGGGAAGCTGAATATGCCCTTTTTTCTTACTGATTTTTGACAGAATGACTTGGATTCCCTTAGGCAGGTCCTGGGGTGGCCTGGGGCTTCAGGCAGACAGAAGTGTTCTTCCTCTCTGCTTCTGTTTTTAAAATGATGCCCAGGTGTTCATGTGCCAGGGATCTGAGGAGCTTTAGTGCTGAGGCAATGCCCTGAGTTCCCCAAACATCTCCCCATGGGCCTGGTCTTCACCATTAGACCCTCTTCTTCAGGTTGAGGCATTAAGTGATCAAGGCTTTTGGTAAAATAGATGACTGGGAGGAGGAGTGAAACAGGGTGCCACACGTGTCATTGCTCAGAGGATCCAGCCAGGCTCCAGGTCTTGGGAAGTGGGACGCAGGCCTGGCAGACTAGCAAGGGAGGAGAAAGGGAAGGGCCCAAGGTCCTGAGGCCCACTCTGTGGGAAGAGCAGACCTAGTGGGCATGAGGGCCCTGCCTGGTCCTTCCCAGGTGCAGCCCACTGTGGTCTGAAGAGGACAGCAGAGATGGGGGAGGAGGGACCAAGGTCATATCTTGCTTAGCACACCAGCCTACAAGTGCTGGGATTCGCCTGCATTTTCCAGAGCGTGGAAGGCTCCCTGCTTTGGAAGCCTTTTCTCTTGTTTACTTTGCCCAGTACCCGAAGAGTTGGAGAGGCCAAGAATCTGGTCCTAAGGGAGAGTTCGTTTAATGCTGGACACAAGGCAGCCTTACAGCCTGGAGATAGAAGCTGAGCTCCTTGTCTCTGCAAACCCTGCAAATCCCAGTCAAAGGGCAGACGGATAACTGAGCTGCCAAGTAAACTCCTGCTCCTAGAGTCTATTGCCTGGCCTTCCCCAGGCCCTGAGACCTTGGCTAACCTCAGGGCTACACCATCACCTAAGTGGTGAGGATTCTCAAAGGGGAAATCAAGCAGAGGAGGGCAGAGCTCAGAAAAGCAGCTGGCTTTTGGGGTGGTGCAGGGGCTACACTTCAAGTTCCTGGCCATCCCAGCAACCAAAGATGAAGGTAGTTCAGCGGATAGAGCACTGGTTCTGGACTCAGGAAGGCCTGAGTTCAAATCTAGCCTCAGATACTTCCTAGCTGTGTGACCCTGGCCAAGTCACTTCACCCTGCTTGCCAACATTTCCTCATTTGCAAAATGAGCTGGAGAAGGAAAGGGCAGCTTCTGCAGTATCTTTGCCCAGAAAACCCAAGTGGGGTCCCAAGGAGTCAGGCATGACTGGAATGACAGCAACAGTGCCCTGTGACCAACAGAAGCTTCTTGTTAACTGAGTTCAAAAGCTAGGAAGACAGGTAGGTTTGAGCCTGTGCAGAAAGCCTGCAAGACCAGCTGGAGGCTGCCCCTGGGCCAAGCTCCCTCTCCCTCCTCATGCCACCTCCAGAGTCCCAGCTGCCTTCAAAGCCCAGCTCGGGGGCCCTCCTCCTGCCTTCTGTCTCTGAATGAAAGCTCTTTGGCCTTCCTTTATCCAGGGCTGGGCACTTCCTTCCTTGGGTCCTGTGTTCTCCCCACCAGTATCATGGGTGTGCTTCCTCAGCTGTCCCTCTCTGGCCTCACTGCCCACCCAACCTTTCCTCTTCTAGTCCCAGAGGGGCTCCTACTCTGCCCCCCACCTGGGACCTTGCTCCCACTCCTCCCTCCTGGCTCGTCCCACCTTGGCTCAGGAGTCACCCCCTCTCTCTTTCTCTTACCCATCTCCAGTCTCTCCCTCTCCACTGCTTCCTTCCTGAGGTGGGACGGCCTTTCCAGTCCCAGAAAAGCCCACCCTTGGCTCTCTTCCTCAACAGCCCGACTTCTTGGCATTTGAGAAGGCATTCTCCAAGAACTATGGGGTCAAAAGACAAACAATCAACATCCACCTGAAAAAATGCTCCCAAGTCACTAAGCAGCAATCAATTGGAAGGGGAGAGGTTCTGCTCCCAGTCCAAAAAAGGGCAGTGACCAATGGTTGAGGCCGGTCGGTCTGGAATGCAATCTGGAATTCTGCTCCAAGTGTTACTCAACTGCGCATCCCCTTTGACTCAGCAACACAGGCCCAAGACTAGACATGCTCCAGAGAGATCAAAGAAAGGGGAAAGCCCAGAAGTCTTGAGAGCAGCTCTTTCTGGGACGGTAAACAGTTGTGACCCAAAAGAGCACCAGGAGGTGGGGAATGGCTGGGTAAATGGTGGCAGAGGAATGTCCTTGGGTACAAATGGGCTGCGAGATCAGATGGCAGAGAAACCTGGGAAGACTTATCTGAATCGACACATAACCAGAAGAACCAGTCACACAGCAACAACCACACTTAGCAGAATCAGCTTTGGAAGGCTCAGGACTGAAAAACCTCCCATCAGTCGATACCCATTCCCCTGTGGCCTGGCCCCCTCCCAGCCCCAGAGTGAGTCCAGCAGCCTTCTCACAGGCCTACTTCTCTGGCCCCCACCGTCCATCCTGTCACAGCGTCACTGTGCACACACATGTACATGTGGTGGAGATACACCTGTAGCACCCAGTGCCTTCTATGGAAGCTGCCTGGGAACCAAGGCTCTCCCCAGTATGATCCCCCTTTTCGGTCCTCCAGCACCTTCCCACTAAGCTGGACTCACCTTCTACCCTAACATACCTTGTGCTTCCAGTTTCCAGACTACTACTAGGGAAGCACAGTTCTCCCCCACACCCCAGATGTCAGTACCTTGGGACACAGGCCCAGTTGTTCCAGCCTAGTTATAACTCTGCTTGTAGCTAAGCTAGGTCAGGGCAGCTAAGTGGTCCGGTGGAAGGAGCGCCCAGCCGAGTCAGGGGGACTCATCTTCCTGAGCTCAAATCCGGCCTCAGATACTTACTAGCTGTGTGACCCTGGACAAGTCACTTAACCCTGTTTGTCTCAGCTTCCTCATCTGTAAAGTGGGCTGGAGAAGGGAACGGCCAACCGTTCCAGTGTCTTTGCCAAGAAAACCCCAAACAGGGTGATGAAGAATCCGACATGACTGGAATGACTGAATAACAACAAAAAGCTGGGTCGGTTCCACCAGCCTGGGTCCAGAGCTACACCAAGTCAGTGGCTGGCCAGACCGGTGCTGAGGAGGCTCAGGCCCTCACAGCCATGTACACGCAGAGTCCCTTCCCTGGGCTCTCTCTGACCCCCTCCCCTAAGGCCCCAGCAGGGCAGGCAGGTGGCCCTGGGCAAGGCTGGCACATTAGCCATGGGCTGGTGGATCTACAAAGTGCAGAAAGAGGAGTGGGGCTGGGGGGAGGAGGGAGGTGAGATCTGGGAAGTGGGCAGGGCTTTCTGGAATCCAAATGGGCCCTTACTGTAAATGTTTCTGGGCTTCAGCTTTGGTGTCTGTAACCAGCAGCTGATCCGGCCTCCCCACACAAACAGTTCCTCAGCTCTGCTGGCTTTGGGATGGAATAGGGAGTAGGGGGTGAATGTACAAGGCACATAAGGCCAGATCTGCCCTCCCAGAATTTGGGCTTCAGCGCTGGGGTGGCCCTGGCCCCAGGGCAGCCTCACAGCCAGGAAGGCTCTGAAGTTTCCTCCATCCCCTGCCCTCCATCCCCCTCCCCCAGTTCAGGGGCCCTGACTGAATGGGGATGGGGGGATTTTACATGTCTGTCACTGCCTTTATAGAGCCACATAGGGAGAGAAGTGGTGGACCTCTGGAGGTTACAACACCTTCATCCACATGGGAGGAAATGGAGAAGCCTAGTCCAAGGTCACATGGTGGGTAGATTCCAACCCAGAACCCTTCTCAGGAGAACCTGGGCAAAGACAGTTTTCCTTCTTCTCTTTGTCTCACTCGCACATGCCCACCTGTGCCCCAGGGCGCTCCCTCTGCCCTGGGGAGCTGGCCAACTAAGACCTCTGCTGATCTGCTCTGGTGAAGAGGCTCACACTGGGAGTTCCCACTCAGCTGAGAGCACTAGCCTGGCCCCAAATGTTTTCCCTTTATCCTCATAACACCCCTAGAAAGTAGACATTACTACTGTTCCCATTTTATGGATAAAGGAACTGAGGGACAGAGAGGCTGGGACCCAGCCGGAGTCACCCAGTGTCTGAGGGGAGATTTGAACTCGGTCCTCCTGACTCCAAGGCCACCCATCTGTCTTCCTGTCCCTCATCCCCTCTCCCCTCATAAACCTGCCAAGAACAGGAAAGAGTCAGAAGGTCCTGACATAGCCAAAGACAGGCATGAAGATCATGAACCAGGAGAGCTTGGCCTGGTGGGCAAAGCCCTGACCTTGGAGTCTGAGTCCTGGGTTCACGTCCTATCTGTCACACCACTTACATGCCCTGGAATGGGAGCCTTCCCATCTCTGGACCCAAGGTTCATTCCCTGTAAAATGGACCTGTTAGACTCTATGGTCTCTGTGATTCCTTCTGGTTCTAAATCAAGAACCCCAAGGTGCCATAAACAGGCCAGAGAACCCCAAAATGGAAGCCACCATAGAAAGATCAGGGTTCAGGGGGTAGTCCAGTCCTGTGGTGTCATTAGTGCTGGGGTCTCCCAAAGAGGAAAGGCCATCACCACCCAGACAGGGCAGTGTCTGCAAATGAATGGGCCTGGGGTCCTTCCTTGGGCCTTCATCACTGGCTGGCCAGTGACTGTATCACAGCCTCAAGGACAGTCCCTGGCACACAGTGGGTGTTCTGTACTAGACGACAGGGTTGGGGATAGTATGGAGTGTAGAGGGGCAGTCAGAGGGGAGAGATGAGAGGGGCCAGGCTTCCCCTTAATGGAGGGGAGAGGCAGGCTCCCCCTCTAATGGGGGGAAGGTCCAGCTCCCTCTAGTGGGGGGTGGGCCCAGGCTCCCCCTCTAAAGGCAGGCAGGGTTGGGGGGATTGGAGGAGCCAGCACTCTCAGATGGGTCTTCAGCAGGTGCCCCAGGAGGGCTCTAGCCAGCCACACGCCTGCCATTTTGCTCAGCAGAAGCATGGCTCTCCACACATGCATACATGTGTCATGCAGGGTGGTAGCATGTACCCATTTGTCTCCCACACATTCCCAGCCGCACATACATCCACATACTTAGGAGAGAACAGAGTGTGACATAAACAAAACCCAAAATAGGCTTTTCAAACCATGAGTGACAGGACCCAAGGCATCCATCTCAAATCCGACCTACTTTAAATTCCTCAACAAGCCACCGACAGATGCTCTCTGTGCGCTGGAAATTAATTTTAGAAGGTGTCCCCTTACACGCATTATCCCTCCCCCACACACTGCCCAGCAGGCAGCTCTGGGACCCTGGGGGAGGTCCCCCAAAGGGGCCCCGGGGGAGCCCTCAGCTCATCCAGATCAAGCCCTCTTTCGACAGATGAAGAAACTGAGTCCACAGCTGTCTGCATGTTGTCTCCCCATTAAATTATGAGTGCCTGGAGGGCAGAAACTGACTTGTTTGATTAGCACACAGTAGGTGCTTAATAAATTCGTGGACCATCTCCAGGCCCCTGGCTGGGGGGCAAACCAGAGCCTACACTGGTCTCTGCCTCCTGGGCCAAGGCTCTAGGCATCCTCCAGCTTCCCAGGGGACCCCACCAACACAAACTCAGGGACCTAGAAGGTCCCTCAAGGTGGGGAAGAGAAGCATCTTGAAGGATGCTTTGGGTGTGGTCCTGCAGATCACCATTCCGGGGGGCATCGGTCCTCAAGGGTTCTACAGCACCCTCAGAACCAATGTATTTCAGAGTTGGTGAGGCAAGGAGGCCACCTGGCCCAGCATCTCAGACAGGCAACAGCCATCTGTTCTTTACCCAGAAAGTTCTTTACCCAGAAAAATTCCCATGAGAGGGAATCCTTTCCCCAGCCCGTTCTAGTAGGGCCACAGCCCAGGAGTCATGTCTTTGCGAACAGGAAAATGGGAGGACAGAAACACGCCAGAAGTGTGGAGGGCAAAGGGGGCACTGGCAGTCCTGATGGCAGCAGCCAGCTCAGCTCAGCTCAGCAGGGGCTCTCCGCACCCCTCACCAAACAAGGAGCTTGCTTCTCTTTTTAAATTTGCTTTTTTTTGGTGGAAGGTAGGACAGTTGGGGTTAAGTGACCCACCCAAGGTCACACGGCTAGTAAGTGTTAAGTGACTGAGGCCACAATTGAACTCAGGTCCTCCTGACTTCAGGGCTGGTGCTCCATTCACTGTGCCACCTAGCCACCCCAAAGCACTTGCTTCTTGTGGGTTAAACAAGCTCTGGGGACTCTTGCTCAGACTAAGAGGGGTTGGGCGGCCCAGACTCCAGGAGCTGGGGGCTTCAGATCAGAGGGAGGAGCAGGCAGCTGACTGACTGAGTTATTGAATCAGATGGGCAGCAAGGACAAGCAAGACCAGCTCCCATCCCTCCCAGTGCCCTCCAGAAGTAAAGGTGACCTGGGCACCAAATGACCCAGCCACATCCAGAGCTGCCAGAGGTCACTCCTTTGGCCTACCCACAATTCTCATCATGGAACAGAGGCTTCGCCTGGAGCATGAGGCTGGCAAAGTCCTGGCATCCTTCAGCTCCCCTGACCCTGTGAAGATGGACGGCCACTGATATTAGCATGCCCATGCATCAGACAGAGAAATTGAGCAGCAGCACAGGGGCAGGTAAGGTGGTCATGGGCCCAGGGCAGAGCCAGGAAGGGGAGCAGGGGCAGGTGAAGTGGGCATGGGCCCAGGGCAGAGCCAGGAGGAGGAGCAGGGGCAGGTGAAGTGGGCATGGGCCCAGGACAGAGCCAGGAGGGGGAGCAGGGGCAGGTAAAGTGGGCATGGGCCCAGGGCAGAGCCATGAGGGGGAGCAGGGGCAGGTGAGGCGGGCATGGGCCCAGGGCAGAGCCAGGAGGGGAAGCAGGGGCAGGTAAAGTGGGCATGGGCCCAGGGCAGAGCCAGGAGGGGAAGCAGGGGCAGGTAAAGTGGGCATGGGCCCAGGGCAGAGCCAGGAGGGGGAGCAGGGGCAGGTGAGGCAGGCATGGGCCCAGGGCAGAGCCAGGAGGGGGAGCAGGGGCAGGTGAAGTGGGCTTGGGGCCAGGGCAGAACCAGGAGGGGGAGCAAGGGCGGGTGAGGCATGGGTCCTCAGGGCTGACAAAGGATGCTTTTGGAAACCAGCTTATGAGCTTCCATATTTCTGTATCTGCAGCATCTACTTCAGGAAAGATCAGGTTGTACCATCAGGTCAAAGGTCTTTGTTGACAGAAAACAGAGCAGGAAGTGTCCTCCCCGCACTTGGCTCAGGAAACAGAAAGTCCCAGTTGGAACCAAGGCCGGCCTAAAGAAGCCTCAGCAGAGAACGGGGTGGGGAGGGGTGCTGGGGGGGAATGAGGAGTGATCAGGAAGGGGGAAGGAGAGGGGAAAAGAGGGGAAGGGGAAGGGTGGGGAGGGGATGCAGAGGAGCGAAGATGGGGAGGGGGGAGAAAGGGAAGGAAGAAGGTGGGAAGAAGGGGCAAGGATGGGGAGGGGAGCCCAAGTCTCTTTTTGTTACTGAGGGGTGGGCTCCCCACTTTGAAGCCTCCCCCCTCCTCCAAAGAGGATCATATGCCTAAAGCCAGAAGGGGCCTTGGAAGTCCTTAAGTCCGACACATTCACTCTTTTGACAGAGGAGGAAACTGAGGCAGCCCTACGGGCCCTGCACCTCGTGCCACCCCGCCAGCATCTTGGTTGGTAAAGTGCCTTCACACCGGCACACCCATTTCACAGATGACACTACTGAGGCTCAGAATACCTCATCTGAGGCCCTCCAACAGCGGCAGTGGAGCCCAAAGTTCTGGGTCACCCGCCCAGGACTCCTGTCTCCTGCCCTTCTCAGCATTAAACATTTATTGATGTCCAGGGCACATGAGTCACGAGGAAGCCCCAGAGGTAGCAGGTGTGGCCCCTGGAAGCCAAATCCAGCCCAGGGCACAACAGCCAGCAGGTCCAGGCCCAGGGCCCACACTGGGCTTTGCCCAAAGTCCTCGGCCCCTCACACTCATCTGACAACAAAGCCCGGCTCCTAGTGTGATTCTTCCCAGCGAGGGTCTGAGGCGGTCAGCACTGCCCAGCTCTGGGCCCACCTCTGAGCTCTTCCCAGCTCAGATCCTCCCTTCAGAGAGAAGCCATCCTCGTCTAAGATTTCCTTCCATTCGACTGGCCATTCACTGACCAACAGGCCCTCTTCCCCCCATAGACTGTGAGCCCCTTGAGGGCAGGAACCAAGCTTGGGCTTTGTATGTGCCTGTCCCACAGTAGAGGCTTAACCAATATTTACTGACTGTGACCACTGGGACCACCTCTCTTGGCTCAGGTAAACCCCCAGCAGCTTAACCAGGAGACACAGAGAAACAGCACAATTGGGCTGAGGTCCCAAGACACTGAGGGCACACCAATCTCCCCCGCTCATGATTCCTTTCATCTGGTCCAGTGACCAGGCTGGGAGGCCTGGCCTGGGAGGGCCAAAGTAAGTGCTGAGTGTGTGTGGCCCTCCAAGATCCTGAGCACAGCCCCTCCAAACTCTCCCACTCAAAACGCACACACACACACACACACCTATGCCCTGAGCCAGCAGCATGGGACCAGCATGGGACCTGTCACCATCCCTCTCCTCCAGATATCTCAAAGGGTCTCCACCACACTGCCTGCCCCAGGGCAAGGCTCCCTTTAACCTTTCGGGAAGCCCCTCCCCACCAAAACCATCTGGGCATCAAAGAAAAGGACCAAGAAGCTTTGCAAGCACTTGTTTGGAGCATGTCTGAGAAAGTTCATAAAAGTGAACCTCCTATTGTCCCTAAACCAGACACACTGCTTCAGAAGGGAGTGATCTCCCCATCCCTAGAGGGTTCTCATTTTTCTGCATCTCCCTAGTGAGGGGCTGAGCCAGCAGAGATGGGCGGCTCCATGATGTCAACAGGAAAGCATTTAGCTCGTTAGGCAGAGCCCAGCTTGGGAATGGAGAGATAACACAGCCAAGAGGTACGGCAGGGTTGGCTGCTTCTTCATCCCCATCGTCACTACCACCAAGCACTGGTTAAGCACCTGCTGTATGCCAGGTACTGGGGATACAGAGGAAGGCAAACACAGGTCCCTGCCCTCCCCATAGCCCAATGGAAGCCTAAAAGAATTCCTGCAGGAACCTTCGACAAGAGCTCCCTTAAAGCAGGGGCTGGAAATGTGATTGAGCCATACTTTCCACAAAATATTCTGCATTTGCCAAGAACAGTAGTGGAAACCCCACTAGTGGGACAGCACAGGCCAACTTTGTGATCTCTGTGCTGAGGCTCTGTCTGGGACCACCCTTTTCCTCCTCGGAATGTATGGGCAAAGGTGGAGAGGGGAGGGCTTCTTGTTACATATATGTGCAGCACACGGTTAGAACACAGAGATGTGCATCCTTCCCCTCTTGGCATGAGTGTAACAGATTGGGAGAAAGGGAAGTGGGGGCTAAGAGGGACAGCTTAGAGATCATCAGGCCCCCTCACTTTGTGTGTGTCTTTTCTCTGTCCCTTCCCCTTTTTCTGCAGTGGAAGTTTCTTTGAGCAGGTAGGTGCTGCTCATGCTAATGCTCCCTCACACAGGCCTCAGGGAGGCATTCCCCTCATCAATGAACCAGGAGGATGGAGAAAGTTGCCGCTCCGTGGAGGGCTCTCCTCAGACAGGTTTTAACGTGGGCCCAAAGGCAGTAAGAAACATCATGTCTTAAGAAACTCAGTCACCTAGTACTGGGATCAAAGACCAGAGTCAAGCCAGAGCCTACGTCAGCTCTCAGGAGGATTCATGCAAAGACAGGAATGAGGCAGGAGGGTGAAAAGAAGGTGGGAGACGCATCACGAGGCCAGCAAGGCAGGAAGTCAAGTCAGGTGCCTTGTGAATCTGAGTATCATCCAACAGGATAGGACCGGTTATCAACGAGGAAGTCATTTCACAACCCACTGTTGTCCATCAGAGGCTATCAGGAGGAAAGATCAGTCAACACCAAAGAAGAAACCAGGATAAAAGAGAGAAGGTCCCAGGCAGGTCCAACAGCTCCCACCCACCTGCTCAAAGAAACTTCCACTGCAGAAAAAGGGGAAGGGACAGAAAAAAGACACACACAGAGACTACATCAAACCCCTCCAGAAATGTGCCAGCTGCTCAATAATCACTAATCAATAATAATCAATAATCAATAACTCCCCAACAGGGAAGCCGAGAGCTCAGTAGGCAAACAGTCTATCTCCTCCCTGGGTAGAGGAACCTGGTAGCCAAGGGCAGGATGGTTACTGAGAACGGGCCACAAAAATCACAAGTGGCTTTACCTCACAAGACAGCCAAGAGTAGCCTGCAGAAAGCTTGGCACGAGGCCCACTGAGGGCCAGGAAAAGGCAGGAACATGTATGGGTGAGACGGAAGGAGAACCACAAACACACGACAAATGGAACAGCACCGTCAGCATGTCTCAAACCAAACATTCTCATCCCTCAGCGAGACCAAAGCCCCACATCTGTGTTCAATAGCTCAGTCCCAGCGTGCCCCGGGAGCAGCAATGGCAGTGGGTAAGCAGAGACCTGGACAAGTTCTCCAAGGTGAGTGAGTCTCGATGAGACCTAAACCTGGATGAGCATCTCCAGGAGGGACCAGAAAGCCTTTGATTGGTCCAGGAAGGAGGAGCCTCCACCTCTGGCCCCCTGATGGAAGCTCCGATCCTTCAGGGCTCAGACTGTCCTCTTTGTAATGCCAGCCTTTGCTTCCGGTTCTGTTCTCAGGGCCAAGCAGCCAGAGCACACAGACCTTCTTCCGTGTGACCGCCCTTTGATCACCAGAACACAGCAAGAGACTCTGGGTCACAGAGCAACTCTGTTGTCCGGACAATGAAACTGGGGGACAGGTCTGATGGACAGAAGCTTGGAAAAGAATAGGAGATGGAAACAAAAGGTGGGAATAAAACTATTCTTTAAATTGATTACAAATAAAAGATGTCATCCAGGGGAGCACCGCCCAAGAGACTTGGCGGAAAGATCACGGCCAGTGGCGGGGCCGAGAGGAGAGGCCGACAGACTAGACCAGACAACAGCTTCTAACCCAATCCTGTGGACCTTTCTCTTTCCTTACCCTTCAATCTAGCCCAACCGGCCAAGACACTCATTCCATCTCCACTCTCCATGCCTTTGCCCAGGCTGTGTCCCATGTCTGGAGTGCATTTCCTCCTCATCTGTGCCTCAGATAATCCCCCTCTTCCTTCTGTTCTGTTCCCATCCCTTTCTGCCCTCCCTCCCCAGGGACCTTTCACTGATTCAGCACATGCTTAGGCTGGTACTGGTCTCCCCTCTTAGACTATAAGCTCTTCCTTTGTCTGGTATCCCCAGTGCCTCCCACAGAAGCTGGAAAAGTCCTTTGCGTTCCTTTTTTTTTATTTCCTTACCTACAGGACCACCCCTTCCCTGCCCCCACCCATGGAGGGAAGGAGCTGTCTCATTTCTGTCTCTGTACACAGAAGATGCTTAATTCATGCTCCTTAGACTGGATTGGAGGTTATGGCATGCAATTCTCCAGTCATACAAATAAGCCACCTGGGAAACTCCTGCATCAGAACATCATTTGTTGCCAACATCCAGCCCCAGCGAAAGGTAAGGGCTAAGCTTTTCCTCTACCTTGCTAATTCCACTGGAGGGAGCTTTTCTCAGCCTGAGAATAAGGGTAGCAGTAAAGGGCTGACATGGTACTTGTCCCTCTCTCTGTATGGCTCATGGTGAATGGCCCTCTAAGCAGCCTGTCTCTAAACTCAATCACCTGAGCCAAAGCCCCATCTGCCTGCCCTAGTTACAACTTTGCACCTGTGCTATACAGGGTATGTTTAGTAATCAGCCTCTTCTGGGGCCCTCGGACACTCACAGGTCCAGGAGCTCCATCCAGACTTTGAAGGGATTAGGCCTAAAGCCAAATTTACTACTTATGAGCCAATGGGTACTCAGAACAGCCATGCCACAGGGGAGCAGGAGTGTGTAGTCCAGACACCTTCAGGGCTAGGCCATGTGGGCCTCAGAGCAGCCTCTACCTGCTTCTGTTCCAGGGGCACAGGAGATTCTGAGTCAAGACTTGCCCTAAGCATTTGGGGTTCAAGTTGTCCTGGCCAAGCAGAGTTAAATTTTTTCTAATTCTCCTTCCCCAAGGCTAATCGGATCTCTTTCCAATAGACTTAGGCTGGAATACTGAGGAAAGCTTTTCTCCAGTGGATTTTCCCCAGGCTCCCATAATTGCCCAGTTACAGAGCAGAGATGACTCCTGGTAGGTGGAGGGCACCCTCCCATCCATCTATCCCTCTTTTTCATCCATCCCTCCATCCATCCTTCCTTCCCATCCTTCCCATTCATCCATCCATCCATCCCTCCATCCCTCCATCTATTTTTCCTTCCCATCCTTCCCATCCATCCATCCCTCATTCCCATCCATCCATCCCTCCTTCTCATCCATCTATCCCTCCTTCCCATCCATCCCTCCATCCACCCCTCTTCCCCATTCATCCCTCCATCCCCCATCCTTCCCATCCATCCCTCCATCCCCCCCATCCTTCCCATCCATCCCTCCATCCACCCCTCTTCCCCATCCATCCCTCCATCCTTCCCATCCATCCCTCCATCCACCCATCCTTCCCTCATCTTCTCAGCTTCTAACATGACCCTAAATCTGGACCTAGGACATTAACCCACTCCACCTACCCCAGCTCAGAACACCCATCACCCAAGGATAAAGGCCCAACCTGACCATCAGAAGGGAAAAGAGGAATTAGAACTCCCCCATCCCTCTGTCTTATGCTCCCCAACCAAGCCAAATCGACCAAATCACCAATCAAAGACAAGATGATTATGGAGAGAACACAGACAAGGAGGAACCCAGGTGGCTTCGCACAGCAGAGAGGGCCCTAGAAATGGAATGAGGAAGACCTGAGTTCAAATCCTGCCTCAGACACTGGACTAGCTGTGTGACCCTGGGCAAGTCACTTCCCCTATGCCTGACTCACTTTCTTCATCTGTACATGAGCTTGTGTCTGTAAAGGGGTTTGCCGACCTTAGAGCACCATGTAAATGCTTGCTGTTCTTAGGAAGCAGTTCCTTGAAGGCAGGGCCTGCTCTTGCTTTTACATGAACACCCGGTGTTTAGCACAGTGCTGGAAACACAACACATACAAGAAATGCTTGGAGACCCCCAACAAGGAGGCTCTGAGGCTTGGGTCCCACAGACTAAGTAAGCATGACCAGAAGGAGGTGTTCACAGTCTCTGTGACCTGGGCTGTAGGACCCCCCACACCTGGGCTGTCTGGGCTGGGGTGGACACAGGATACAGGTCCACAGGACACCCAGAGCAGGGCCCCCGGCCCCAGCAAAATGCCCCCTTGGGGTGATGCTTTCTCATCAGAGGTTCCTGTGACCTGCCAACACCTGACTCATCTCTCAGGCCTGGGATCACAGAAGTGGGGAAACAATCTTTACAGTTTTTCTTCCACCCCCCACAGGCTTGTTGCTTAATAACTAAATATCCAAAAGTGCCTTTCAGAGAGTGGTTTGCCAGCAGCCCCCCAGGGTGTCTATAGGCTTTATCAGTGGATATCTGACCTGTGCAGCCAGGCCTGGGGAACAGTGAAAGTCTCCCTGCCTGCCCACTTTCCTGCCCCTGAATGCCAGCACTGGCAGCAAGGTGGGAAACACCTTCTCCCTCCCTCAGCCCATGGGTTTCAGGCCACTTGGGCCTAACCTCAAACTCTAAGCAGGCCAGGCCAGCCTGTTTGGCTTCGGGCACACAGAGAGACCCCCCACACTGCTGGCTAGGTTCTTGTGGGCGGTGGGAAACCAATTTTAGGTTAAAAAAGGGAGAGGAATGAGTCACTCTCTCCAGCTCAGGC
>CM053599.1:3258503-3275182 GCA_028646575.1 Pseudocheirus occidentalis
ACAGAGTTTAAATGGAGACTGAAGCAGTCTACATGCCATCATTCTTTTCCATGTTTGGTTTTGTTTCTTCTTTCCCATTCTTCACTCCATTGGTTACAACCCTTCTATACAACCAGACTATTGTACAATGTGAAAGTATTTGCAGATCCTATACTTGACTGCACGCCAGCATGGTGGGGGTGGGGGGGAGGGGAGAAAATTTGAAACTCAAGAGATTATAGAACTGAATCTTGTAAACTAAAAGTAAACAAACAAATCAATTTTTAAAAAACATATACAACCAGAAGACAATAAAATCAAAGATTCTGCATCCAAAGCCTCCAAGAAAATATGAATTGGTGACCGAAGGTGCCAGGGAGCTGAGAGGGAGCCTTCCCTCCCATCCAGAGGCAGCTGACTTTTGGATTGCTTTGGAGAATCAAAGTCTTTCTTGCAATCAGAAGCAGTGACCAGGCTTTCCTTTCTTCTTTTTCCTGGTGGCTGGTTTCTTTGGAAAGCTGTATATGCCACCCAACTGCAGTGCTTCTGACTGGCTCACTAGCTTTGTCTTCAGAGATCTCCAAGCAAGTCTAGAGGCATCCATCTCCTTCCTCAAACTGTCTTGTGTCTCTCCTCTGGGCAAGAGCCTCCTAAGTAGCCTCCTTGCCTCCAATGACTGCCCTCTCCAGTCTGGCCTCCCCACAGTTGCCAAAGGCAGAATGCTTTGGACTATTGACTCCCTAGGGATCCTCTTTGGCAATTAAAGTTGGTTGCAACCTGGCCCAACCTGCCTTGCTCTTCCTCATACACAATATGCCACCTCCTCTCTCCACACCTTTGCTCAGGCCATACCCTGTTTCTATCTTTAGGAATCCCTTGTTCCCTTCAAAATGCAGTTAAGATGTAGCCAGCCACCCAAGACACCAGATGTTTTCCTTTGCCTTTGTATTCCCAGGGCCCAGGATGGTGCCTAGGACCAAGAAGTTCATAAGTTTGTTTAATTAAACCAAACTGAAATCCCTCTTTGCCTTCCTTCAGTACCCAGATCAGGGGACACTACTTTCAGGCAGCCTTCCCAGTCCTCTGTGCCTGCCCACCTTTCTCAGATGCCTGGAGGCCTCACCTTGGAGCCGGAAACACAAATCCTTGTCAACAAGATTGCATTCTCTGTTTTTTTGTTTTTTTGTTTTTGGAGGGGGGAAGGCAGGGCAATTGGGGTTAAGTGCCTTCCCCAAGGTCACATGGCTAGTAAGTGTTAAGTGTCTGAGGCTAGATTTGAACTCAGATCCTCCTGACTCCAGTCTTTGGTCCTCCAGACTCACCATACCACCTAACCACCCCAAGATTATGCTCTATTTGAGGGCAGGCACTAGACCTTCTTTGTGTTCCCAGAAATCAAATACACCTCGCCTACTGTGGTAACTGGCACCTGTGGTGTGCTAGGCACTCAAGAAAACTCCCCTACCTTCAGGGAGCTTGCAATTGAAGCCATAAAAACTCTAGTTGGAAGAGAAGGGAGGTCCTGAACAATCAGACAAAGAGGGAAACGGGGAGAATGGAGCTGTTCAGAGGAGGTATTTGCCATCTCTGCAGGGCAAGGGACTCAGGAAAAAGAAAGTGTCAGTGGGCAGCGGCTTCAGGATATGGCCCAGTGTGACAGTCACTGCTACTATCATGGCACAATGGAGAACTAGCCCTTTGGTCAAGGTGCCCTGAAGTCCATCAATGCCACTGACTTCTTACTGCAAATCCAAGTGCCAACATTGGAGGGGAGGGTGACGAAAGGAGGAGGCAGGAGGAAGGGCAAACTCCCCACTCACACTGCTCAGCCCTCCCATGCTGAGCTCCTCCTCTCTAGCTGCTCAAGCCCCTCCAGACTACTGACTTAACCCTGACCCAAAAGTTCATGCAGCTTCCAAATTCTACTGTATCTGAAAGGTCAAGATGGCCACACAGGATGAACAGTGAAAGCAGAAGCCCTTCTGCCCAAGCCCCCCGCCCTGCCTGGTGCCCCCGTGTGCTCTGATGGAGCAAGCTCTAAGGATGGCCAAACTGGTCCAACCCATGGTCTGCCTGGAGCATTCCTGGAATGGCTGTGCTGGCCATCCCAAGCTAGGGAACTTGCCATCCTCAGCCTTGCCACACCCAGGCGGGAATTCGCCATACCTCAGCCTTGACTCCACAACCCTACAAAGTGTTACATAATGTGAGGGATGGAGAAGGACAGACAGCTCGCACCAGATTCCACCTTGTTCTTCCACCCATGCTGGGCTGCTGCCAATGCTGCCTCCCCAGGTAGCCAAGGGAGCCAAGCTTCCTGCCGGCTTGCTGAGATGGGGAGGATGCTGGAGGCCAGAGCTGGAGGCTGCAGACAGCTGTCCCATGGGGCTGGAGCAGTGACATTGTTTCCTGGACCTCAACTTGGGGCCTGCTGCCCTCAGGGCAGAGTCTTCCCCTGGTTGGGCCTCTTCTGCCCCCCCCCATCCCTCCCATGTGTCTCCTGAAGCCTGTGCTGGTTACAAGGCCCCCCATTCCCAGGGTTTGTGACTAAATAAAGAATAGGTATTTGTCCTGGGGTGGGGGACACAGCTTCTCTGTCCACTTCTCGAACCCTTTCCGGCTCACAAACACTGTCTTCTCACCACCACTGGAAGTCAGTAGGAAGGGCAAGAGTTAGGAGAATCTCCATTGCCTCCAGATGAAGTAGTTGAAAAGAATGCCCAAGGAGACTGGGCACAGGTATGATTCTCTCCATTGTACAAATGAGAAAATAGCCTCACGGACATAAAATGAGGCAGCGTGCACGCATCGGAGCACTGATATTAGGGTAAGTCTGACCCCTGAGATAGGAAAACCCAGATTCAGGCTCCACCTCTGACATCGCGACTGTGAGACCCTGGGTAAGTCACTCATCCTCTTAGTGTTCCCAATGGCTCGCTCAAACTCTATGCTGGACAACAGTCGAGTACCCGTATTGGTAGAGGAAAGTTTCCTCATCAGCCGTTCCTTCCACAGATGGCATCCCTCCACTGGTGAAATCCCGCAGGTTGATTTGTTGGACTGGGTGAATTGAAGTCACACAGCAAGAGAGCCTGAGAAGACGGGAGAGGTGGCTTGGCGACGGTAAGATGCGGGAGCATAAGAACGTCAAGGTCATCCGGTCTACAATTCAGCCTAAAGGGGCACACGCTCTGGCCCCATGCTGGGCATCACAGACCTCCTCAAGGCAACACGATCAGCCCCTAAGTGCCCGGAGGTGGCTTTCGGCACATGCTGCGTATTGTTATGAATAACGTTCTCTCTGAGCCTCTGTTCCCCTGTGCAGAAATAAATGTGGTGACCCTCGTTCTGTCTGTTTCAATGAGTTGTCCTGAAGAGAAGGTCTTTGGAACCTTAAAAGTGCCCCTGGAAGGAGTCCACCTGGAGCCCTGCATGACAGGCCTCCCTCTCCCTCCATTAGTCAGGGCCTTCTTGGCCGGTGGGCTCCATGGAACCAGGAATCTCAGGCTGGTCTGTGGATTCTTCTACCACAGCTGTCACAGGAACTGGCCTAGGGCTCCGAGCTTAGCAAAGTACCTTATGGAGTTTGTCTGAACCTACCCCTCCCCCCCCCCACACGTACCCTCTGACCTAGGTCCTAGCTGGTCCTTGTTTGACACTGAGATAGGCCAGGATAGCCCAGCCAGCACACAGCAGAGGTAGAGAGTCCTCCCAGTGGGCACTGAAGCCCCCCCACTCCGGCAGCTCACGGGCTCATGGCCCCTAAACAAGGGCTACTCGCTTCATTTCCCCTTGGCAGTCTCTTGGCAAGCTGTTTGGTGAATCTGGGAACCTCTTCTCAAAATAAGGTTTTCAAATAATTAAAGGAAATGCTAAATTCATTAGAAATGCACTTTTTCTCCCATCCAAGTCCATGAAATCCCCTCTTGGGGCCCTAAGATTAAAAATGCCTTTTCTAGAGGGTCCACTATCCAGTTCCTTCTCCCCGAACAAATTCATCCCCTCAATGCTTGATTGGCAGCAGTAGCAGCAGGAGGTGGGGAGGCTCAGTGGCCCACCCCTCCCAACCTCCCAGGCCCCAAAGGTGTAAGCTCTGGAGGGCAGGGACTGCCTTTCTTGATCCCCAGCACTTGGAACACAGCAGGCACTTGGTCAATGTTGTTTGGAGGCGCTGAGTCTCAGGGAGGGCAGTTTCATGATTTGCTCCGATTAGTCATAATCACACCTGGAGCCCTGAAGGTTTGAAATGTGCCATTGTGTATTCCTCATTTGGCCCCCACAACAACCCTGGGAAGTGGGGGCTGTTCTCATCTCCTTCTTACAGATGAAGAAACTGAGGCAGGTGGGGATTGAGGTGACACGCCAGCCATTTGAACTCAGATCTTCCTGACTCCTGGTCCAGAGGGACCCCCACTGCCCCTCCTGAGTCTCCTAGGTCTGAGGCAATAATCAAACCCTAGACAGCTCTGGTCACGGCACCATTGACTGTGGCATCTGTCCTTCCTTTCCAGAGAAGCAGGTTTCTCTGACAACCCCTTTTTGTCACCTCCCTCTGCCCATTTGTTTCCAATGTCTGGACCACTGAGGGCAGCCTGGGGCAGGAGGGAGCTCTCACCATTGCCTGTCCTTCCTCATAGAAAGCAGGGCTTGGCACAGGCAGCCACTGAAATCCTTGGGACAGTCCCCAGATTGGTGGGGCAGGGAGCTCGGCTTCCCCTGGCCTGGCTCTTCCAGGAAAAGACGACCTCCACGCTCCAGGCCTCAGCCAAGCATGGAAACAATTCCTTGAGTTTGCTGGCCTGGCCTCAGCTCCATAGTAGCCCCAGTCAGGCTTCTTCCTGGAGCCTTGACACTGACCCCAGAAGGCTGGCTGAAAAGCAAGGCAAGGCCGGGCCAGGTCCAGGAGAGGTTGGTCCTGAAGCAGGAGGCCATATTTGAGGGGCAGAGACTGTCCGGTGCAAGTCACTCCCCCAAACTTCACCCTTTTCTGGCCCCTGCTTCCAGTTTCTTTGAGGCCCTGCCAGGCCTGGTGGCCAAACCCCTCCTGGAAGAACCCCGCTCACACAATGAAGCAGGTCTTTGCCCTCCTTGGAGCCAGCCCCGCTCTCCACCAGTCCTTCTAAAACATGGCCCCCAGGACTGGCCGCATACTCCGAAGGTGCCCACAAGATGGTGGCTTATGATACTATCCAACACTGATCAAAGCAATGACCTGCTGGGTCATTGAGGGTGTTAGGGCCACTTCTAGGCCTACATCTAAGATCTGGAAGCATGGCCCTCCTGAGCCAGTTCCTGATGGACATCTCCTTCCTGACCACCTCCCAGCAAGTAATCCTCTTCAAGTTGCCCCAACGTCCTTGTACACAGTAGGTGCTCAATTCGTTACCGGGATCCCAGAATACTCATGGCAATGGAGCGCTGCCCCTCTTCTGGAAAACAGGGAACACCTCAGGACCAGGAATGAGATGCAGTTTTGGGGAATGGCCATGGCGGGAGAGTGTGTGGCCCTGACCAACCAGAGGGACATTTGCTACTGAGCTTCATTTCTGTCACTCCCTCCAAGGGCCCTCCAGGGTGGGTCCTTGGAATGTAGGCTCCTCCCTTGGCAGACCCTCCTCATGGTCTCCCAGTGAGCTCTGGGAATGAATCTCCCCCATGGACCCCAAGTCTCAGAAACTAAGAGCTAATGGGCCAGAGGTCAGACACCACCCCCACCCCCATTCCCAGCTTTAGAGGTACCTTCCTCACTTCCCATGGGCCTTCCCAAATTGAGGAATAGGGCTCTGAGCCAGGCTGAGGCCTGGGCCCAGCTCCAGGTGGTCTTCGAGGAAATTCTCCTGGGAAGATTAGGGATTGTAGTTTAACTCTTTAAAAATGTGAACCATCCATCACGCTGTAGTGTGAATTACTCCATGCCTGACTTTTCTCCAGACACTTGCTGAGTTCTGCGGCTCAGATCCCAGGGAGGGGGAAATGAAGAGGGTACTTGGGAAGGGAGGACTGAGAATCATCTCTGTACCTGAGGGAGGGAGTGTGGCAACACAGACAGGATCACGTCAGGGTGCTTCCTGGCCTGCTGCCAATGGATGGCCTTAGCAGGTGGCTCCTGGCACATAGCAGGCACAATTGACTATGAGGTGACCTGCTAGGGTTTCCAATGGCCTGAGTTCCACCACGAATTCCCTATTTTAACCTTCATTTCCCAGTTAGAGTAACAATACCACCTTATATCTGTCAGGCCTTTGCTTGTAGGCCAGACCTTTCCCCATCCCCCAGAAGCAAGTGCCTCCCCTGTGGTACTGAAAGGATGCTGGGTCTTTTTACCTGTGCCCTGTATGGGCTAGGGGGGCCTTTGTCCTCTTGGCACCTCCATCTCCCCTGAGCCCCTCCCAGGGCCAGTCCCAAGGCTCAGGGCTCCTGGCCAGCAGAGGGCTTCAGCCCATTCCCCAGTTCTGAGTGGGGCTGAAAGGACAGGGAGAGCTGGGAAAGGGAACCAGGATCAGAAGAGCCCCCCATTCTAAGGGCTTTTCTGTCCCCCTACTCAGGGTCCAGGGCAGGCTCCGAGAGCAGGGGGCCTCCCAGATGCTGCTCAGAGCAAGTAGGAGGCCCAGTATGTTATCAGCATCCAACCATTCCCCAGTTTGCGAAGGACTGAGCACCTACTGTGTGTAAGGTCATTGGGGCAGCTTGAAGAGGATTCCTAGTTGGGAGGTGGTCAGGAAGGAGATGCCCATCAGGAACTGGCTCAGGAGGGCCATGCTTCCAGATCTTAGATGTAGGCCTAGAAGGGACCCTAACACCCTCATTTTACAGATGGAAAAAACTAGACCAGACAAGTGACTTGTCCAAGACCACCTGGCTAGTCAGCGGCAGAGCCAGACTAGGAACCAGCTCCTTCTGCTTCTTCTGGTGACCTCATCCTCCACCCTGCATGTGGAGAGAGACACACAAACTGCTGGCCTCTCCTCCTGCCCCTTCCACATGGCCCAGATGAGGATCCAGTGGCCTTGCCCCATTGGGTGCCAGCTGGGGGGACTCTGTCTTATCTCACTTGGCATCGGAAGGTACCCCGGCTCACACAGCTTGGGCTGATGCCTCCGCAGAGCCTGGTATAGAGGAGATAAGGCTAGGACTTTGTCATCTGACTCAGAAACATGAACAAACACTACCGTGGGTAACAGAGCTGAAGGTGGCCAGGTGGGAGCCAGCTCACCCGCAGCAGAGTTCGCTGGCTCTCCCTCGGGGGCACCTGGCTCTCTTCTCACCCTCATCCTTGTTGTTGATAGGGCAGCAGTCAGTACTGAGCCACCTTCCGCTAAGCCTCAGGGCAGGGTACACCTCCACCCTGAGGGAGGGAAGCAGAGAATGTAGGCTCAAATCCTGCTACCAACTGCTATCTGGCCGTGGGCACTGTGACCTCTGTGCTACGGAGAGCACAGTGACCCAGGAGTTAGACCTATAGCTGAGCCAAGCCTGTACTGCCCATGTGAGGGCCTTGGGACAGTTGCTCCATTTCTATGGGCCTAAGTGAGGGGCTTGGGTTCAGCTTGGCATCTATGATCCTGGGAGTCTCTCCTGCCTACCTGGAAGGAAGCATTTCCTTCTGGCAAGCTCCCTTTGGACAATGGTCTAAGGGCCTCCCTCATTCACCGTAAGTCAGAACCAGGGGAAAGCAGGTGTTGGCAATGCTCCCAACCTGGTCAGGAGGGTGCTTCTGGGACCCTGGCATTACCAGCACACCTTCCTGGCCCTTTGCCATCCTGGACCCTTCTGCCCTTCCAGTCCCATGGGCCTCACCTCCCCCAAGTGGCTCCTTCCAGCGCCAAGGCTGTCTATTCAGCACCTTCATTCCCAGAGTGTTGTAGAAACATCAATTTAGGCTCTACATTGAGACAAACATTCCAGCTATGCCTGGAATGGCCTCCCTGTCCTCTCAGCAGCCCCTGGCTTCCCCTGAGCTCCCAGGTCTCTGTCTGCACAAGGCTGCCCCCAGCTGCTGGCTCTCCCTCCACCACCGGCATTTTTAACGTTTTTGTCATATTAGAATATAAGCTCCCTGAGGGTGAGGGCCATTCACTCTTGTCCTTGCATCCCCACTGCAGGGCACAGAACAGGGGCTTCATAAATGCTTGTGTTGGAATGATAGATCGATGCCATCCTGTCTAAGGTAGCTCACAAATAAAGGTCCCAACTCCATTTGCCCTTTGGAAAGCCACTGGCCAGCTGGTACCCACCTTGTGCCTGGCCTGAAGGTCACTGGCACATTTCCTTTTCTGTTCTTGAGAGCCGGCATAAGCTGGGGAACCACCATGGAGCACGTGCCCATCCTTCATGACTTTCAGAGGGGTCCTTGGGCTTGAGTCTGTGCTGGAGAATTCCCTTGGGCCCCCTTGCCCTCTTCTGGATAGAGGAACAAGCCTGGATGGGGAGGAGGCAGGAGAGAGTGCTGCCCCTGAGTGGTCTGGTAAATGGACCTTCTGGATGCTCCAAATCCCCCTGTCCAGCACTGGCACATGTTGGCATGGCCTGTGGGCTTAGGACATCAACACCACAAGGCCAGATTTTGAAGATCCTCACAGGAAGAAAGTCCAGAGAGCCACCATGGCTGGGGTAGGCCTATGGCATAGGGAAATAGGGCAGGGACATGACTGTAAGAAACTGAGGCAGGAAACAATTGGCACATGTCTCTTCTCGGTGGGGCAGGCACACCCCCCACCAGGTGTATCTATATTGGAAAGAAGGAGTGAGCGGTACAGGAGCACCCTGATTTTCTGAGATCATTGGAGTGCACCCCCAAAGTCCCTGAATCCCACAACTCTACACACTTGGCTGAGAGTGGAGGTCATGCTTGCCTGAACCTAGCATCAAGAAAGAAAGAGAGGACGGGCCAGAATGGCATCAGCTCTTCTCTGATGAAGCCTGGAATTTACCTGGTGGTGACTTTGTACAGAATACAAAGGTCCCTGCCTTCCCTGTGACCCTCTGAGGGATGCAGACCAAGCTGCTCCCGGCTCAGGTAGATCCCTCAGAAGTCAGAGCCTCATTTGTTGTTCTGGATTGTTCCAGACTTGAGTGATGGAGAACATGGGAATGATGCCAATCAGACTTCAAAGTGTGTCCTGCCACACATCTAAGGTCAGGCCGCCCCTTCCCGCTGCAGAGGGTTCCCGGAGCCACCGCCTTGGCCAGGACTGGGCCGTGCCAGAATTTGCCCTGATATCCTGAGATTCTCCCTCCAGCCAGGGGGAAGATCTTGCTTTCCCCCCTTGGCTTCTTCTTTCTTGAACCTTGCCCAGGCTCTTACTGCATCTCTTGAGGGAAGGAGGCATGCCAAGTACTTCCTAGGAGCCCCAGAATTTCAGAGTCAGAAGAGGCCTCTGGGAGTACCTGGGCCAGGCCAGGCCCGAACAAGAATCCCCCAACAGCACCTCAGCAAGTCCTAGTCTGGCCTCTGTTGGATGATCTCCAAGGCTGGGGAGCTCACTCCCTGCCAGGGCGGCCCACTCCACTTTGGGACAGCTCAGATCATCAGGACCCTCTTCTTGACTGCAGCTTGAGCTGTTCTCTTTGAAGCTGCCCTTCATGGCTCCTGGTTTGAGCAAACGAGCTTGGGACCTTCCCCTCCAGGCTCTACATGCTATACAAGGCCCTTCCCCCCCATCTGGTGCCCCTCTGGACATAGCTTGTCTTCATTCTTCTTAAACTATGACCCAGAACCAAACCCAAGGGGGCCTGTGAGCATTCCATGTCCTTTCACAAGGTGCCAGAGCCCAAGCCCATTCTCCAGGACGGTCCAGCCAAGACGGGGTTCCCCCCAAACTGGCCCTGATCAATGAGGAAGAGCCATCTAGCCTCTGTTGAAGACCTGCAGGGAGAGGGAGCACAGTGGAGGCCCTTCCAATGACAGACAGCTCCCATTACTAAGAAAACTTTCAGAATTTCTTCTGCCCTCGGAGGCACTGCTCCAGCTTCAGTGGAGAGACCCCCTTTACCCATTTTGATCTTCCGGTGGTCCCTTTGAGATGGGACTAGCAAGCCTCGAGGTGTGGGGGAGCTGGAGTCATGGAATCCTAGAACATGAAAGGACTTCATCTCAAACCACTCTCCGTCTTTGGGGATGTGAAATTCTAGGCTGTTTGGGAACCACTCAGAACAGTCTGATCTAACCATCCACATGGGACAGATTAAATGGATGAGAATACCTATTGTCCAGATTATGATTTATAGTTAAGTGAACACCTTATATAGATTGCTCATCAATATATACGTTGATAAGTGAGCAAACTTACATTCATATATGTACAGATAGATGACAGATAGAAATTTCAAATCTCCTTCAATATCCCCAAAAACAAAAGGCCCATCCTTTTCATAGCAATATTTCCTGGTGCTATAACTCATGAAATGTCACAGATTCTGAAGAATTAATATGGAGAATCCCTCCCTTGAGTCAGCAAAGAGTCACCACAGTGGGTCCAAGCAGGCTGAGACATGTACAATAAGGCATCATGGAGAAGAACCAGGACATGACATCAAAGAAATGTGGGAGTTCACAAGCATGCGGGCTCATCCTGTGGTGAGAGCAAGGGAGAACCAGGGCACAGTCTGTGCATTCCCCTGGGGTCCCTGCAGTCTCAGACAAAGGTGAGCCCTCTGAGGGCTTGGCCCAGCCTACTCCCGTCACATCCCCCTAGGCTCCTATCACACCCCTTAGGCTCCTATCATTCCCCTAGGCTCCCATCACACCCCCTAGGCTCCCATCACATCCCCTGGGCTCCCATCACTTCCCTATCCATATGTGGGACACCTTCTCCAAACAGGTCAATTCCATAATGATGTAAGGGCAGGGCTAGGGATTCATAAGCTCTGGTGGAGTCTGGTTCACTTGGGGCTGGATCTCACCCCCAAGGACCCAGGCAGGCAGATGACAGAGATTGTCTGGCAAAATTCAGTTGAGGACTGTAGGAACTGGAAGTTTCCAGCATAGAAGGTTCTAGAGAAGGGGCAGAGGGGGCACTGAGAAGAGGAGGCTGCTGTTCCCTTAGCAGAGACAGCTTGCCATGACTCTGGATCTCAGAGAAGTCCCCAAACCACAGCGCTCCCGTACAAGCACACTCTGAGGTCTTTTCTCAGATGAGCCCAGGGACCCTGGGGTGGTGGTCCTGATGTAGGACCCCCAAGAATGGGCGGTGACTCAGGGAAGATTCTGTAGGCTGAGGAGGCAGTGAATTTAGAGAGAAAAGCTCACAAGGCCCGTGTGCACACAATGAATCAATTCCAACAAACCTAAGCCTAGGAGTGGAGGCAGACACACTCTTCCGGACTCTGAAGCCCTCCCTTTATGAGTAAGTAACTGAAAATCTTTCCTTATCAGTGAAACTGAAAATATTCTCCTCACTCACCTCTTGAGACAAGAGAATTCCCTCACTGTGCTTAGAAATTCAGTGTGTTGTATGGGGAAGGGCAGTGTGGGACACAGGGCCACTCTTCAAGGGATGGAACTATCCTGGAGGGAAGGTTAACTCTCTCAAGCCCCACTGACCTCCCACACCCTGGATCCGATACCCAGTCTCACCACCTGGACGCTCTAATGCCCCATGCCTTGCTCCACGGGCCATGTGAAACCCCTCTTCTCAAAAAACACTCTTATATCCTCCAGCTTTTCAACCAATATTTCTTCCACCTCCTCTCTATATGTATTTCAGCTCTCCCTTGAGATCATATCCCTTTCCACATGCTAAGTGCCGGAAGTACAATTAATTCAAAGAAAGTCCCTGCCCTCAAGTTGCTTTCAATCTAATGGGGTGGGAGTGAATAACACACAAAAGGAATTAGGAAAATGGGGGAAGGGGAGCCCAGAGAGAGAAGAGAGCAGGGGAATGGCCCTGGAGCTGAAGGCAGGTAAGGAAGCAGAAGCAGAGAGGAGGGCACCCTCAGAGTCCTGTTTCTTCCCTCTAAAAAGGAAGGCATTGGGAGGAGTTTGGGGTTCTGCCCTCCAGCCCTCCAAGGAGTGGGAAGAGGAGGCTGAGGAAGGTGGTGTCAATTAAAGGAGAGTTGGCAACCAGCACCGGGATGAGTTTAGAGGTGATGGGCCCCACCTGGATGTGTGTGGAGAACACACACAGGGGGCCTGGAGAAGGGGGAGGCTGCCTTGCTCCTCCTGCCCTTTGGGTCGTTCCCCAAAACTCTAGCCTGGACCTTCTTTTCTTGTCTCTCTAATTGATCCGTGGATTCAATTATCAACTTTATTCATGTAATACTCAAACCTGTATAGCATCAGTCAAGCAGCATTTATCAATGCACACCACATACCAGACCCTGGAGATACAGAAACAATAAGATAAGCTCCAGCCCAAATCTCCAGACTGGGACTGCTTTTCACACAGGTACTTCATCTCCTGACTCCAGGTATTTTCACCAGCTGTTCCCCCTACCTGGAGTGCCTTCTCACCTCTGTCTCCTGGCTTCCCTGACTTCCTTCCTATCCAGAGCATTCCCTCTGTTGGTTATGCTCCATTATCCTGATTAGAACTTTCTGTAGAGAGTTGTCCACATGTTGCCTCCCCCATCAGACTGTGAGCAGGGACTGGCTTATTTGTTATGTGTTTGTTTGCCTTTCTTGAATTCTCGGTGCTTTATACAGTAGGTGTATAATAAATGCTTGCTGATTTAATTCAACCAACTGCCGGCTGGATAGCTCCACTTAGATGTCCCACAAAGCATCCTGAACTCTTCATGTACAAAGATAAATTCACCAGACTTCACCCAAATCCACGCCTCCTCGAAACACCCCTGTTTCTTTGGGCAGTCTTTTTTCAATCAACCCACAGATTGATCAGTAAGAACCCTTACGTCCAGCTACATTCCAGGCACTGGGGCTACAAAAACAAAACTGAAAAGAGTCCCTGCCTCCAGGAGGCATCTAGCTGGGGGGGAGGGGGGGGAGGAGGAGACACAAAATGTGCAGAGACAGATAAATGCAAAACAGATGAAAAGTGATTACTTTTAGTCACTCATATTCGTAACCTTCACTCTGAGCTCCCATATCCAGTCATTTGTGATCCATTCTGGTCCATACTACAGCACCTCACCTGGGCTCTTTCCCTAACTTGTGCTATCATTCATGAGTTGGGTCCCCAAAAGGTGGCTGCTGCCTCTGGCTCTAGGGGCGACCCCTTAAAGTTGCACTTTCAACACTATAGGTCATATGTCCCCACCAGTGCGCTTACCATTAACAATCAGCCAGAAGATATAGCTAGCTCTAAGCAAAGGCATTTTAATCAGACTACAAGAATAGTAGTTAGAGGGGGCGGCTAGGTGGCACAGTGAATAGAGCACCGGCCCTGGAGTCAGGAGGACTTGAGTTCAAATACGGCCTCAGACACTTAACACTTACTAGCTGTGTGACTTTGGGCAAGTCGCTTAACCCTCAATTGCCCTCCAAAAAGAAAAAAAAAGAATAGTATTTAGAAAATGTGCTCTACCCCTGACATAAATCTGGGGCACCCTTTCCTACTCAGTACTCAGTGGCAGTAGGATGCTCATAAGCAGAAACTTGGAGCACTTATTTAGAGCAGTGAAGCACATGTACAGGAAACACATTCACCAAAGCACTTCATAACTCCAGAACTGCTGAGCCTCAATGGCCCTTCTTTGTAAGGTCTTCACTAAAACCCTGCTGGGTGTGGCACCCTGTGAGCTGGGCTTGTTCCTCAGAGGACACGACGACATCTCTGCTGGGCCAAGTTGGGTTCCCATGGTCTGCCCCATTACAGTCCGACTCTCTTCTCAGTTGCCAGAAGCCATACTCCTTGGAGCTGCCTCCTCCCTCAGTAACCATCTCCAGGTATCCCTGTCTGGAGTGTGTGTGTCTCTGCTCACCACCATATGCAGTGTTTTCCTTTGGTCCCGGAGCTCCATGACTGGTTGATGGGAAGGAGAGAAAAATCTCCTCTTCTGCCCTGCCACACAAGCAGCTTCTAGCTTGGAATTTTTCTCATTCTCAAAATGCCAAAATTAATTCAGGGCTCAGTTATTTGAAGCCTCCTGTGGAGAGTGGCTAATTTGTTTGCTCAGCCAACCACATCATTCCCTTCTTGATTTGTTCACACCTCATAAAGGAATCACGGAGTGGTACATTTTTAAGACATTGAACCCCATCGCTGAGACTGCCTTCTATGGCTCACAGCCCTCTCCTTTACACTGCTTATATAACATCTCTTGGAGTCCTTTCACCTCAGCCCTAGTTCAGATCTGTAGCACTTCAGCCTGCACTGGTGCCATGGAGCCTATGAACTGGTCTCCCTAAGTCCCGGCTCTCCCCTCTCCAATTCCTCCTTGACCAGAACATCCAGGTGGACATTCTTCAGACATAGATCTGACTGGGTCAAGGTCCTACTCAAGCACCTTCAGTGGCTCCCTATGGGAGGGCAGCTATGATCCAGAACTGGTTCTGGCACTTCACACTCCAGATGGGAGCATACATCAATGGATCATCTGACTGTTAACAAAAGGAGTGATTCAGTTGTGGCCCAGAAAGGATGCTTAGCAAGAGCACAGCTTCCTGCCTCTGTGTGGGCTATGCTGGAGAGCTGCCACCACTCCTGCCTCTCCATGGGATGGCGCCACTCCTGCCTCACCTTGGGCATCCTGTTTCTGCTGTCTATAAAGGAAGGCATTGAGAGGAATTTGGTGCTCTGTACTCCCTCTTCCCAGGGAAGAGGAGGGTGAGGGAGGAGGACACAATCAAGGCTTGAGTTAGCCCCTGGTAATGTAGAAGTGATGACTTTATGGCCAGCCCCTCCCTCCCCTACCCACAATACTTTTTCATGTTTTGTATTTATTTATATTTTTATGTGTCCTTCCTCCTCATCCCTCAGGATAATGCAGTCTCCCCTCAAGCCCAACACAACCCCTCAGACATGGGCAGCGCTGAATGAATGATTTGGTGACAAGGTTCAGAGACTTCTCTCTAGCCCATCCCTTGCTGGACACCTTCCTTCGGCATATCACAATTACTTTAACAACATACCCATCAGCTCCCATAGATTTAATGACCATCTCTGTGCTAACAATGCTCAAATTTACTTTTCCTGCTCCATTCTCTTCTGAACTTCATTCTCTTCAACCCAACTACTTCTTCCATCTTGGCTTTTCACCTCTTGGGTTTTGGCATCCCCATAGAGCAATGCCTCCTTCAGACTCTAGACCTTGTCCAAGGACAACTTCCTCTTCTCTCCTCTCCCCTAGTCTGAGCTTTCCCTCCTCAGCATGACCTCCGCTCCTCTGTTCTCTTCCCCCTCCCCCAACCTGTCCCCTCATCTCTGGCTCCATTTCCTCCCAGACCTGTCTAGACCATTTGAGTAATCCAACAGACACCACCCTAGAGCCCCTCATCCCTTTACCTTCAGCTGCTCCTCACTGTGGGACAGACTCCACCATCTCCCTTCTTTGCTATGGCTCCTAGACTCCTAAGCATTGCTCAAGAAGGATACAAAATGGAGCTGATTTCTTTTTTAAAAGATTTATTCTCAATCTAGACAACAAGTAAAACAAACATTTCCATATGCATAGTAGACCAGTCATAGAACATGGTACATGAGACTGTGATCTGCCATGTTCTGGGCCCTGTTTCTCTTCTCCCTCTGTCCTACTTCACTCGGTCATTTCATCACCTCCCATGGACTCAATGACCATCTCCAAGATGACAATGCTCAGATCTTCCTTTCCTGCTCCAATATCTGCTGGCCTCCAGTCTCACATCTCTTTCCCACATCTAAAACTGAGTTTCTAGTAGAAATCTTAAACTCAATATGTCAGAAACAGAACTCGCTGTCTTCTCCTCAAGTCCTTCCCAACACCCTCTTCCCTATTTCTGTAAAGGGCAACACCCTCTTCCCACACCTGCAGGCTTACAACCTCTGAATCATCTGTAATGCCAGCACCAGCAGCTTCCCAAAAGAACGCCACTGTGGAAAGCTTTTATGGTTCTGATTACACAGCATAGCGTATGCTCCATTTATTCCATTACAAATCAAGGCAAACATTCACAATATATCACGATATTGTCATAGTATCATCCATAATATTCACAACATTACATCTTATCACATAAAATCACAACATAGTGTTCACAACAGCTTAACATTAGAATGGCCACATAGTTTTCACTATAGTGGCCGCAATATTTAGAACAAAGAACAAAAGAAGAATCATCTGGTTTCCCTAAGGGGGGAACCCTCCTTACTTAATCATTCAGTCATTTCACAATACAATAATCAATCTTCCACTCATGGGGCAGCCATTAACTTAATCAGTCACTTATCTAGCAATCAGTCACTAAGTATCATCAATTACTAAATACAATCATTGAGAAATTACACAAACCCTCCACCCCTCAGTGTCTAGTAAACTTCAATTTCATCATGCATTGAATATCCAAGGAGAGGCCTTTTCTTCATCTTGACTCAGGGTGGTCTCTCAAATTCCCTGGATCCCCTTCCATGATCCCAGCTCCTACCTGAATCCACCAAACAGTCACCTGGATTCAGAGGCAGACAGCTCCCAGCTCCTTGTCCAGTCTTCCAGGCAGTTCTTGTCACACACTGAAGTTCACAGGGTCCAGCACATCTCAAACCCTTCACAACTTCTGTTGCTGGGAACTCAAGGGTCAACGAAACCAAAAACAAACAAAGTCTTAT
>CM053599.1:3275682-3292683 GCA_028646575.1 Pseudocheirus occidentalis
AGGAAAGCAACTCAAAATTGGTTAACAATCTTTCTTTAATCAAACAAACATATCATTTACCTAGTTCAGGGGAAAAAGTCAGCACCCTGAGCTCCAGAGAATACAAACCCAAGTTACAAGCACAAGTTACAAACACAAATTACAAGTAGACCAAGAAACACATCAGCAGATGGGCTTCCAACCATCTGACCATCATCCATTACCTATTCAAGTTACCAGAGAGGGAAGCATCAACATCTGGGTTTTTCAAAGCCAGGGGGCTCAACGGCTTCCCAGAGTCTCATCTGCCAAATCACACAACTCTTCTCAAAGCGAGCCCCAAAGCAAAGCCTCACATCAGAGTGTATATATAGGCTTCTCCTGGGTCAGCCCTCTTGACCCACTGTCCAATTACAAAGCAACAAGGTGTAGCCATTAACCCAAAAAAAACAAGCTTCTCACCACAGGCTCCACGTGAACATTCTCGGAGCCACTTAAGCAAAGGGGCTAGGGACAGGAAAGAGCTTCAGATTCCCATTACAATCCTGTGCCTCCCTGATACAGGGACCCTCTCCAGGGTGCAGACCCTCCTATCCCAGATGACCCTCCTATCCCAGATGACACTCAGCCCTGTCCTTTGCAGATGATGTGCTTACCCTTCCAGAAGCCTTTTGGGGTCTTTTCACAGATCCTGAGTGTTCAGGAGGCCTAGCACCCTCACCTGGGGTGAGGGCAGCTGAACCCTTTTCAGGGCTGTTCATCCATCTTTGGGGTCCACCTGTCCCCCAGATCTCACGGGTGGCTCCAAGAAGCTGGAGTGTGCACAGTGGCCACATCCCGATAAAATTGGCTTGGCAGATGGTGTTTAATCCTAACCCCAACCCTACTATGTGCCAGACACCGTGTTAAATGCTGGGCTCACCTCTCACAGAGAGACCCTGTGCAAACACTCGGGTATGAAGTGAGCTCTAGGCAAGCTCCAGGGGTCAGGACTGGAGAGTAGGTGCTGGGAGGAAGCTGGTTGGGGAGGCTTCCTGTGGATGGGGATTTGGGCTGGGACTTGGAAGAAGGCCAAGGTCTGGCAAAGCCAAGGGTTTGAATAGGGCTTGAGGGGCCTATGGGGAGCATACAAAACCTTTTACAAACTTTAAACTGGGAGGTGGTGAGGCGGGGCCACAGGTCTTGACCTTTTCCCCCTCTGGACCCTTTTTCACCCTTGAATCTGGTCAAGATCTTCCCCCCATCCCCCGAAAAAGTGTTTGTGCACGTGTATTGTAGCCGAGGGTGGGCTGGAGCCAACTGTCTATTACTAGCCTCCCAGAGCCGATTGTTAAATGTTTAACGTGAATGTCTACATCTCAGAAATGAGCAAAGCTACAAATCAGGACTTGGTTTGGTCTTTTGTTGATTATCTTTATTTGGAAAGGAATGGAAAAAATGTGAATAATTTAAACTAAAATCAAAAATGCATCATGTGAACGTTTTAGAAAAACCAGTCATTTCTATTTATCAACATAGTCCTGTTTTTTGTTATTCACAATATTTGAAATTAAAACATCTTCGTATTTTTCTGTAAAGAATTTTGACCTTGAAGACCCTTCATAAGGGTCTCAGGGACCCCCAAGAAGCCCAGCCGCACTCTGAGAACTACTGGAGGGGCTAGGAGAGGCAGTGAGCTGGCCTTGTGGTGGAGGGGAGCTGGGTTCAGGTCCTGTCTCGGGCCATGATGTCTGAGTGACAAGTTCCTTCCCCTCTTGGGGAAGGACTCAGAGATGGGGTTGCTTCTGGAAACTCCCTTCTGCACCAGCAAAGTCCCAGGTCCAGACCAGAAAAGGTTTTTTATTATTATTATAATTTACATTGTGAGGATGTCGGATGCCATTGATGGCCTTTCTGAAATAAACTGCAGCTTTTGTCCCAGAACCAGCTCATCTGCACTGTCCAAGTGTCCTGGGCCCCCTCTTCACACCTTGCCTTCCTCCCCAGTGGACACAGAGTGAAGGGCAGGACTCTCTTGAAGACTCTTTCCCACTGCTTTGCCTGCATCCCAGCCACTCTTGCCCCGTTCCTTCCTTCACATAACTTCCCTTCAACTGAATTGGCCCTGGCCACCATTTTGACCAATCTCAAGCTGCCTTGATGTTGGCTCCTCAGCCATACTCCACCCAGCTGTGGGTGCCCTCCAAGGCTTTGCCCTGGGCTCACTTCTCTTCTTGTTCTCGTTCTCCACCTCATCAGCACCCTCAGGTTGAGGTTTCATCTCTGCAGACGGCTCCCCAATAGGTGTATATCTATTTCCCATATCACCATTTGCCCACTGGATCTTCCACACTGGATGGCCCAGACAAGTCGAAGGTGCCATGCCAAAACTGAGCTCCTTATCTTTTTCCACAAATCTCCCCTGCATCTTCCCTCCTGTCCCTTCCCCCACAGAGCTACTCATTTGCCAGACTTTGCTATTTCAATACTCACAATGTTTCTTACACAGAAGTTACTCTTCTCTTTCCACTCCTGTGGCTAACACCTTCCTTCAGACCCTCGTTATCTTTTATCTATTTTATTTGACAATTTTTTTCCAATTACATGTAATTACATTCATTTTTGGAAAGATTTTGAGTCCCCAGTTTTTCTCCCCTTCTCCCTTCCCTCCCCCTCCCCAAAAGGGCAGGCAATCTGATAGAGATTCTACATGTGCAATCATGTAAAACATATTTCCACATTAGTCATCTTGTTAAAGTAGAGACAGAATAAAAGAGATAAAACACGGGGAAAGAGTGAAAATCGTCCGCTTTGATCTGCCTTTGGACTCCCTGGTTCTTTCTCTGGAGGTAGATGGCATTTTCAATCATGAGTCCTTTGGAATTGTCCTGGATCGTTGTGTTGCTGAGAAGAGCTGAGTGAATCTCGGTTCTCTTATCACCTCTTACCTGGATTATTACTACAGCTTCTCGTGGTCCCCCTGCCTCCCTTCCTCCACAGAGCTGGAGTAACCTGTAAAGGAACCTGCCTCCAGGATACCTCTTGCCACATGATTCTGGAGACTCCAAAGGCTCCAATCACCTCTGAGACAAATTCACACATCTAATTGGCTTCAAGAGTCCCTCCTAGCCTAGCTCGTCTTTTTTTTTCTTTTCTTTTATTTAATAGTTATTGGGGGGGAGGTTCAGTTACATGTAAAGATAGTTTTCAGCATTCACTTTATAAGACTTTGAGTTCCAAGTTTTTCTCCCTCCCTCCTCTCTCCCCTTCCCCCTCCCCAAGACAGCAAGCAATCTGATAGGTTAGACATGTGCAATCGTATTAATCATATTTCCACATTAATCATGTTGTGAAAGAAGAATCAGAATGAAAGGGAAAAATTATGAGAGAGAAAACAAAAAAACAACAACAAAGTGAAAATAGGCTGCTTCCCTCTGCATTCAGACTACAGAATTCATTCTTTGGATGTGGACAGAATTTTTCATCATGAGTCTGGGGTCCTTGCAGTGCTAAGAAGAGCTAAGTCTATGATCATTGCTACAATGTTGCTCTCACTAGATACAATGTTCTCCTGGCTCTGCTCCCCTCACTCTGCATCAGTTCATGAAAGCCTTTCCAGGTTTTTCTGAAATCTGCCAGCTCATCATTTCTTATAGCACAACATTCATATACCACAACTTGTTCAGCCATTCCCCACCTAATGGGCATCCCTTCAACTTCCAGTACTTGGTCCACAAAAAGAGCTGCTGTAAATGTTTTTGTACCTGTGGATCTGTTTCTCGTTTTTATGATCTCTTTGGGATACAGCCCTAATAAGGGCATTGCTAGATCAAAGGGTATGTATACATAGTTTATGCCCTTTGGGGCATAGTTGCAAATTGCTCTCCAGAATGGTTGGATCAGTTTGCAGCTACACCAACAATGCATTAGTATTCCAGTTTCTCCATATCTTCTCCAATATTTATCATTTTTCCTGTTTTGTCATGTTAGCCAATCAGATAGGTGTGAGGTGGTACCTTGGAGTTGTTTTAATTTGCATTTCTCTAATCAATAGTGATTTAGAGCATTTTTATATGACTATGGATAGCTTTAATTTCTTCCTCTGAAAACTTTCTGTTCATATTCTTTGACCATTTACCAATTGGGGAATGACTTGTATTCTTATAAATTTGACTCTGTTCTCTGTATATTTGAGAAATTTGGCCTTTATCAAAGACCCTGGTTGTAAAAATGATTTCTCAGCTTTCTGCTTCCCTCTTAATCTTGGTTGCATTGGCTTTGTTTGTGCAAAACCTTTTCAATTTAATGTCATCAAGATTATCCATTTTGTATTTCACAGTGTTCTCTGTCTCTTGTTTGGTTATCGGTTCTTCCCTTCTCCATAGACCTGACAGGTAAACTATTGCTTGCTCTCCTAATTTGCTCATGGTATCACCCTTTCTGTCTAAACCACATACCTATTTTGACCTTATCTTGGTATATGTAGGGCAAGATATGGGTCTACACCCTGTTTCTGCCACCCTGTGTTCCAGTTTCCCCAGCAGTTTTTGTCAAACAGTGAGTTCTTATCCCAGGAGCTGGAGTCCTTGGGTTTATCAAACAGTAGATGACCGTCATTCATTGACTGCCGTCTTATGTAGCCAGCCTCTTGCACTGACCCACCGCTCTATTTCTTAGCCAGAACCAAGTAGTTTTGATGACTGCTGCTCTATGATACAGTTTTAGATCCCAGTCTATCTTTCCACCCTCACTGGACAGAGATTCCCTCCCCTTCAGTCTGCTATCCAGCCTAACTGACCTTCTCTTTGTTCCTCCCACACAAGGCTTCAACATCCACCTTTCTCCCCTCTGATTGAGCTGCCCCTCTCTTCCTTTAGAGGCAGCTCAGACACCATCTCCTGCATATAGCCTTTGCTTCCCCAGCCCGTAACTCCCTCCCTCCACCTGCTCATGCCTCTCCCTCCACCTGTTCATACCTCCCTCCCCCACCTGCCCCCTGTTTTTAACCGCTTTGTACTTGCCTGAATGTATACAGCGTCCAGTTACTTGCCTTTCCCATTAGAATGTCCGCTCCTGGAGGGCAAGGATTCTCTGTACCTCATCCCCTGCTCCTAGCTCAAGTCTGTTCTATGGCTGGCACTTCATTAATATTGGTTGGCTGATTGGCTGATTGATTGAGTCTCTGCCAAATATCAAGAACCCAAACTTTCCCAGGGACAACTCGGGTCCACGCTGCCCCTTCTACCATTGAAATCCCCCCCCCCTCAGGTGTCTGCTTTGGTGGAGTTGAGGAGGGGCTGGAAGAGTGAAATCATGCATGGTCATTTCCATCCTGCTTGGGGGATGGGGGTAGAGAGGAGCAGTCACAGGAAATGCCGCATGGGGCTGCCCACATCCGTGGCCATGACTGCAGAGATGCCTGGGACCTTGGCATAATGCTGATCGGTGGGTCACTCTGGTTTGCTCAGGCGTGCATAGAAAGCAAAACAGGGGAACCCGAAGGGGCAGGGGGGAAACTCTCCCTGGCTTCAGAAGGATCAGCAGGAACTGAGATGAGAAGGGGGAAAGGGCGGGCAGTCTGGGCCACCAGAGGGCCTGGGATGCAGGGGACCAGGCCATGTTTGTAAAAAGAAGGTGCTTTTAAGCATAGGCTTGAGATATCCTCTGTGAAGGAGCTTTGGGTTCTGTGGAAGAAAAGGCTCTAGGGGAAAGCTGGCCCCTCAGCCCCTGGCATCCTGCCAGGAGAGTGGTGGGTGCTCAGGGGGCTCCAGCCCGTTCTCCTCCTGGTGGTCCATTCCATTCCCAGACTCTCCTCAAGGTACAGCTGTGTCTTTGTCTCCTGATTGGATCAGGTGCTGGACACTTGCCTAGCCAGCAGCCAGCCCCATCAGCCTCGTCTCTGGAGGCCCAGGCTGGCTGTGCCAGTGCCACCAATGCCCACCTGCAGCCACCACCTCTGTGAGGAAAAGAGGGAAGTGGACGTTCTCCACTCTTCTCTGAGGCCAAGCTCAGTCACTTGGACTGTACAGCATTTGGTGAACCCCCACAATTTGTTTTAGCCCTTTCCAACTGATGGGCATCCACTTTGTTTCCAAGTCACTGCTTCAGGGAACATTTTGTGTGTGTGTGTGTGTGTGTGTGTGTGTGTGTGTGTGTGTGTGTGTGTGTGTAACGGGGAATCTCGCTCCCCCTCCTCAGGCTCAGCAGGGTTGAGCCGTGGAATTTCTGGCTCAGAGGGCAGGGACATTTTAGTCACTTTTTTTAAGCGTGTAGATGGCTAAAATCGCTCGTTCCAAATTGGTTTCCAGGATGACTGGACCGACTTGCATCTTCATCAACAGTGCATTAATGTGTCTATGTTCCTACAGTCCTGCCTCCAAGACTATTTCCACCTTTTATTGTGTTTGCTAGTTTCAGGGTATGAGCTAAAACCATAGAGCTATCTTAATTTTCATCTCTGCTATTAATTAACCTTTCATAAGGTCAGTAATTTGTCATTCTTCCTTTGACCATTTATTCACTGAAGCATGGTTCTTAGAGATATTATATATGTGCGTATGTGTATATGTATATGTACATAAATTATATATATATGTGAGAGAGGGATATGCATTCATTCTCTCTATATTTTGATTATCAGGCCCTTATCAAGAGCTATTCATTGCAAAGATTTTTTTTCCTCATCCATCGCTTTTGTTCTTACCTAACTGCATTGATTTTGTTTGTTCAAAAATGTTTTGATTTCATGAATTCTAAATAATCTCTTTTTATCTTTCATGATCATCTTTGTTCCTTGTTTGGTTAAGAATGTTCCCTTACCGAGCAGCTAGGTGGCACACTGAATACAGCACTGGCCCTGAAGTGAGGAGGACCTGAGTTCAAATTCGACCTCAGATACTTGATATGCTTACTAGCTGTGTGACCTTGCACGAGTCACTTAACCTCAATTGCCTTGCATTCCCCCTCCAAAAAAAAACAATAAATAATGTTCCCCTTACCAGAGTTGTGAAAAATACGTTTCTCCGCTTTGCTCCAATTAGAGAAAGAAAAGATTTACGATCTTGACAGAAACACTGGGGGGAACAGGCAGGGATAGAAGAGTCTAGCACTTGTAGACTTCCAGTCGTATCATGAAACAATGATCTTCCAGACGATGTTACTAGTTTAAACATAGAAAAGGAGATGAGCGGGACAGGATCGAAGAGCAAGAATCGGACAAAGTCAGGCTGGAGAAGCAGAGCGCCCCCACCTCCCCACCCCCCCCACCCCCCACCCCCGAGGCTGTGGAGCAGTCTGGCTGGCGGCAGCACGGAAGCCAGCCCAGCCCCTCGAGCCACACAACGCGGTGATTCCCCGGGGACGCTCCACGACTATAAAAGGTCTCATCGCCTCGTGTCACAAACCAAAACCAAACCGGCGGAGGAAATCCCGTCGCCCTTCAGGGGCGGGGCGGCTTCTGGGAAAGGCAGAGCCTGAATCCCGGCCCTGTTTCTTAGGACTTAGGTGATCCGAGGCAAGTCAGTCACATTCTTGCTCTGAGTTGCCTCCCCTGTAAAGTGAGGGGTTGGACGAGATAACCCAAGGTCCGTTCCAGTCCCACACTGGCGCTGTCCTGACTCTCCAGGCCTCGGTCTCTGTAATGTGGAGGGGTTGGACGACTGTGTCTTTGAGTGTCTCTCCTGCCTTCCCCCCTTCTCCCTCTCTCTCTCCCCCTTCTAGCAGCCCAGGGTCCTACAGTCCCCCTTCCCTCTGCTCACAGGGCCTAGGAGTTTCCTGGGGCGAGCATGTCCTGGTGCACAGAATGACCACTTCCCCTCTATAATAGGAGGTATGAGGGAAGGCAGAGCTGAGTGGGCCCTGTACCTGCCCTCTGCTAGTCACCCGGATGTGGACCTATTTCTCTAACACAAGTCCCAAAAATTAAAGAGCCTGGAGAGTCCATTCTACAGACGAGGAAACAGGCCACCAGCTGGCTCCTGGCAGCTACACTCCACCTGAGCCATGTCCTCCATGGGAGAAGCCCTGGAGGGAGCTGCCAAGTGGCTTTGGATGCCCCAAGCTGCTCATCAAAGGCACCCAGGCCTGGAGGCCTCCACCTTTAAACCCTGTTGAGACTAGCAGCCAGCACAATCGGTACCTGGGAGACAGCTGTTACTCCCAGAAAACAAACAGAGCCTCCCTGACAGGACCTGGGGCACCCTGGGTATGAGCAAAAAGGTCACTGGAGGCATGTGGACCTGCAAGGTTGGACGCAGCAAACAAGGGCTTCAGGGATCGTGAGAAGAGTCACTGTGCACCCCCGACCTAAGAGAGGAGGAGGGGACAGCCAGCTGCTCTTGCCTCTGTGTTATCTACATTCTTCAGGGGATGCATAAGGGGGCTCCTCCTGCAAAGGGAACTCTGGATCCTCCCCCCCCCCTTGTTTACAAAGGACTTGGAAGTTGTAGTCTGCTCTGAGTGGGATGGAGGCTCCCTAAGTAGGGGGGGGCGTGGAGCAGGGTCCTGGAGCTGGACTCTGACCCCCACCCATAACTGGGCTCTGCTGGGGTAGGAGATGCTGTCATCTGCTCTCCATTAGATGCAGGAGCCTCTGCAGACGTGGCTTCTGAGTCATTTACGGGCTCGCCAGCCTGTATACCAACGATGAATCTTTCATGATGTCTATTAGCCACTTACATTTTTAGAAACAGGGTCCATGAAAAATTGAAAGGGCAATTACTGTGGTCTGCTTCCTGCTGGGGGCCTGGGGAGATCATTGAGCCACTGAGCTGGAAGGAACCTCAGAAGGCACTGAACAGGCCAACCCTTGCCCACAACCCGTTCACAACAGTCAATAAGTCCTCCCACCGCCATGGGTGCCTGAGGCTCTAGGGGCCAGTCCCTTAGCCTGGAGGTCCTCTAAGGGAGGTCAGGAAGGCTCCAGCCAGCCCCACTCAACTCCATCCCTCCTGACTTGCCGCGTGCTGACCCAGACGGTCCTTAGCTCTCTTCTTCCGTTGCTCTTCCAGGTCTCAAAGCTCCATCAGATGCACACTGTTCTCCTCCAGTTTATCCCATAGAGAACCTGTCTGTCCCTAACTCTGCTGTGGCCTCTCCCCTTAGATTGGGCGCTTCCTGAGGACAGGATCTGTGTTCTGCCTTTCTCTGTATCTCCAGTGCTCAGGACAGTGCCTGTCGCACAGTAGGCACTTAGTGTGTGGTCACTGACTTTCAACTGACTCACCATCCTTGTGACTCTCCAAACCCAAATGCCCCTCCCTGGTTCCACTTCTCTAGATGTGCTGTAGGGCAGCTAAGTGGTACAGCAGGTAGAGTGCCCCACCTGGGTCAGAAGGACCTGACTTCAGACACGCATTAGCTGTTACCTGGGTAAGTCACTTCACCCTGCTTGCCTCAGTTTCCTCATCTGTAAAATGAGCTGGAGGAGGAAATGATAAACTTCTCCAGTGTTTTTGCCAAGAAAATCCTGGATGGGGTCAGGAAGAGTCATAAATGACTGAACAATAAGATGCTTCATATCCTCCTATTAAAATGTAAGTCCCTAGAGGGCAGGCTTTTCTTCTTTTCTTTTCCCCCAGGCACAGTGCCTGGGGGATGGTAGGCACTTAATAAATGCTCATTGTTATAAAACATATTTTATAAAATCTAAACAGAGCCTGTTAATAAAAATTAACATAAAAAACAAAGGGGTAACATACAAACTCTTAGACCTGAATAAGGCAAACCCAAGTGAATTAGCAAAAACATAAAGAAGCAAAGAAAGTGCTTTTTTCTGGGGCTCTTCCAAGCACGTCTCATGTTCCATCACTGTCCTTCCCTCCTCTTGTTTATTCCATGACACATCTTCTCACCCAGGGCTTCCCTGATTTCCTTTTTTTTTTATTTTATGGCACTATAATATGCCATTCATGACCACAATCATGGCAGTAGCAGACACTGGCAGAACATTGTCAGGTGTGAAAAATGCTTCACAAATGTTTCCCTTGATCCTCACAACCTCGTGGGTTATCACATAGGTGTTATTATTATTTCCAATGAGAAAACAGAGGTAAACAGAGTTGACATGATCTCTTCAGCCTCACACAGCTAATACGAGGCTGACCTAAGATTTGGACTCTTCCTTTCCAGCCTCCTCAGGTGAGAAGAGGAGCCAGACCTTCCTCTCAGCACACACCTTGCGCCTTCCATTTTCATCTCCTTCCCCTGAGGGAAGAGGGTCAAGGGTCCAGGCTGCCCAGGGGGTCTACCATGTCTGGTTTCTGCCTCTTCTCCAGCCTCCTTGGGGGAGAGGAAGAGCCAGACCTGTATAAGATCCTGTGGCTTTCCATCCCCAGCTGTACTTGACCCTAGAGGGAAGAGGAAGGGGAGAGCGGGTAAGGAAGGAGGCGTCCATCTCCAGCTGGGCCCTTTCCTATCTCATTTCTAGCCTTTGGAGAGAAAAAGAGTGGCAAAGGCCTCAGCCTCCACTTGACCACGTGCCTCCCACTTCGTACAACTTCTGCTCCAGCCCAGTCTCCAATCTTCCATTAGGAAGAGCAGGTGCACCCTCTACTCAATGATGAACGTTCCCCCCTTAGCCATACCTGCCACATCCCAGTGACTTTGAGCCCCTGGAGATCGTCAACCAAACCCTACTCCACACCCCTCACTGCCCAATTCCTTATTCCCAAACTCTTCAATCTTTCTATCCCAAAGGTTCATTCCAACTCCACTCAGCCCTTCCACTGTACCCTCTGGAATGCTTGTTCTGTTGGCAACAAACTTCCCATCATCTTAAATGTTCTCCTCTCCTCATTCTTCTACTGGGTCTATCTTAAACCTGTCCCCTCCCCACCTTGTGATGACACAGTCCCCCTGTCTCCCTTTGCAGTCCTGGCTGTGCCCTCACTCATTGTCCTCAGCTCTCTGGTCAAGGAGGGGGAGTTGGATAAGCCTTGCCCCCTCCCCATTGTCCCATCCAGGTTTTCTACCTTCCTCCATCTCTTGGTAACCTCCCCCTCTGAAGTTCATGCTGCTCAGTCTACCAGCCAATCAGAATCCTGGCAGTGGTGGTCTGCAGACCCCCAGGTCAATGAGTTCAGTATGTGACTTAGTTTTTCTTTCCTCCCCAGCTCCAGCCCTCATTCTAGGGGTTCTCCCTCAAATACCCTACCTACTCAGTTCCTCAACCTGTTCACCTCCCACAGCTGGCCCTCCACCCCACTCATGCCACAACCTTGGCTTTGCCATCACCCAGAGATGTACCACCTCCATGTTGAAGAATTCCTAAATCCCCTTATCTGACCATAATGTTTTTACTTGTCATGTCTCTCTCACAAGATCCAAATCTATGTCTGCATCATGATTTCCAATCCCTTGACCCTTCATTTCTCTCCCAGGCCACCTCCCCCACATTAGCCATTCTCTCCTCTTTTCTGCATCTTGACTACTATTAAACCAATTCAGTTCCACACTGCCTTCCTCTCTTTAATCTCTAGCCTGCTTATCGTATCTTCAATAATGCCTAGTCAAGTCTCAGCTTTGAATCACCCTACACACATGATAGTGACCAAGGGTGGAGAAAACCATGCCACCATTTTGATGAAGTCTGCAACAGATGCACGTTACACAGTCTCCACTAGGCTCTCACTGCTGCCCAGCAATGCTGCTCTGCCTCCTTTACCAGCTCGCTGTCCTGCCCTCCACAGCAGCTCTTGCAGATGTTCCCATCCCTCCTCAAGCCTCCCGTGTCTCTTCTCCTCCACTCTCTCAGCTGAGAATCTTGTCTCATATTTTACAGAAGAAATTAAGGACTTCTCTACGGACTCCCGCTGCTCACCTCCCATCACTCAGGTGTCTTTTGTCCCTCTCTCCTTCTTCATCCCTGTCATTTCTCATGATGAAGTGGCCTTACTCCTTCCTGATCAAGTCTCTGCCAACAGGTTGCCCCCTCTGCCATCCCGTGTGTGTGTGTGTGTGTGTGTGTGTGTGTGTGTGTTCTGTGGATCAAGTTCTAGAAGAGGGATGGCTCTGTCAAGATGTACAATCCAAAACTTCTTGTTATAAATCACTACAATATTCTCCTTAATTGACTACAGTACCGGCAATAATGTGATGTGTCAGTGCGCCTGTTTTCACATGGCTCTGCCAACGTGGGACTTTTTTTTTTTTAGCACTTTTTGCCATTCTAGCGGGGGAAGATGAGATTTTGTTTTATTTTAATTTATGTCATTATTAGTGTGTGTTTTTTGCAAGTAAATTATTCAGTTTGTATTTACCCCTTTAAAAATTATTTGCTCATGTCCTTTGACTTTTGCTCTGTTAGTGAATGTATATAATTAGTTTTATGAATATATTTCTTATTTATTCTTTTAAAATGCATTTCTTCTTACAGGAATGTGAGGATTTCCTTTAAGAATTTCACTGCAGAATTATCAGATGCATTATATATGATAAATACAGTCTCATTTTATATATATGGGTAGATGAAATATTTATTAAGTGCTCACTAGGTGCCACATACTATGTGTGAAAACTTTTGGCATAATAGAACGTCCTTTATACTTTGTAATTCCTCCTACCTTAGTCTGGTATCAGTAATGTCAAGTCTGATTCTAATGATTTGGTAGCAGCATTATAAATCCTAGACTAGCATTGCAAATTTAATTGGTATTACATTTTAAATTTAAAAGTAAATATAAAATAAAATAAATCTATTTCACTGGATTATTTTTCTTTAAGACATTAATTCCTGGATCCTGCTTTTTCCATAAATATATACTTCTTTTGCATTTTGTTAGAAAGTCTGTGCCATTTACATTTAGTATTGGGATTATTCGATTTTTCTTTAGTCATTTTATCGGAAGGGAATGCACACTTTCTTATTCTTATTATGTCTATCAGAAACACACGTATGTGTGAGGTGATCAGGGCAGACCCCACAGTGGCTTGATATGCTTACAGTGGAAGAAAAACAGTGTTTTGAATTGTGTTTATATTAGTTCCTGGGTTTGACGGGTGAACTCCCAAGTATTTTATAGCGTCTACAATTATTTTAAATGGAATTTCTATTTCTTGTTGCCGGTGGTTCCATATAGAAATGTTGATGGTTTATGTGGGTTTATTTTATATCCTGTGACTTTGCTTTAGTTGTTCATTATTTAATGAAGTTTTTTAGCTGATTCCCTGAGATTCTCCAAGTACATCATCACACAGTCTGCAAAGGGCGGCAGTTTTGTTTCCTCGTTGCATCTTCTGACTCCTTCCATTTCTTTTTCTTCTCTTATTGTCATAGCTAATATTTCTAATACAATATTAAATGATAGAGGCGAGAATGGGCATCTTTGCTTCACTCCTGATCTTATTGGGAAGGTGTCTAGCTTCTCCCCATCACAGATAATGCTTGTGGACGGTTTTTAGATAGATAACTACTGATTGTTTTAAGGAAAGCTCCATTTATTCCTATGCTCTCTAGTGTTTTTACTAGGAATGGGTGCTGTATTTTGAGAAAAGCTTTCTTGCATCTATTTCATAGTAGAATAATAATTGAATAATCATGATTTCTGTTGATTTTGTTATTGATATGATCAGGCATGCTTATAGTTTTCCTAATATTGAACCACCCCTGCTTTCCTGGTATAAATCCTGGTCGTAGGATTTATATTATATATATATATATATATATACATGACAATATATCCTTGTGATATAGTGCTGTAATCTCCTTGCTAGTGTTTTATCTAAAATTATTGTATCAATATTCATTAGGAAAATTGGTCAGTAGTTTTCCCTGTTTTAGTGTTCTATAGATTCTATTCAGTTCATTGTGTATGTGTGTGTTTTCACTAAGTATATATACATACACACACACTATTTCCTGTAATCTACTCTTGTTAATTTGGAATTTCACTAATTTTGAGATTAATGCAACCTGAGCTAACCTCCAGCTCTGTTACTTGGATCTGATTTAATAATTAAGTGATTTGGTAGGGGCCAGGAGGAAAGAAAAGGGTAGGAGTTAGGAATAGGGCAGTGATGAGATGGCTGGGCTGTATTTCCAGTCTACATTTGCATTGCCTACAACTCCATTTTATGTGTTAATAATTCTGTTGTTGGATACACCCAAGTTTTTTTTATTTTTTTAATAAAGAAATTTTATGTCCTTTATTTATAGTCTCCTAAATGCAGTGCTTTAAAGGCAAAGACATAAGGTTCATCACTGATTTAAAAAAGAAAATACTGCACAAAAGTTTCCTGAGTCACAATAAATGCAGAGTAGGAATTTATAAAAATAACAAAAATGCAACAATATGGAAAGAGTCAAGATTCCCTGTCCTCTAGGTCTCATTCTGTTGCACCTTTTTTTTGCTGCTGTTTCTTTCAAAGTTTGGCTATCGCCAGCAGGTTGAGGTTCAGCTGGTTTGTAGCATCTTCTGGGAAGATATAATTACGGTCCTCTTCCTGGCCAGCATCAGATCTGTCTTCTGTCTGAACTTTTCTTAGCTTTCCCTGGCATAAGGTGCACTCCCTCCTTAGAAGATTTGGTTCCAAATTAATCTTCAAAGTTTCCCCACGATTTTAGCAACAGTTTCTTTCTTCCTTTTCTTCATGGTTTCTCACAGTTTTGTTGGCTTCTTCATAAATTTGTCTGCATTGAGTTAAACATCCTTCATTTCCTGCAGACAGCCCAAATTGAACAAAATTGATCCATTCCTTAACATGCTGTGTTTGCTGCAGCAATCTCCAGCAAAGACTTCTTGTTTTTTCATCTTCTTTTTGTTAAATTTCAGGATCAATGTAAAATTTCCAAAGTACCTTTGGTATGTCTCAGCATGGCTGATGAATAGCCAGCTCACATACTGCCCAGGCTCTCTCACCATCTCCAAGAATTGCCTCTAACTTGGCAAATTTGATCCATGATGTGCAATTTTCTGATGCAAATTCCAGGAACTTTTCATAAGTTTCTGGCACAGGTCAAATTTTTTGAAGCTGCAGCTCTAATTCAATGTAATGATTTGAAACAATCTGGTTTTGGGATGTTTGCCAAGAAAAGTTTCCAAAGATCTTCTGGCAAATGGTAGATTTTTCTTTTTTATTTCAATCTGGGCACATGATAGCCATAGTTTGGCAACGTAAGCATTTTGTGAGGAGTCAGTTTCAAACAAGGTTGTTATACCTGTCTGCTCTTCCCTTCATCCTCTTCCTCCACCTCTTTGTAAAGGGCATCACTGAACCAGGGGTAGCTATGTTGCTGCCAGGACCTCTTTTATTTGATCAGTGGCACCTTGATGATGGCTCCTTCATACACCTTTTACATAGTGTTTGGTTCTGGTTCAATTTCCACCAATTGCAAATAACCAAGCCAGGAATCATAATTCTTCTTCTGCTTCTGCTTCTGTTTCTTCTGCTTCTGCTTCTCCTTCTCCTTCTCCTTCTCCTTCTCCTCCTCCTCCTCCTTCTCCTCTTTCTTCTCTCTTTCTTCTTCCTCTTTCTTCTTCTTCTGGCTTTCTTGTGGGTGAAGTAAAGATGACAGCATAGAAGCAGGAGAACTCCACAGCTCCCCCCATAACCACCTCAAATACCCATAAAATGTATCTCCAAACAAATTTTAGAGCTCCAGAACCCACAAAATTACAGAAAAAACACATCTCCTGCTGAAGGCAGCCTGACAGGCAGACAGGAAGGGCTCATCACAGAGCACTGGGAACCAAAACCCACCTGGCCTGAACTTCAGCATAGACCCAGGGTGGTCAGGACAAGCGCTAGAGCACTGGTGAGAGTAGATCACCGGCAGCTGGGGCAATTTCCAGAACTGTCAACCCATAAGAACCAAGGACAAAGTTTAAGGTCAGTGGAACTCGGCTAAATTTGGGGGAGAGGGTCCAGCTGAATGCCTCCAGAGCTAGAAGCAGTCTGAAATGGCAGCCCTGCATCTGCCTCCACATGGCTGCTTCAGAGCTCCTGGCCTGCAGATTGCAGGGGGGCTAAGTGGTCATTCAGAGGTTAAGTGCTCTTGCCTTAACCTGCCTGGATCTAGATCGTGGTCTTGGGTGGTGGTCCTGAGGTGTGCTTTCAGTGAGCCAAAGCTGGTGGAGGCTGCAGAGATGTGGTCTCCTAAATAGCTCTGGCAGCTATGAAAACCCCAGTGATTTGGGACAGAGCTCTCCCCTCTGAAAGCAGAGTTCTATGGAGCCCAAAAGTCAAGTAATTGACTGGCAACACGAGCAGACAAAGGAAGAAAAGCAAGAGCAGCAATCCAACTTTAGATTCCTTTTGGGGGGACAGAATGGATCAAAGCATGGAACAGGAGGAAGACAACACAGAACTCCCACACCAAAAGCTTCCAAGAAAAATGTAAACTGGTTACAGGCAAGAGGAGCTTAAGAAGGATTTTGAAAACCAAATAAGAGAAGTAAAGGAAAAATGGGAAGAGAAATGAGAATGATGCAAGAAAATCATCAAAAGAAAGTCAGCACCATGATTGAAGAAAATAACGCCTTGAAAAATAGATTAACTCAAATGGCAAAAGAGACCCAAAAAGCCAAAGATGAGAAGAATGCCTTAAAAAGTCAAATTTTCCAGATAGAAAAAGAATCTCAAAAGCTCACTGAGGAAAATAATTCCTTCAGAGTTAGAATGGAGCAAATGGAAGCAAATGACTTTATGAGAAATCAAGATACTATTAACCAGATCCAAACAAATGAAAAAATAGAAGGCAATGTGAAATATCTCCTTGAAAAAACCGCTGACCTGGAAAATAGGCTCAGGAGAGACAATTTAAAAATTATTGGACTACCTGAAAGCCATGATCATAAAAAGAACCTAGAAATCATCCTTCAAGAAATTCTGAAGGAAAATTGCCCAGATATTTCAGAACCAGAGGGCAAAATAGAACTTGAAAGAATTCACCGATCACCTCTTGAAAAAGATCCCCAAAAGAAAACTACTAGGAATGTTATAGTAAGGTTCTGGAGTTTCCAGATCAAGGAGAAAATATTACAAGCTGCCAAGAAGAAACTATTTGAATACTGTGGAAACACAATCAGGATAACCCAGGATCTAGCA
>CM053599.1:3293183-3324178 GCA_028646575.1 Pseudocheirus occidentalis
CTTCTTCTTCTTCTACTTCTTCTTCTTCTTCTTCTTCTTCTTCTTCTTCTTCTTCCTGGAATCTCCATTTGTTCACAATGATGTCTTCAATGTCTTGACTATCCCCACATTTCTTTAAAAGACTGGGTAATTTTTAACAAGTTCTTGGGTTTCCTATGTTGAAATCCTGCTCAGGGCATATTTTTAGATCGCTTGTACTCTTTAAAATACTTTCTGATTTTCTTCAAACTTTGCAAAGGCCACATGGAGATGTTCACCCATATTCTCATCTCCAAAGAATTCCACAGTTTTCATATACTTTCCTTGTTATAAGCAAAGTAGCTACACTTTTCTTCAAAGTGAGAATATTTGATTCAGTTCTTGACATTAGGGCACACAAGGACAAATCTTTCATAACTGCAACATGCCCAGTCCATTTCTTTATATCTCAGTTCAAAGTTGACACATTGACCCAGCAGTTCCAGGCTTGCTCCTCGGGCTGCCATTCCATCCCGCCTTCAAATACTTGTCTGCCTCCAACAATATTTCCCAACATCTCCATCTAAATGGATTTGTACTGGAACTGGTTGACTCAGGGAAGAGTCGTGATGACTGATCCCAGATATTTCAGGCACGATTTACTTGATGATCCTTTCTTTTCATTTCTGCCTATGATAGCCAGAGATGATATTTCCACAGCTAACATCTAAGGCACACTCCCATATGGAAGGGGCCTTCTGAACTTCTCTTGGCCTCTCTTCCCATTGGGTACATGGTATCTAGTTACCGATTGCCCTTCTGTTCTTCCTTCTGTTGTCCTCAAAAGTCTTCTTCTTCCTTTGTTTTTAAGCATTTAATTCTTCATCAGTGGTGGAAGAAGTTCAAGCTGCTCCACTGTGATCTGCCTTCAAGTAGGGCTTTGCTTTACACCTTGGCCATTTTGGAGGCCACTATCTTTATGTGGATTACAAGAGCTGGCTCCAATTCCCATGCCCTGCCCTCCAAACTCCCTATCTCATTCCTCTCTACCCTGTGTTGGAGAGGATGCATTTCCACAGTAAGCCTAGTTCCTTACAGCTATAGTTCCAGGAGCTTCCCAATCCAACCACACTGCCCCACCTGCAGCTCCTAAGCCGAGGCACTGTGGACACCATCTTGGTGCCTTTGTTCTACCCCATGGGGTTTAAAGAACAAAACAAAACTCTTATCCATGGTTTTCTCTATAACTGGCCATTTTCTTTGTTATTTCCTTCTAGTTATTTTCATTTGTTTGTTTCTCTTAATTATTTAATTTCATTTTACTATTCTTTACCTTCCAACTTTTCTTTCATTTTCATCACAGGTTGAACCAGGATGTCAGTATATCATAACTAGATGGGATCTGGAGTGCCCCACCCCACAGCTCCAGGGGAGACCAGTTTCCTTCTTTGTGGAGATCAAGCGGGCAGCCTTGACTGGGTGAGCCCTCCTTCCAGAGGGACAGGAGGCTGTGTGTGGAACTGTTTGTGGAACTTGCAGATATGTATGCAGATATAGAAGGAGAGGGTGATATTCTTTTGAGGTTTTAGAATAAAGGCCGCTTTCCCTTGTAGCTCTAGGTGGAAGACGTTCCCTCCCCAGATTGGATTGGGAGGGTAACGGCTTAACTCCCTTCTCACCATTACAGACTTGAGTAAACATAATTTGCTTCAACAGAAGGCTGATCAGGGGCGGCATATATTTAGTTAAGTGATAGAATACACAAGAACAGAGGGGCCTTGCATCTAGGGAGGGAGATGAAATCTTAGCCCAACCAAAGAGAAGACAATCTCACCTGAGAAGTCTCCCTAAGTGTCTGGAGGTTGCAGGCACTGAAAACCAAGAGACAGGAGGGGTGAGTGCTTTTGTCTGTGTAGCTCTGCCCATAGGGCCTTCCACCCGCTGCCCAGAGTGGCGGCTTCTCTTCCTCTCACCACTCCTCCACCTCTGAAATCTCTCCCTTACAAGTCTCTCTACCAATCTCTAGCCAACCTGTTTGTAGTATCATGGGGCTGCCCTTTAAGAAGCCATCTCTCTGCAGGAACCTCTGAGCCTCCCGCCATATGTATGGATTCCCATCTCCCTTTCTCCCAGTCTTTTAGCTGGTCTAATTCCCTGCCAAATTTTCTGATTGTATCATCACTCTGCCTTGCTCTGTTCCGTCTAAATGTTAGCTGTTTTTCATTTTCTTATGTGCTGGGTCTTTTTTATGTTTGACTTTTGGGGTGTTTCTGTTTATTCTTTCTTTGGTGGCATATGAGGATCCTCCCGTATTTCTCTACATTATCCTGTGTCACAGGTGCTAAGGGACTGTCTGCCCCCTGTGCCACCCTCAGCAGGTGCTATGGCCTAGTGGCCTCTAGTGGCATCATGGGCCTCTCCGACGTGGCAGACACATCATCCCTTACTGTACCCACCCATGAGGTCTTTCCGACTTGTGGGACCTTCAGGAGCCAAGATTCACTGTCGTAGCCTTCAAAGACCCTGGATCACGGCTGTGCCGCAGAGAGGCCAGGCAGGGAGAAGGCAGGATGCACTCACACATCCTGAGATAACAATCAGCTGGCACTGGCCATTTATGCCACTGGCTCCTCTCACCAGTCTGTCCCTTGTGGTGGCCAACACGTAACAGAAACAGTACCTTCCCTTTCTCCATAGTCTGGGTGGGACACCTGAGGGGCCAGGAAATGCCTCAAAAGGAAAAAACCAAATCCTGGAATCCCCAAACTGGTCATTAGCACTCAGCCACCAACATTTGATGGGAATTTGGCTTCTTATGCCAGACAAGCATAATAATATTTTCTCCCAGCCACAGGAAGCCACCCTGCTCTGAAACCTACCCTTGAGCTAACAATGAGAGTAGGCTGCTGATATACCTCCTACATGTCTTCCTAGCCTAGAGACTCAGAGACGGGGACAAGCTCCTCATGTCCCCACTTATAGATGACATTGTACTGATTACAGTAAGCTGTGGAATATTGCAGAATTCCATCCCATCTCCCCTCCCCCCACGAAGCCCATGATCACCTAGAAATATTTGACCTGTCTGTCCCCATGAGTGGATGAAGAATGTCCATTGTCTAGATTACAATGGACTGCTGAGCCAACAGATCCTCAAAGCCGAATGACCAGCTCTCATGACCTAGACATAGTGGATGGACAATGTGTTGGGTCCTGGACTGAATAGGAAGAGAACAGACTAGACCTCCCGGGGGCAGATGGGCTGCCCTCTGTACAATCCCAGGCTTCTCTCTCATGGTTTGCAATTTTCTTCTGGAGGCAGCATGTGGCTTTGAAGTCATCGAACACCAAGGTCTCCATAGAATTAGGCTTGTGAGGTCCTCTGAGGGCAGCAAGAGCAGTGGGGGGCTATGAGGTAACAAAGAAGCCTGGAGAAATAGAAGAGTGAATATTCTCAAAGATGCCTGCCCAGAAAAGAAGATGGGCCCATGACGTAGTGAGAGCAAAGGCTCCCTGCCCCCGAGGTGGGAGCAGTCAGAGGACCTCACCGCTGGCCAGCACCAGGGGAGAGGCTGCGGGTGGACTTGCCTCAAGGCCCCCAAGAAGCCTGCTCTTCTGGGCTGGAGGCAGCTAAGGGGCAGCACTGGCTCAGGCAGGAAAACCCAGGTTCTGGTCCAACCCTAGATACTACAGCTCTGTGAACCTGGGCAACTTGGAAACTCTCTTTCACCCTCAATTTTCTCATCCTTACAATGAACATACCAATAATACAGCGCGTGCTGCATCCAAAGAGCTTGACAAACCTCACAAGTGCCCCAAGAACGTGAATGTCATTCTTCCTCTAAATGCCTGACTCCAGACTTCACTGCTGGTCAGGGCTGGGGGTGGAAACAGAGGAAGCAGAGTTACTTCAGGGCCCTTTCTTACCCCCTGCCCCATATCTCCCTTCAATTCAACAACCACCCATGAAGCCCTTACTATAGTCAAGACCCTGTGGAGTCATCCATTCCCCTCTCCCAGCCCCTTTCAGGGGATTTGGGGCCAACAAAAGCCTTGAAGCAATGGGTTTTTAGGTGCACTTTGTTTTCATGTGCATTTCAGTGCACCTAAGGGAAGGCATGAGTGTCCCTTGAGGAGAGTGGCTCCTAGGACAGAGATGTTGGAATCACTGGCCCCAAGGAGCCAAGCACAGGGTAGAATAGGCCCCCAGGGAGCTTTGCCAGCTTCCCTTCAGGCAGGTCCGAACTGGCAGAATACATTCAGGGCCATTGTTCACAGGCAGATCCAAAACCAGGGAAACTGCTTCCCAGGATCTTGGGGAGGCCTTTTTTTGGTCTGTTTTTAATCTGATTTTGTCTCACAAGAGCTTTTGTCCAGAGCAATTGCTGCTGGAAAGCCATGCGGCTTTTCCCTCTTCCTCCCACCACAGCCTTCTTGGGCCCAAAGGCCTCCACTATGGACACGACAGTTCTACCTACCCAAGAGTGACCACAGACACAGTGACCCTTCCCCTCCGAGTTCATGGCTCTTCAGGGGAGGCATCCGAGCAGGAGTGAAATCTGGGGCTTCCCCTCGGACTCATGGCTAACCTGGTTCCCCTTCCCTCAGCCCAGGGAGCTAGGCCACCTCTGACACATGCCTGTCCTTCAGATCCTAAATTGTGCAGGACTGCAAGGTTGAGAGCAGAGAAATAGAGCAATCCGTGTTCCCTCATGGAACCCTCAGGACCCAACGATCCAGCCAGAAAATCAAGAGGCTGTTTACAGTAAAGAGCTGGGCTCCCAGGCCTTCAGCCCCCCAGGCCAATGACAAGCCCTCTAATGAGGATGATGTGGGCTTCAAGGCCAATGGCATCCAAATCAGCCCCATGGCCAGTGGCCCAGTGTCTGAGCAGGGAAAAAGCAGGTGCAGACGGTCCCCAGATAGATGGTAATGGGAAGTCTTTGCCCCGCCTGGTCTTTAAATGCAACTTTTATTTTATGCTCTTTCTAATCAGCAAGCATTAATCCAACCAATTTCCTGGCCTTGCTTAGCCTCAGCTCCAAGGCTGATCTCATCCCAACCCACAGGACCAGATTTTCTGTCAGGTTTCTAGCCCGTTCTGTCCTGTCTCCCAACACAGAAATTGCTGCTCCCATATAGCGAAGCAGTTTTCCATCAGCCCCTTGTGTCCCATATCCCCAAGGAGGGGTATCTTCTGTGGCAGAGTTTCAAGCCAGCCTGGCCCAAGGGGTCCATCTCTCTGTGGCAGGGCGGCCACCCACCCCAGGGTCATCTGCTGTATCTTGGGGCTTCTCCTGAATAATGGGGAAGCTACTCACTCTGCCCAGAGCAGGGGCACCAGAGGGAAGGGCTTTTGAGGCCTGGAGGAGCAGAGCTCTTTTACCCAGACTGCTGCTGGCCTGGATCACTCAGCAATCATCCCAGAGCAGATTGGCACCACCTTGGACCCCTCACAGTCAGCAGTCCTGGGCCCAGACCTTGGCTCTGCCACCTACTAGCTCTGGCAATTGGGGAAAGTCCCTCCACCTGTTTTCTCCATTTTATGTGGGAGATGGATGGACTGGAAGATCTCTGAGGCCCAGACAGCCCTAAGCTCATGGCCCATGAGACTCTGAGCTTCCTCCTCCAGGACCTCAGGATTCATGACAAGAATGTTCCCACTGCCGGTTCTTCGGCGCTGTACCAAGGCATTTACTGGTCATGGGTAAAGATCACCAGTATTCCAATGAACACAGACAAACAAATGGTCGAAAATCATTTCCCCTCACAGCAGAAATGTGGCTCCAGCTCCAGCACTTCAGTAGTCTCCAATCTTCCCTCAATCATCCTTTTTGACTAAAAGTATATTGTGGCCCTTTGCCACAACTGTGGAGACAGGGAGTTGAAATGTGGCCTGGGGACTTGTGGTTCTGTTTGGTTTGGGGTTTGGAGAATTTTAATAGTATTTTATTTTTTCCAATTACATGTAAAGACAATTTTTAACATTCTTTTAAAATAAAATTTTAAGTTCCAAATTTCCTCCCTCCTCATCCCTTCTCCCTCTTTAAGATGATAAGCAGTTTGATACATTTATATGTGTGAAATCAGGCAAAACATATTTTGATATTCGTCATGTTGTGACAGAAAACACAGACACCCCACCCCACCCGCAAGAGAAACCATGAATTAACAAAGTGGAAAAAAAGTTTGCTGCGATCTGCCTTCAAACTCCATCGCGTCTTTCTTTGGAAGTGGAGAACATTTCTCATGATGCGTCCTCTGGAGTTTAGACCATTGAATTGCCGAGAAGCCATACAATGTGGCTGTCACTGTGTACAAGGTTCTTCTGGTTCTGCTCACTTCACTTTGAATCAGTTCATGGAAGCCTTTTCAGGTTTTTCTGGTTGTCATTTCCATCACAACTATACACCACAGCTTGTTCAGTCATTCCCCAACTGATGGGCATCCCCTCAATTTCCAATTCTTTGCTGGCAGATAATTTCCAGAGCAGACTCAGTTGGCTTGGGCATTGGGTGGCAGCCCCTTAGCAGGCCACCCTAAGCTTCACTAGGTTGTCCTCTGTCTTCCAAAGCCCAAGGTTACTTCTGTGTCACAATGAGTCATCAGAGTAGGATCTGGAAAAAGTTTGGGACAAGGAATAAGACATTTTCGTTGTCTAAAATGCATTTTAAAAATACACCCAAGCACAGAAGACATAAGGTTAGAGCAGAGTCTTTTGTTCTTGACACCTCGTGGAAGGAAACCAGACTTCACAGACGTAAAAACCCTAGTGGCTCAGCTGCCACCCAGCTGAAAGGTGGCCCCTGTCAGACCCAAGAGCAGAGAGGCAGAGGCTGAGGAAGAAGCCTCTGGAGATCCAACCCCACCCCTCAAGTCATAATGACTGTCTTGGAAGTGCTTGGAAGCCTCCTAGCCGAAAAATCCCAGCTGGCTACAGAAAGCTAATGGCTCCTTTCAGGTCTGCCTGGGACTTGGAGACTTGCGCTGAAATACTCAGCCGCTCTCAGAGTTGCTAATGACCGAGCAGCCAGTACAGCTAGTGTAGATGGGAGCTGCCCTCTGTCCCGCCTCCCCACCCCAGGCAGCCATGGGCCCAAGGGAAGTGGGGAGTCTCCTCCCTTCCCCCTTCCCCTTCCTGTTTGGAGGGGGGGCAGTAACAAGGAGGGAGAGAGGATAAATGGGAGGGAGGGTGAGAAGGACCGACCCTGGCAGTAAGGTCCAAGCCAGAGGCCATGAGCAGACAAGAAGCATCCTGAAGAAGCCTTTTGCTTCCTCCTATGCTGGGAATTCATGGGAAATTAGGGTCAGAGGACTCTCCTTGGAAGCCTCCGGACTAGAGCAGGGCTTCCTCCCCTCTGGTGTGTGTCTTGAAGCCCTTGGCCAGTCAGTCTGGGGAAGCCCAGGGACTCTTCTCAGAAGCAGCTTGTTAAATGTGTAACACAAAATGCACAGGGTCATGAAGGCAACTGGTTATGTTGAGATACAATTATCAGAGTAGTTTTTTAAAATTCACAGGCTCCAGGTTAAGAACTCCAGCTCTGGAGAGTACTGGTCACCCCAACAACCAGACCAGCTGGGTGTTATGGACTGATGGAGAGGCTCAGATGAAGAAAGAAGCCCAGCCAGGTCCCAGAGGCAGGACCTCCCCTCACATTGAGTTAGGCTTGGCTTGGGGCAGAGCAGATAGAGCACTGGCCTTGGAGTCTAAGGACCTCAGTTCAAATACAGCCTCAGACACTTACTAGCTGTGTGACCCTGGGTGAGTCACTTAACCCCCCCCCAAAATAAAAGAGTCTAGACCTCTCTTGTGGCTTCCCAGCATTGGATTTACAGTTGCCTAGTCAAGGATTTGGGGCTTTTATTTTTCTCCAGTTAGTAAAATTTCTTTCTGTAATTTTGTGAACTTTATGCCTTCAAGTGTGAAATTTGCTTAGCTTGGGCTGGAGGCGGAGGGAGAGAGGGAGGCCATGCTTGTGTTGGCCTTGGTTCTTTCTTTTGGGGGTGTTGAGGGAAGGGTCAATGAGTAAAAAAGAATAAGTTTACCCAACCATGCCTGGGCCCTTTGGGTCATGAGTGAGTCTCAGGAGTTGCCCAATCAAGGGAGAGCCTGGCTCCCTGACCAGAATCACAAAGTCTGGGGGATGGAGATTACCCCAGAGAGCTCCAGAATTAGGGTGTGATTGCCTCGTATTTACAGCTACTCCTCCAGATTTCATGGCTGCCCATGACCTGGAATACCAGACATACTGAACTCAGCTGAGATCGAATTTCATCATTGTCTGGGCTGAGGACTGGCTTTCGTAACAAAGTCAGGCGGCCACAGACTCATGTGGCCAAGTCAATCCAGGGCTCATCAGGAGTCACTTTGGCATCAGGATTCCTTCAAGTCTCAGGGGTCTGTTTTTTTTTCCTTTTCTTTGCTCATTTTCTGTGTTGGGAGGGTAGAGCCAGACTAGAAGTGTCTCTCCTGGTCTCAAGAAGAGCTGTTTCCCCTCCTCTATTTCTAGGACCTGCTGAACAGCATGACTTCTCCAAGCGATGCTTCAATCTGACTGACTAATCATAGCCTTTGAGATTCTGGCCAACCCATGGCTTCCTCCGCCAAGGAAGCCATATCTCCCTCCTGTCCGCATCCACACGTGCAGTCCTCATCCGTCTTCCACCCCCAGGTCTGCTGGGTCTTTCTGCCCAGATGGCACCCAGGCATGGACAGGACCCATACAGAGCCCCCCGCCCTGTCCCCCTCACCTCTATGTCCTGAGCTCTCCCATTGCTTTCATGGGTGCCACCATTCTTTTAGCCACTCAGCTCCCCAGCTGCCTCCACTCTTCACCTTTCCCAAAGCCCACAATGACTCAGTTGCTGAGGCTTTTCCATTCTAACTGCTTGCCGACCCTCACACCTCCACCGCTGTCATCCTGGTCCAGACCCTCATCACTTCTCGCCTTGACTGCTCCCAAGGAGCCTCGCCTACTTTTCTTTATCTACCATCAACATAATGATCAAGAATAAGCATTTATAAGGCACCTGATGTGTGCCGGGAACTGTGGTAAGCAGTAGGGACACAAAGAGAGGTTACAGCCCTCAAGGAGCTCACAGTCTCCTGGGGAAGACAACGTGCCGAGAATGTACAAAGCAGATAGATTCAGCCAGTGATCATCATCGCCCAGGAGAAGGACCTTTGGGAACTGCCCCAACAACAGCTCACCCGGCCACATTGGGCTGTGAACCGGGCAGAGCAAACGCGGTGTAGAACCTGATGCCATGGGAGCCTCCTCTTCCCCAGGGCCGAGGAGGTGCCGGAGAGATGCTGGAGAAATGGTTGGGTTCTGTGCTTGCACATCTTTTCCCTAAATGGCCCTTGTAGAGGCTAGTGGGCATGAATTAGTTAAATGGAACCTGGGCTTTTGTCCCTGGCAGTCAGAGCAGAGGAACCTCACTAGACTGACCTGATGGCATCAGAGAACCCCTCAGGGCACCCCAGAAGTCTGGGGGGGGGAGCTGCAGCCACCACATACAGTACATATACCATGATGAAGGGAACCTGGAAGGGGACGGTGGTAGAGCCTGGTCAGGCAGGGAAGGTGCAGGGGAGGCAAGCCTCAAAGAGAACCTTCAGAAGGTTGTTCTCCCTCCTGCCAAGCAGGCATCATCAGGATGTCCTCAGTGCCCAAATCCCAACTCTGGCTGGGAGCGCATGGTGAGAGTTCTTGGCCAATGCAGAGGTAGTTGGAGTCGAGGGTCTCTGCTTCCTGTAGCCTTTGCACCCCTCACTATGGGTGTGACATGGAGCAAGCCCGGGCCTTGGGGACACAGGGAGTAGGGGGAGGCTTGGACTCTGAGGCATCTCTGGAGGCAGGCCCTGTCCCTCTGCCTCCCCACCTCTGCCCTTTGTGCATGGCAGGTCCTCAATCATGCCTCAAGGATCATCATAGTTCACAGAGCATCCTAGAATCAGGAAGACCTGAGTGCCAATCCAGCCTCAGACACTTCCTAGCTGGCAACCTTGGGCAAGTGGCTTCATCTGCCTCGGTTTCCTCAACTGTAAAAGGTGTCTCATAATAGTATCTGCCTTCCAGGGTTGGTGTGATGATCATATGAGGTGACAGGAAGCGTTCTGCAAACCCTGGAAGGCGCTGCATTAATGCGGTTATTCTTACTGGACTGGGTTGGGCTAGGTTGGAAATTAGAGCAGGTTTGTAATGCGTTCTGAAAACATTCCTATTATTAAGGCAGCTGTTTTTAGCTGCTTTTAGTCATTCAGCACTTATTAACTACCACATGTGGACCAGACTCTGTGCTAAGCTCTGGGGAGACATAGAAAGACAGAAGCACTGGCCCTGCCCATTCACATGGGGCCACAACATGTCAGTAACATGTCATATATGAGTTACATACAAAGTGGATGAAGAGGATGTGCCTGGGGCCTGGGAAAGGCCTCCTGTAGACTGTACATTTGAACTGAGCCCTGAACCAGGGAAGCAAAAATGCAGAGGTGAGGAAGGCAGAGTTCCCCAGGATTAGGAGACGGCCAATGTAAAGGCTTGGGGATGCAGTGAGGCATGTGAGGCCAGTGCCACCAGATGGCAGACCACCCACATCCTTTGGAGAATAAAGTGCAAGAAGGTTTAAAGGTAGGGAGGATCCAGTTTATGACTCCACATTTGCTTCTGGAGGTGACCAGAACCATTGGAGCAAGAGGGCGACATTATCAGGCGGCCACTTCCAAGATGCCATCTTGGCCACTGAGCCATGGGTGAATGGGAGCAGAGAGAGACCAGCCAGAGGGCTTTGGGTGCCAGGTGTAGAGGGCCTGAACTGGGGTTTAAAGGGATGTGTATGAGAGATGTTTTGGTGACAGGAATGACAAGATTGGACAACAGATTATACATGGTGGGGGGGGGGAGCAGAGAGAGGAAGGAGTTTGACATTGAAGGATCAGGCCTGGGTGACTAGGAGGCTGCAGGTGACCTCATCAGAAAAAGGGAAGCTGGGAAGAGGGCAGGGCTTGGAGAGAAAGAGAATGAGCTCAGTTTGGGACCTGCTAAGTCTGGATATCTGCAGGACACCCAGACTGAGAAGTCCAGAAGGCAGTGGGAGATCAGGAGGGAGCTAAGGGCTGGCTACCTCACACTGGGAATGTCCAACCCATAGGATCAAGCCATGAGATTGCCCAGTGAGATGGGAGAGGGCACAAAGAGAAGGGGGCCCACCATGGAACCTTAGGGGATGACCTCTCCTGATTGGCTGGCCCTGTAGCTCATCCTCAGAGGGAAGGGTTCTAAAATCTCATTTCCTATCACTGAAAATCCTAACTCCTTCCATCTTAGCCTTTGGGTCACATCAGGAAAGCCAGGTGTTCGCTCCCCCTGAGCCAGAAGCCTGAGGAATAGTTTTCTTGGCCATGGAGTTGGAAAATGACACGTGCCCCCAAGTATAGATGACTGCTTTAATTAGAAGTAGCTTTCACTGGTGGAGACTCGGACTAATTTTAACCTCCACTCTCTTTACAAGAGAAACAAAAGTCGCCGACTGGCAACCGGTCAGTCACCAAGTAAGGCAGGGAAGGCCATAGCTCAGAGCCTTGGGGATAAGGCTGAGCCAGCATCAAAGGGACTATTCTTAGCTGTCCTTTTCTTCAGAGGGGGAGTGATCGATGGCTGACAGATGTCAGTGGGCTCATAGCCAGAGCCCCTCCTGCATGGGGGACCTGCCAATCACCCGGCAGGTGCATCCTGGCTGGGACCAGACAGGGCAGATTTCCCAATCATCCCTGGATCCCAGAGGAGATGGCTGGTCCATGAGGGAAGGCAGAATTCCTGAGGTCAGTCTGCCCTCTGACTCTGAGGTCGCAGAGAGGCTGCCAGGTTGAGACAAGTCTCCTCAGGAGCCCTCAGTCTGTCCTATCCTTGTAATCGCCTTCCCCAGCCCTCCCCAGTTAGCCCAGGTAGGAAGCCTGCCATTATTAGCATTGCTACTGTTACTCTAATGAGTGTGTCAAGGATACCCTCAGTGAGTCCACAGTCTGAGCCCACGTCCTAGCACTTGTATCCAATTACAAAGAGTCATTGTTTTTATCTCTCTGTGCAATATTAAACAGGGCACTAAATTTACTTAAAAGTGGACAGCAACTTGCCCCAGAACCATTTCTACCCCAATCCCACAAAAAAGATGAGAAGAGGAGGAAAAAAGAGGAGGAGGAGGAAGAGGGGGAGAAGAAGGGGAAGGGAGGAGGAAGAGAAGAAAAGGAGGAAGTTGAGGAAGAGGAAGAGGGGAGGAAGAGGGGGAGAAGGAAGAGGAGGGGGAGATGATAGCAATTAGAAGTATAATAAAAAAATGAGAAGACCAAGTTGATAAGACTCCTACCAAAGTCAGTCTCCCTTCCCACTTCCCTCCTTCAGTAACAAGAAGCTGGCAGTCCTTTGGGTGGGCAACATGAGGGACAGGGCTGCTGTCTATTAATTAAACATTAAGCCACAAAGAAAACAAACAAAAAAACCCAAAAGCAAACATCAAGGCACATGTACCAAGCCTTGCCCCAGGGCCATCCAAAAAAGCCCAAAAGGACCAGGGAGTAACAGTAGCAATGATAGTAATGTTTCAACATGAGCTACAAGTTTTGCAAAGCCTTCTCCAGACACTATTCTGAGTGGCTGAACAGGTTGTGGTGCATGAATGTAATGGAATACTACTGTGCTCTAAGAAATGAGGAGCGGGCAGACTTCAGAAAAACCTGGGAAGACTTAAATGAACTGATGCTGAGAGAAGTGAGCAGAACCAGGAAAACATTGTATACAGTTAGAGATACATTGTATCTGCCATGACTGATAGACTTAGCTCTTCTCAGCAATGCAGGAACCTAAAACAATTCCAAAGGACACATGATGGAAAATGCCGGCCTCATCCAGAGAGAGAACTATGGAGTTGGAATGCAAAACGATGCAGGCTACTTTCTTCTTGTTTTGTTTTATTTTGTTTTTTCTTTCTTTCTCATGATTTCCCCCATTCATTATAATTCTTCTATGCAACATGACTGATATAAAAATGTGCTCAATAGAAATGTATGTGTAGAGCCCATATCAGATTGCAAGCTGTCTTGGGAAGAAAGGGGAAGAAAATTTAAAACTTATTGAAGTGAATGTTGAAAACTAAAAATAAATAAATTTTAAAAGATTTTCAATTCCCATTTTTCTCCCTCCCTCCTTCCCCTCTCACTCTGCCCAAGTCAGTAAATAATATGACATAGGCCATATATGTGCAATCATGTAAAACATATTGGTTTTGTTCTGAAAGAAGAAACAAAACAAAAGAAAAAACCAACAAAAGTGAAAATAGTCTGCATTGATCCGCATTCAGACTCTGTGATTCTTTTTCTAGATGTGGACACTGCCTTCCATCACAAGTCCTTTGGGGTTTTCTTGGATCCTTGCATCTGACCTACTCCTCAGTAGGATTCTGCTGGAGATACAGACCTACAACTGGTCTCACAGTGGCTTTCAGATGAAGGAAGCTGCCCCTTCCCACCAGTTCTGAAGGGGCCGATAACTATCCATCTCTATGGTAACCATTCTTAGGAGCCAGCCAAACAAGAGTCCCCCAGACAGGCAAGAGTGATGTCATGTTGAACCCAGTGGCCATCTGGCATTAACTCAAGAAACCGGGCAAACATTCACACATTTGTTTCCTTCCTCCAGATTCTGCCCACAGGCCCCTGAAGCCCAGATTACAGTGTTATCCTTACGATTCCTGAAGGTCAGAACTGGTGGGAGAATGGCCAGCCCTCTGGGGGTGTGTGGGAGGAAGGGGTGTTCCCAGGGCCAGGTCATCCTTTCTGTGGGTGAATTCAGGTGTGGGCTGCTAGGATGGGCACTGCTCAGCCATAGAAAAGAGTCATTCACATTTACACACACACACACACACACACACACACACACACATCTGAATTACCTAAATAACAAAAAGCAGAAACCACACACCAGGGCTCCCTCTTTTCCCTTCCCTTCCTCTCCCTTGACATCACTCCACCGGCTCCCCTCCATCCTCCATCACCCCTGTCTCACAGGTAGAGGTGGCCCTTCTCCTGACTGAGGCCAATCACTCTGCCTGCATAACTGAGCCGACCCACCTCATCTTCCCCGGCACCCTGTCCCCTCTAGCATTCCGACTCTCTCTTATCTTCCAGCCTCTTCCTTGTGGCTTACAGACATGCCCACATCTCCCCCATCCCCCCCATAATCCCCACTGATCCATCCCCCGCTCTGTGGCCATAGTCCCCTCCCTCTCATGGCCATCCACAGGGATGCCTTCCCACCTCTGCTGCCCCTCCCTCCTCATCCTCTCCAGTGTGGCTTCTTTCCAACCTGATTACACAGTGGACACTCTTCCCAAAGTTACCAAGAGTCCCTTAGGTGCCACACCCAATGACCTTCCTCAGTCTCCATCCTTTTGGATGCTTCTGCCTTCTTGGACACTGGCTGCCTCCTAGACTCTCTCTCCTGCTTCAACGGTCAGTGGGCATCTCGATCTGCCCTCAACCATCTTCAGTTACCCATCCCCCTCTCTCCTTGGGCACTGCCTGGGCTGCATCTGCCTTCTCAGGGCCCTCGCCTCTGATCCATCCTCCATGGAAGCCCAGTTGATTCTCCTGGAACAAAGTCTGGCCCACATCACCCCCTGCTCTGATACGTATGAGAGAAACACTGAATGCTCTGTCTGGCCTTCAGATCCCTTCATGACCTGGCCCCTTTCTCCCCTTTCTCTCGTCCTCATCTCTGTGACACAGTGACACCAGCCCCTGGCTGCCCTGGCTGCTCCTCTAGCCCCACCCTCCAATTGCTTGCCGCTTCCAGTTTTCACCAGCTGTGCCCCTACCCGAAACCTTCCCCCACCACATCTCTGCCTGCTGGCTTCCTTCAAGGGTCAGATGAAGCTCCAGGGTCTACCAGCCACCCTTCCCAGGTCTCCTTGATCACCTGCCTTCCCTCTGAGATCCCCTCCAACTAGCCTGAGGTCATCTGCTTTGTTCTGGGCTGTTCACACCCTTTCTCCCTGGTAGACCCTCACCTCCTGGAGAGCCTGAACTGCCCATTTTCCTTCCTCTTACTTCACATAACAGCACTTAGCAGAGTGCCTGGCTCCTAGCAGCTTAATAAATGCTCATTTACTGACAGATTGGATCCACCTTCCCTCCTGTCTGACCCTTGAGTCTTCCCACCTTCTACTGTTACTAGGAGCATCCTCCCCTTCAAGCCCTCTGCCCACCACAAGCACCATCTCCTGGAGTCTGTTCCTGCACCCCCACCCCAGAGAGATCCTTGTAGCAGATGCAGTCAGAGCCTTGGAGTCTGAAAAGGCAGCTTCCCTCTCATGCCTCCTCCCCAGCTGCAGCCCCCAGGTCACTGTCTGTACTCTCTCCAAAGGGATCACCCACAGCCTCAGGACTTCCCCTGCATTTTCAAGGAAGGTTTAGGTCTCAGGGCAGCTAGGTAGCACAGTGAATAGAGCAGTGGCCTTGGAGTGAGGAGGACCTGAGTTCAAATCTGACCTCAGACACTTCACACACACACACACACACACACACACACACACACACACTCCATGTGACCTTGGACGAGTCACTTAACCCTAATTGCCCTACCTTCCCCCCCATAAAGCAAAAAAAAAAAAAAAAAGGAAGTCTTAAGTCTGTCCCACTTGGGCACCAAGTATTCTCTCCCAAATTGGATGTTTATCTCCTGTATGGAGCAGAGTGAATGGAGGGGCACCAGGGAAGGCCTCCCCACCCCCAAATTTTTCTTTCCGTCATACTACCAGAGGAGATCTGGAAGGCTTCTCATCTCCAGTCTCAGGGGAGGAGGCCAGCCCCTGGGGGGCTTCCAGGAGCAGCTGGCCTCTCCCACATCCTCTCCTTGACCACCACTGACTAACTGACACCCTTTGATTGCCAGCTACGGGAGCAAGAAAAGAGGCATCGAGATGGATGAAGGGTCCCAGGACACCACTTGAAACAGGAATGAATGCAGAAGGGCTCTCTTGCGAACCAGGAAAAATCTGTACACAGTCACAGACACATTGTGCTTGTGACGACCAACCTTGACAGACCGGACTCTTCTCAGCAACGCACGGTTATGAGACACCTCTACAAGTCTCAGGATGGAAGGAGATTCTACACGCAGAGAAAGATCCAGAAAGACCAGAGTTTGAATGGAGACTGAGGCAAACTGCCTGCTCTCATTCTGTTCCATGGTTGGTTTTGTTTCCTCTTTCCCAGTGTTCACTCCAGCGGTTACAAGCCTTCGATACAACCAGACTCATGTCCAGTGTGAAAGTGTTTGCAGACCCAGTACTTGACTGCACGCCGCCGTGGGGGCGGGGAGGAGAGGGAGGGGAGAAAGTCTGAAACTCAAGGGATTGTGGGACTGAATCTTGTAAACTAAAAGCAAATAAACAAGTCAGTGATAAAAAAAAAGAAGGGCTCTGCTTGAAGAGGCGGCTTCTTTTCCAAACTGGAAAGCTGGCCCACCCGCCCTCCCCTCATGGATCCCTGCAGGAGAGGCCCGGGTGCTCTCTGTGAAGGGTAGGCCCAGCTCCCACGGTGAGCAGGGTCCCAGGACTGACACAAGCAGGCTCACAGCCATTTCTCAGGGTAGCTGTTTCTGTGTGGTTTCCAACTGATCACAGCTGCTTCCCCTCCTCCATCAGCCTGTGGCACAAAAGGCCAGATGACCCCCCCCCAAGTCTGAGAGACCCTCACTCCTGCTTTCTGCTCTTTCCCCTGTGTCCCATTTCTGAATGACCTTCCTCCTGAACCAGGTCTGAGTTTGCTAAGATGCTCACAGGGCTAAGGCTCCTCCTTATCCTTCCTAGAGGGTGTTTGCATTTCAGTAGGAAATTCTGGGAGATGAGAGCTCTTCAAGAGCCAAAGAATGGATGTCTAAGGGAAGAGACGTTTTGGCACAGGCGGGGAGAGACTCGGGAGCAGGGAATCCTTCCTGGCCCTCTCAGTCGCCACCTGGGTGGCCTGCAGTGAAAGCTTGCCCTAAGGGGCCAACATCTGTCCCTCGGGCCCCCCATTTCTGTGTCCCTGGGGTCTCATCCCCACCTCCTTGCCTGCGCTGGGCATTTAAGCCTCTGCCTCCTCAGCCTCCAAGGGCATGGCGCGTTCCACTCACCTCTGCCCCCACAGAAGTCATAGCAACAGAGCAACCCTGGGTTCTGGAATCCCAGGCCAACATAGTCCCAGCCCAAAGGGAAGCTTTTTCCTGGCCCTCACTTCTTCCTCGGGCAAGCCACCCCAGCCAGGCCCTTGACAGTCTCAGAGACTGAAACATCCTCATGCTCCCCTTTTCTCTCTGCTCCACAAGGGGGCAAAAGCTGGGAGATGAGACGCCCGGTGCCCAAGGGTCCCAGGGCTGGGAGGGATCTTGGACATCAGCTAGAAAAACCTTTTCACTTTACAGATGATGAGACTGCGGCCTGGAGTGGTTCAGTGATTTTGGCAGGATTCCAACCCAGGTCCTCAGACTCCAGAGCCAGTATCCCATGCACTGTGTGGTGCGGTCTCCTCCCAGTCGGGGGGCTCACTGCTTGGGGCTGGGGTGACACACCACAGATGGCAGGCCCCTATCATTCTGCCCTTCTCCTTTCTCTCCTGCTTCTGAGGAGGCCAACGGCCTCCTTGGGAAACCAACATTTCCCTGCTAGTCGGAGGCCCCTCTGCCCACCACCCCCAAAGGGAGAGCCATGATAGATAGCACTGATCCAGATGAAGGAGGTAGGTGGAGGGTGGAGAGGGGCCTCTGACTGCATCCTGCTTCTCTCCCTCCACAGGAATGATGGAGCAGAGGCCCCGGCTGGTGGGCCGTCAGGGGGCAGAAGGACGAGAGGGAAATGGGGACACCTGACTGGGGTGGCATGGGTGCGGCCCAGTTGGTGGACCTGTGGCCATGGCCTCAACACAAGGTATGTGGCTCAGCGTCACTTAGCTTCTCCTGAGTCTGTGCTGGACCTGGTGCGCTCAGTAATGGAGGCAGAGAATGCAGACCTGGACCTCATAACACTAATGACTGGCACCTCTGCTGTACTCACCGTGTGTACCAGAGCCTGCTAAGTATTCCAGTGTTCATCTTGTTTGAGCCTCATGGTAACCAGCAGAGCCAGGCGCCATCGTCCCTTTACAGCTGAGGAAATTGAGGAAGGCAGCCATGGTGGGGCCTGCCCAGGGAGCATCTGAGGTGGCCTCCAGGCCCAGGGCTCTCTCCACAGCGCCACCCGCTGCCTCCTAAGCCCCAGCCGGGATAGACTCCCCAACACAGAGCCTAGAAAGCCTCTCAGGACCTCTCTCAAGGGCGGTTCTTATTGCCCTGAACCACCCTTCCATCTCTGACACTCTGAGGGTCGGTGGCCTTTGAGAGCTTTCTGTCTCCCTATACTCGCTTCATTTGCCCCCGGAGGGGACAGGCCCAAGGACACTTAGGAGGCTGCTGCTGACTACAGCAGAGCTCTTCCACCATTTTACTGCACGCTGGGTTTGGGGTGGTTTTCACCAGTGTCCTGGTGCTTCGAGGCTCACAGTTTTCTGCCTCCTAAAGACAGTCACATAGGTATCTCAACTCTGGAATGTAAAAGTATGATTTTCCTTAATTTCCAGATGTAAAAACCAAACTTGCCTCCTCCCCTCACCCTGGCCTTGTCTGTCCCATAAAGAGCTGTTTGCTTGTCCTTGCCTTGAATCATGTGACAGAAGGAGCTCCATTTCTGTGCCGTAGACCCCGCCACAGTCCATTCCAAGAGAAGGGAAGCTTTCCCTTCTCTTGGGGAGTTTGACTTCTCAGGTTCCTTTCTAGGAAGGGTGGCGGTGATCCCCCAGGGCCGGCCAGCACTCATGAGAATTGGCCGAGCCAGACTAACCCCTTTCCTTTTTGTAGCAGGGTTACTAGGATGAGGGGAGGGATCTGGAGATGGACAACCTAGATTTTAGCTAAGCTTTCGGTCAAGTCCATCATTTTTGTCTTGTGCAGAAGGAGAGATTCGGGCTGGATGAGAACACAATCTGATTGGATTCACAAGTGGTTGGGAAGCCAAACTCATGATTCAGTGTCAGTGACAAGAGGTCTCTAGTGGTGGGCTCAGGGTCTTTGCTGGGCCCAGCACCATCAAGCGTCTTCTTCAGGGACTTGGGCAAAGGCATAGCAAAGGCTGTGAGCTCTCTTCCTGACTCCAGGTCTAGCATCCTTTCCACTGGGTCTCTTGGCAGTGAAAGAAACTAGGTGTTGTCAGCCTACTGTAGACTCAGTGAGACCACAATGCCTGTGTTCAGCTGTCCAAAGGCTGTGGAGTGAGATTAGACTCATTCTGTTTGGCCCCTGATAGCAGACCCAGGAGAGGGAAAGGAATATGAAGGAAATTTAGGGGGATTTTAGGAAAACACCTGCTCATGTTTAGCGCAGCCCCGAAGTGAGACAGGCCACCCGGAGAGGTGGTGAGCTTCCCATCATGGGAGCGCTCCCAGCAGAGGCTGCTCAAGTGAGTTTGACCAACAGGGTTTTGTCATTCTCTGTAATGTCCGTGTTCAGAAAAGGAACCATCTGATTTTGTCAGACCTGAGTCTTGTATATTCATTTCTGTGTGCCAAGCTATCTTTTTTTCAAGGTTTAGTGAGTGAGTGACTCGACCACCCTGGTCCCTCTCCCCCTCCCCAGCATCATCCTCCTCCCCACTCACAGAGTGCCTTGGGCTGCCCAGGCCGTCCAGGTTCTCTTCTGAAGCATTTCTGGGAATTCTTTCAAATGAAAGCGATGAGCAACGGCTAAGTCCTGGGTGTCTGTCAGGTGCTGGATAATGGGGACAAGGGAGAATTCCATCCTTCCTCCCCAATCTCATCCTCCTCCATGCCTGTCCTCGCTGGAGGGCTAGATTACAGGGGAGGGGGTCAGCAAGCATCCGGGTAATCAGTTAAGCTCTTCCCCTGCCCCCTTCAGCTCAGCCCTCTCTTTAAAGGTCAAATTAAGCCTGAAGATTGAGGTTCCTCTTCCTGGTCAGGCCCGCTTGACCATAGCCCCACTGGCCTCCCTTTGGCCTGAGTCCTGAGTCCAGGCAGTGCCTGGGATCAAACAGAGGCCAGGCCTTTTCTTCTCCCCAGCTCAACCAGTTCAACGTGTTTATTCAGCTCCTGAGTCTAGGTGGTAGGAACGCCGAGACAGATGGCAGATGGTCCTTTGCCTTCGGGAGCTTGCACTTTCCTGGGCACCTAGCAGACACAATGACTGCAAAGTGATGCGGGTTGGGGAGAGTCCTTCATCTTCCAGCAGCCATTTCCCTCCCCAGACGTTCCTCTTCTCCCACCCCCAACTTCTCTCCAACCTTTCCCTGAAAAAGTCTGTGATCCACACTTAGTTTCTTGCACCAGCAAACCCTAGATCCACCTTCTCTCCTTCCCCTACTCCTCTTACAAAGAATGTGTGGAAGAGTAGACAGGAATTCACTGACCCCATGAGTTTTTAGTCCAGAGGACATAGGTCACATTTAGAAGGGACTGTAGGCATTCTCCAGCCCAAAGCCTTCATTTTGCAGGCAAGAAGATTATTACTGCCCATACTTAGGGGTCTGCCTGGAGTCAAGGGTAAACCAGAAATCTGGGAGAGAAATTCAATATTGACTCTATTTCACCCCCACCAAGGGGATAGCCATTGACTCCACTTATAAGCACACAAGTTCACAAAGCCCCAATTAGGAACATTTATCAATTTTTAAAATAAATTTATTTTTATTATGATTTTTATTCTATATCAGAGATAGCAAATAGATCCCCAAAGGAGCCTCTAAAATCTCCAAACCCATCCATGAACACCCTTCTCTTATGTCCCACAGGCCAGAGCAGTCTCAAGTGATCATTATGGTTTCCAGTGGGTACAGTAATGAAACTAGTCCTGTATCCACTCACCTGTCACCTGACCTACATTTCTCCAGCTTGTGCTCCAGAAGAGAGACTGTCTAAGCCAGTGGTTCTCAACCTTCCTAATGCCATGACCCTTTAAAACTCATATGCGGGCGTATCTGCACAATAGAGGAGCAGTGTCTCTCCTAAGACCATCAGAAATATGTGTTTTCCAATGATCTTAGGTGACCCCTTTGACCCCTGTGAAAGGGTCATTCAACTCCCAAAGAGGTCATGACCCACAGGTTGAGAACCTGCTCTAAGCCTTGAGAATTCCAGGGAAACTGTAGAAGGAATTCCTGATTTACCAGTGTAATCACCTTGTCAAAGAATACAATGAGGTCAGTCCTGTATAACCCGCTCTCAGTGAAGGTCTGAGCTTTTCAGTAATCCCTCCTGCCTTTCCTAAGTGTTCACCAACCCTCATTTCATCAGGTTCTGTCAAGTTCACTGTGTTTTCATTACAAACTGCACCCTCCTCCCTTTCCTCAAAATCACCCCTCCACCTTGAGTCCTGCGGCAGCTCGCCCTCCCATGCTCCGAAATGGCGAGAACATCCCTACTGCGGGGCTGTGACCCCATTTACATGTTCCTTCCATAGCCTGGAATGGCGTTTGCTTGGGCCTGGTTGCTTCAAGTCTGAAGCCCATTCAGTGCCCTTCCAGTATCTCCTCATCCATCTTCGTGTCCAACACCCTGTTGGCCATTGTAGCTCTAGCCGTCACATGAAAGACTGCTGTCAGCGGAGAAAGGGCTGCACACACACACCTGTCAGCATCCTTCCCATTCTGGGCAGAGCTCCTCTCAAGTCTTTGACCTTCCTCTGGTCATTTTGCTGTCTTGGCCTTCTGGGTCAGCTCCAGCTGTCTCTGGAGTTGCGAGCTCTTGACAGAGGACTGAACCTTGCCTATCCACACCCTCTGCCAGCTGCCTTTGTGGCCGTCTCTTAGACACAGGTTTTCTGAATCTGCTTTGATAGATGAGCTCCAGCCATCTTACCTGGGGCTCAGCCAGAGTCGATTCCTTCCCTCCCGGAATCCATAACTGCAGCACTGGACTTTGATTCAGGGAGGAGACCTGGGTTCGATTCCTGACGGTGTCACTTGTGTGACCTTGGGTGAATCAGTGAGCCCAGTTGCTCCCCTGTAACAGGAATGGTAACTCATGTAATACCAACCTCAAGAGGTCATGAATAGAGAGAGACACAGTGGGGAAGACCTAGGTTCAAGCCCCACCCCTGACTCATACAGGCTGGGAGGTCCAGGCTACACCAATCCATTATACTCTCAGGGTCCCAGACAGCCTTCTAAGGATATGATTCCCAGAGCAGGTGGTCACTGGCATCAGTGGATGGAATTTCTGTCCTGGGAGCTCCCAACATCAATGAATTCCACAGTCTGTCCAAAAATACCAAGCTAGCAGGGTTTATTATGGATATTACACATAAACATATAAGCCTATGTGTTGGCATTACTGCCCTTTGATCCAGTCAGGGGGAGGGCTGCATTTGTCCCTTCAAGACATTCTCCAAACAGAAAATGGCTGCTCATTTGGTTCCTCCTTATTGGGGAAGGCTCTGATGTTGACAAAGCACCATGGCGCCCAGAGAGCCTGGAGCCTGGTACTTATTACACAGGCTTCATGGCCCATGGTGCCCAGAGAGCCCAGAGCCTGGGCACTTATTACACAGGCTCCCTGGCCCATGGTGCCCAGAAAGCCCGGAGCCTGGGCACTTATTACACAGGCTTCCTGGCCCACGGTGCCCAGAGAGCCTGGAGCCTGGGCACTTCCTGCACAGCTTCCTAGCCCCTGACGTCCAGAAAGCCTGGAGCCTGGACACTTATTACACAGGCTCCCTGGCCCATGGCGCCCAGAGAGCCCGGAGCCTGGACACTTATTACACAGGCTCCCTGGCTCATGTCTCATCTCTTCTTTGTTCCCTTCTCCTGGAGGAAGCAACATGACCAGTGTCCAGAGTGGTCAGCCAGTTGCTGGGAAAGACTCCTTTTAGAAGGTGGACCTTGAGCTGAGACATGAAGGAAGCTGGAAGGCAGAAATGAGGAGAGAGAGCAGCCCAGGCCCAGGGGACAGCTGGGGCAAATGTCTGGAGTCAAGAGATAGATGGTCACATGTGAACAACAGCAAGGAAGCTGGTGTCACTGGGTCACGGGATCAGTGGAGGGGAGTAAGGTGTAAGGGGCCTGGTACAAAGGGTTTTAAAAGCCAAACAAAGGATGATCTATTTGATGCTGGCAGTGACAGGGAGCCACCGGGGGTGTCGTGGGTTGGCCTGAGCCCTTTGGTGACTGGCTGGTGGATAGGCTGGCATGAGGAGAAACTGAGGCAGGCAGACCCCTGACAGCATAGTCCAGGAAGGACATGAGGATCTGCATCAGGGGATGCCTTTGGGGGTAGAAACTGAAGTGGTGAGACAGTTAATTAGGTTAGGAGCTGTCACATGGAGAAAGGATTAGGTTTGTCCCTTTTGGTCCCAGAGGGAAGGATCCAGGTACAAGGGACAGGAGCAGCAAAAGGTCCAGTGGAAGGTGGATATCTCAAATGATTGAGAGCCATCCCAGAATGGAATGGGCAGCCCTGGGAGGCACTGGGCACCCCTCTCCAGGGTCTCCTGGCAGAGGCTCCAGGGCCCCTCCTAGACATTTCATTACTGAAGGGATTGATTGGTGGGGGGGGATTGAGGTAGGGACTCCTGGCCACTGAGGGCCCTTCCATCAGTGGGGCTCTGGCCTAAAGTGAAGTGGAGCTCCACAGGTGCTCCCCACCCAGAGCAGCCCAGACTGGGCAATGGTTTGAATGGTTTGTCAGGTCAGCTGTCCAGAGTATGTCCAGCCCAGGCGTGGGTGAGATGAAGAGGCAGCACAGGATGGAGGGTTCAAAGGCCCTGGGTTAAAACTTGCCTCTGGATGCTCTTTGTGGGTTGTGTGTGTGTGTGTGTGTGTGTGAGGGCACGCGCACACACTTGCGCACACCTGCCATACTCATGACCACACCTTCTAGGGCTGGGCCTTGGAGAGAGGCCCAGGGAGAACAGGAACCTTGGCTCTGAGGGAGGCCAGAGGATGCTCAGGGTCATTGTCCTGGAAAACAAATAGGGTGGCCATGAGCCCATATGACATTGCCCTCTGAGAACCAATAGCCACTTATAGGTCAGGGATGATCCACCGGCCAGGGCCACATGTCCAGGACCAAGCTGTCTAAAGAGCCGGCGATGAGGGAGGGGGCCCAGAGGAGGGCCCAGGCCCAGTCCACCAGCAGGGCGGGCCCAGGCCATCCAGCAAAGACTGATTCTCACTGGCCCTGCTGCCCCTGCCTCCCACCTGTTCCCTCCTCCCCCTCCCATTCACAGGTGTTTGCACTGAGGCCTCAGCCCTCTGGCCAGAGTCAGTGGAAAATTCAGACAGAAGAAATCTGGGAGATAAGAAGAGCTTATCTCCCAGAACCGTCTGCCAGCTGTTCCCAAATAGGTGTCCTGTCACCCCATCTCCCCATCCCCCCATCTCCCCATCCCCCCATCCATACTCCTTCCCTTTCCAACCAAGGAGAAGGGGGAGCTTCTTCCCAGGCCCAGCTCAGGGCCAGCCAGCTCTAACACAGCCCTCCATTTACCCTCAGCTCATTCCTGTATTGTGTCTGGTTGGCACAGTTCCTGCTTAATATGTGCATGTCCACTGATCTGCCTGCCTGTTGCCTGTGTTCTCACAGTAGAATGTCAGCCCCTTGAAGGTGGGGACTCTTCCCTTATGGACTTGGAACAGTTCCTGGAGAGTAATTGGCCCTTTAAAAATGTAGATAGATTTGGACTGGCAAGAAGCCAGCCTGAGTAGACAGGCCCTGGGGCCAGAAGCCTGGGCTCATGAAGCCAGGCCTGAAGCCGCCTCCCTCACCCAGGACTGGCCGTGTCTCTTCATCCAGCCCTGTCATCCAGACTGTCTAAGCTCTACATAATTCTAGATAAATTCTCTCTGGAGAATTCCAGTTCAATCTGGTGCATCCCAGATGTGGGACTGTGGTCAAGTCTTGGCTTTCCCATCCACAGAATGGGGGGATGATCCAGGACCTCAGAAATAATGGCATGCAGCCTCGTCCTTACACAGAGATGGAAACCAAGACCCCACAAGGGGGAACCAGGACTTGGGAACACAAGTGTCCTGGCTTCCACCTCAAGCTGCTTGAGTTCCCCAGCCTCCCAATGACTTGGGTCCTAAGACAGCCAGAAAGCTCCTCCAGCTACAGCCACTCTGCAGCAACTGCCTCCCTCTGCTCACCCTCCTCTAGAAACTCTTGCCCTGCCTCCGCCTCCACCCCAGGCCCCTTCACTGGCCTCTTCAAGGGTGTTTTGTGGGATCCCAGGAAGCCCAGGAGCCTCAATCAGGGTCACAGAGCTAGGATGTAGGAGGACCTGAATCCAGGTCCATCAGACTAAGGCCGGATCCCTATTGACTTTGTCACTGGCCTTCTTGGCACAAGCATCATCTTGGGCAGTCCGAGGCCAGCAGCTGACCCTGGGTGATTGTCTTCATGGCGTTCTGAGCTCCTGCCTCCTGCTCTCAGGTCAGCTGAGGTCAGAGTTAGCAACTGTACTTGAAAATAAATAAAAACATCCCACTCTCTCTAAGTAAATTTGTGTCTGAAAATCAGGCCAAGATGAAGGATTTGGGGACTGTTACTGATCAATTAGTGAGCACATGGTCCAGTTCTACTTCAGGTTCCGTGTTGCCAAAAGCTCTCGTGGAAGCAGGGCCGGTGCCTGCACAGCTTCCCTTCCCGTGCTCTTCCCAATGGGCAGGGAGGTTCTTGGCAGGGAGGCTTCATTTGGGAAACTGAGGCATTTCTGGAGAGCTGTGTGGAAAGCAAATCACGATCCATGGGCACAGGAAGCTTGCTCTTTCAGAGGAGTCCTTGGAACAGATTCTTGGATGGAATGAAGAATCTTGGTCTGGATTTCCATAGCTTAACTCTGTCACAAGCATGGACAATATTTGAGAATAAAGACGTTGCTTGGACCTATCAAGGGATCTGAAATTCATCCATGTGGCTCTGGTGGCCTCAGTCCAAATGCGCCTTCTCGCCCCATGGGACTGTTGCTCACATCACTCTGTTGGTCCTCTCCAAGGGTCCACTCAGTGTCTGGGAGGCCGGCTACCGGCCTCTTCACACTGCAGGACCAACCCTTTCCAGTTACACATTTCCAATGACCTCACCAGCAATACTTTGCCACCCAAGGACTGAGCCCACTGCGTATCCCTCCACTGCCCTTTGGGTCACCCACAATTACAGATCACGGAAGATTGTGATGCTTCACAGTTTGTGGTCAGAAAAAAATGACTGGGACAACATTGGCCTAAAAATGACCTTTTGGGTCACAGAAGACCCCTGAAACCCCTGATTAATTGTTCAAGTGTATCCTCTTCCAATCTGGACTCAGCTGACTGTCCATGTGCAATGGTCATTCCAAGATAGATTTCCTGCCCGTCATAGTACGCATTACAGTTTGGACCTTCTGGACTTGTTCATTGGAATTTTCTTGAGTGATTTGTGAGGATGACCTCTTCTGAGCTGTCTTGACTCTCATAGAGGAAGCTCTGGATCACCCTGGAGCTTGATGCTGTCCACACGAGGTCATCTGCCAATGGGAACATCTGGTGGGGGTCAAGGAGGATGATGCCAGGCAATAATAGGCGCTTCACAAACTCTTGTTGCAGGAATGAGCCTGTAGAGGAGCCCTCCTCAGCCCAGGCTCTGTGCTAGACATGACAACAATGGTCACCATATACCTTGGGTGTGATCTCTGTGGTGACATCATGAAAGGAATGTTGGTTGGTCTTAACATGTACAGGACTGATCCTTGTTGGAGGCAAGCCTGTGAGGTGACACGTTGTTCTACAGAGTCCTCCTTTTCTGTTTTGTAACCAGCACAGTAGACAAGGACACACATGATGACCCTGGGTGAGCTGCTTCTCCAATCTGGAAATTCCCCAGTCTGGAAATCTGCAAAGAGGGGAGACTAGATGAAGATGACCAACAGGCTTCTCCCCAACCTTGAATCACTGCTGCGCTGGTAGAGTTGTGTTGGACCCTGGACCATAGCACACCAGGCCCATCTGTCCTCCACTGTTTCTTGAAGTCTGTCCAAGCTCACGCTCATGACTTCCATGACACCATCTGTCTCATCCTCTGCTGTCCCCTTCTCCTTCTGCCTCCAATCTTTCCCAACATCAGGGCCTTTTCCAATGAGTCCTGGCTTATTACGTGACCAAAATACTAAGCATTTGACCTTCCAATGAATAATCTGAATTAATTTCTTTAAGTATTGACTGATTGGATGTCCTTGCTGTCCAAGGGTCTTTCCAAGGTCTTCACCAGCACAATTCAAACACATTGATTCTGTGGTACTCTGCTCTCCTTAAAGCCCAACTCTCGCAGCTACCAGAAAGGCTGTGACTCTGACTCTGTGGACCTTTGTCAGCAGGGGAATGTCTCTGCTTTTCAGTCCGCCGTCCAGATTGGTCATAGCTTTTCTTCCAAGGAGCATTTTTTCATTCATGGCTGTAGTCCCAAGAATACGAAATCAGACCCTGCTTCCATTTCTTCTGCCATTATCTGCCGGGAAGTGATGGAACCAGTTGCCAAGATCTTAGTCTTTGATGTTAAATTTTAGGCCGGCGTTTACACTCTCCTCTCACCCTTATCAAAATGCTTCTTAATTCCTCTTCACTCTCTGCCATCATCAGAGTGGTGTCGTCTGAACATCTGGGGTTGTTGATATTTCTCCTGGCGGTTTTTGATTTGTGCAGTTTGGCATTTCACAACTTACACACTCTGTATATTAGTTAAATAGATAAGGTGACAATATCCAGCCTTGCTGTATTCCTTGTCCAATCTGAAACCAATCAGTTGTTCCATGTTTGGTTCTGTGGCTTCTTGGCCCCAATATAGGTTCCTCAAGACAAGATGACCTGGTCCTCCCATCTCTTTGAGGACTTGCCACATCTTGCTGTGATCCACACAGTTGAAGGCTTTAGTGTAGTCAATGAAGCAGAAGCAGATTTTTCTAGAACTTTCTTGCTTTCTCCATAATCTGACAAATGTTGGCAATTTGGTCTCCAGTTACTCTGCCTCTTTGAAAATCGGTCTGCCCTTCTGGTGATGCTTGGTCCATGTACTGCTGAAGCGTGGCTTGCAGAATCTTTATAATAGGCCTATAATATACTTCATTGGTGTGTGAAACGAGCACAAGTGTTCAGCAATTTGAACGTTCCTTGGCTTTACCCTTTAGGACTGGGACATAAGCTGAACTTTTCCAATCCAGTGGCCACTGCTGAGTTTTCCAAATTTGTTGCCTATTAAGTACGGCACATAAACAGCATTGTCTTTTAGGATTTTAAACAGTCCAGCTGGAAGTCCACCATCTCCACTGGCCATATTGCAATGTTTCCTAAGGCTTATTTTGTTTCATTCTCCAATATATGTGGCTCTAGATCAGGACCAACCACAGCATGTTAAGATCTTTCTTGTATGATTCTTTTGAGTGTACTTGCCATCTCTTCTTCATCTCTTCTGTTTCTGTTAATTCCCTACCATTTTTTCTTTTATCTTGTCCATTTTTACACGAAACTTTCCTTTGTTATCTTTAATTTTCTTGAAGAGATCTCTTGTCTTTCCCTTGTTGCTTTCTCCTATTTCTTTGCATTGTTCATTTAAGAAAACCCTCTTTTCTCTCCTTGCTATTCAATGGAATTTGGCATTCTGTTGGGCACACTTTTCCCTTTCCTTCTTTCCTCAGCTATTTTAAAACCTCATCCAGCTGCCATTTTGCTTTCTTGTTCTTTTTCTTTGGGATGTTTTTTGTTGCTGCCGCCTGCACAATATCACCAACTTCTGGCCATAGCTCTTTGGGCACTCTATCTACCAGATCTAATCCCTAAACCTAGTCATAACCTCCAATTCACATTCATAAAGGATGTTGTTTAGGTCATACCTAGACAGTCTCATGGTTTTTCACGCTTTGTTCAATTTAAGTCTGAATTTTGCAGTAAGAAGCTCAGTCAGCGACAGGACTTGTTTTAACTCACTGTATAGAGCTTCTTCACCTTTGGTTGCAAAGTCTATAATCCATCTGATTTCCATATTGACCATCTGTGATGTCCTTGTCCCTTTTGGGGGTGTTGTGCTTGCTCTGACCAGCAAGTTTATCCTGACCAAATTCTCTTAGTCTCTGCCTGTTTCATTCTATATCCAAAATCAAACTTGCTTCTATTCCCACTCTCTCTGAATTTCCTACTTCAGCATGCCAATTCCCTATGATGATTCTGAGGTCTTTCTTGGTTTCTTTTCTAGAAGGTGTTGTAGGCTGTCATAAAGCCGATCAACTTTGGCTTCTTTGGCATCAGTGGTTAGAGTGTAGACTTATGATGTTGAGTAGTTTACCTTGGAGTCCAGCAGGTATCATTCAGTCCCTTTGGAGATTCTACCCCAGTACTGCTTTTCATGCCTTTTTATTGACTACGAGGGCTCCTCCATTTCTCCTAAGGGATTCCCACCCACAGTATTTTATGTAATGATCAGCTGAATTAAAATTCACACTTTCCCATCCATTTCATTGACGCCCAAGATGTCGATGTTTAATCTTTCCTCGCCTGTGTGACCACTTCCAGCTTACATGGCTCCATAGATCTTACATTCTAGCTTCCTGTGCAATATTGACCTTACAGCATCAGACTTTGCTTTCTTTGGCAGACACATCCACAGTCAAACCTCCTTTCAGCTCTGGCCCTGAAGCTTCATTAGTACTGGGGCTCCTTGTGCTTGTGCTGTTCTTCCCTGGTAGCATATTGAATGCCCTCTGACATGGGGGTCTCATCATCTCCTGTAGTCTCTTTTCCCCTTTTGGTGTTGTCCATGGGGTTTTCTTGGCAAAGATACAGGAGTGTTTGCCACTTCCTTTTTCCAATGGATCACCCTTTGTCCAAACTCTCCACTGTGACCTGTCCATCAGACCCTGCACAGCTTAGTTCATACTTTGTTGAGCTAGGAAAGTTCCTCCATCAGGACAAGGCATTGATCCAGGAGGGGACTGATTTAGTTATCTTATTTTTGTAAAAAAAAAAATTGTAATTGTGTTCATATACTTCCACTGCATGTCTTGGCAAGTTGACACCCAAGTCTTTTATACTGTCTGTAGTCATCTCTTTCTATTTTTTCCTGCTGGAGTTTGTTGGCAAGGTATAGAAATTCTGATGATTTGCGTGGGCTTATTTTATATCCTTCATTTTGCTAAAATTGATAACTGTTTCAATTCATCTTTTTTGCACTTTTTTTTTGGAGGGGGAAAGGCAGGGCAATTGGGGTTAACTGACTTACCCAAGGTCACATGGCTTGTAAGTGTTAAATGTCTGAGGCCGGATTTGGACTCATGTCTGAGGCCGAATTTGAACTCAGGTCCTCCTGACTCCAGGACCTATGCTCTATTCACTGTGCCATCTAGCTGCACCTAGTGTTTTTAATTTTTAAAAAGAGTATTCTATATTCTCAAAAGCCTTTTCCTGCATCTATTGATAAAATGCTGTGATGTTTGTTATTTTTGTTATTAATATGGTCAACTCTGATTATAGGTTTCCTAGTATTGAACCACTCCTACAATCCTGGTACAAATCTAGTCAGTCATTGGGTATACTCTTTGTGATATGTTGCTATAGTCTCCTTGCTAATGTTCTGTTTAAAATGTTTGTATCAATGTTCATTAGGCATATTAATCTACAGTTTTCTTGCTCTGTTTTGGTTCCTGCGTTTAGATTTTTTTTTAATTTAGTTTTTTTTTCTTGTTTACATTATTCATTTTCATTACATTTTTTGAATTACACATTTTCTCCCTGTCTTGCTCCTGCCCCAACCCCATAACAGCAATTCCACTGTAAAGCCCCTCCCCTGCTCTGCTCTCCTATTTTCTGGTAGGGCAGGAGGGGTCTCCCTATCCCAGCCCCTGTATATCTTAATTCCTAGTTGCAGGTATTGCAGAACTTTAAATTCTAGATTCTGTCTATTCCTCCTTTGTCACCCACCCCTACTAGAAGGACACTCA
>CM053599.1:3324678-3365793 GCA_028646575.1 Pseudocheirus occidentalis
GGTAGCCCCCCCCCCCCGGGCTTTTTCCCAGTGAATTATGGGCAATATGCCTGCGCAGTAGATATGAAAAGTGCATGTCCCTTTAAGTGATGGCCACTCCTTAACTCCTTCCTAATCCCTCCTTTAGTCACCTAGTTAGCATAATTGATACCTGATTTATGCTATTATGGCTATAGAATCTGTATTTCTAATTCCTGCACTTTTGCAGGCTTCCTAAGCCCTCCTGACCGCTGAATAGCCCAACAATAAACTTTTACAATCATTAAATGGAATTTGTGGTTCTTTCCTGAACTTTCCCCTGATTATTTTTTCTCTCACCCACATCTCTGCACACACCTGGGGCTGGCTCTTGGGTGGACCCGCTAAACACGTGACAGTATATAAAATGGTATTTGCTTCCAGACAGAAGACAGGTGGATTCTGAGGCCGTTCAATGGGATGACCCTGCACCATTCATTTTGTATTGACTTTTTAAAAAATAGTATTTTGTTTTTTCCAGTTATGTGTAAAGATAATTTCCAACATTCATTTTTTTTTTCTTTTTGGAGGGCAGTTGGGGTTAAGCGACTTGCCCAAGGTCACATGGCTAGTTTTGGTGTTAAGTGTCTGAGGCTGGATTTGAACTCAGGTACTCCTGACTCCAGGGCCGGTGCTCTATTTACTGCGCCACCTAGCCACCCCTCCAACATTCATTTTTTAAATAAGATTTTGAGTTCCAGCTTCTTTCTCCCTCCCTCCTTCCCTCTCCTCTGCCTTTCCCAAGATGGCAGGAATATATGATATATAGGTCATGTGCAGATACCATTCATTTTCTTAGGAAGACCTTTCCCACAAGCAGGCTGGCTTTTGAAGCCTCTGCCCCAAAGAGATCAAGGAGCAGAAATGTTGACAGCAGCTCTTTTTGTGGTCGAAAAGACCTGGAAACTGAGGAGGTGCCTGGAGGACACACTGAGGTATGGAGAGGTCAATTAGAAAGGTACTGCCCCAGTTCTGGCAAGAGCGGAGGAGGGTCTGGACTAGGACGGTCCCATGGGAGGGGAGAGAGGGGCCAGAGCACAGATGGCAGCATGGCCAGATCCGACAAGAGACTGGGCGTGCAGGCAAAGGTGGGTGAGAAATGCAGGGTGACGACGGACCTGGGAAACTAGGAGCATGGTGATGTCCCTAATGATCAACAGGAAAGCTGGGGAAAGGGGAGGGTTTGGGGGCAAAGCTAAGGCGTTCTCTTTTGGACAGGCTGAGTCTGAGATGCTTATGGGACCTGTGTCTATCAAAACTGCGATGGGAAAAGTCATGATGTGGAGAGGTCAAGGGCATAGAACTGAGAACGATCTGCACAGAATGACAGTTGAACCCATGGGAGCTAATTAAGTCACCAAGTGAAAGAGTCTGGAGGGAAAGGAAGAAGAGGCCCCAGGTCCCAGTGTTGGGGGACAGCAGGTAAGACCTGGAGGAGGACCCAGCAAAGAAAAAGAGGTCCGAGGGGCTGGAGGAGAAGCAGGAGGGGCAGAGAATCCAGGAGGAGGGTGGCCAGCCATGTCAAAGGCTTCAGCGGCCAAGAAGGATGAGGACAGAGAAAAAGCCATTGGGTCTGGCAATCACAAGATTAGTATCAGTTAATGATGAGGTCAAAGGTCAGAAGCTAGTGAGAAAATGAGATTAAGGCAGAAAATAGGGACCACCTTCTTAAGGAGCCATGAGAGGGAGGAGAGACAGACAAGACGATCAGTTGCTAACAGGAGTGGTTTAAAGGATAAGACAGGAACCTGTTTGCAGGCAATAGGGAGGGACACAGGATATAGAAGCAGGGAGACTGGAGATCAGAGAAGGGGAGGCTCATGGTAGGGCAAGTCTGTTGGGAAGGATGGGAGGGGCATGAGCAGGGGCAGAAAGAAGGGTCACCTTGTGGGGAGGTGTCTGAGTGGTGTGTGCAGGGGATCAGAGAAGAGGGAGCTCTTGGTGAAGGGCCCCCAATTTTTTGGTGACTGTGAAATGAGATCCATGACTAACTCTGTCTGGGCAACTGGATTCAGAGATATGCTAAATAAAGGCAGAGAACCGGCTGGCTCATAGTAGGGCAAAGGTACAGGCCCTGCTGAGGCCCTTCTGACCTTGCTCTTCTCCCCATGAGACTTTGTGGCTGCAAAGTCCAGACCACCTGAATCTCCCGAGAGCCACCCTGATGTCAAGCAGAATATGCCTAAATAAGCAGGAACAGAGGCAGACAAAAAGAGCCTTACATTTCCTCCTTCGGGGTCCTCCGTGACAGTCCAGGAGCATTTACCACACTGCCCTTCTTCTTTAACACCTGGAGAGCAAATCACTTTGAATCTGCCTTTTGGTCAAGGCTTTGCCGACCCAGATTTCCTGCTTCCAAGTTACCCTGTTATTCTGTGGAATAAGAACCTCCAATATCTTGGTGGACCCTGCCAAGCATAGCCAAATGCCATCATCTTGGAGGCAGGGAACCTGAGGAGAAGAAGGGACTTGGTGGGTCCCTGAGGCATTAGGGGAAGAGCAGGGTATGAAGCAAAGACTCCAAAACAAGGTTCTACTGCAAGGTAGGAAAGCTTTGAGTGGGGTCTGGATAACAAACTGTGTCTGCTGTGTGTGAAGACTGATCTGACAACATCCACAAAGAATCATTACACGCTGATGTTTTAACCACAACAGCCCAGAGACAGAACCAAATGTCCAGAAGCTCTCGTTGCTCTACTTGTGGCAGCAGGAGACACATCCACAAGAGGAATCCACAGACATGGGCACACACACAAAGGACCACTGGCCTATGACCAAGAACACCAGAGAAGTTGGCTCACATACAGAGCACTCTCCACCATAAAAAGAAACCAGAATAAATGGGTAAACCATGGCAGTGAGATGGAAGCATGGCTCTCGCTCACGACACCACGGGCCCTCATGACTCTATGGCCCACGTGGTCTCCTTGCTGCTATCTCACTAGGTGTTAGCAAAGTGCCACAAAAGGAAGGGCAGTACAGGATTGGCACCTGCTGTGCAGGACAAGATGCGTCCCAGGACACACCAAAAGAAAATCCTCCAGAGTCATGAACATTTTCCTTCTGTCCTAGGAGACTTCAATGCAAAGGCACCAGCGAAAGGAGAACTCAGTGACTGGAATGTACAAAGGGTGGCTCTGGAAGTAGTGCAAAAGAACCAAGGCTTGTAGACACCTCAGAGGCCCCTTGTTCACCTACCATGAGCTGAGCTGAATCCGAGGAGAGGGTTCCATTCAGAACATGCTGGAGGGGCAAGCACCGAACGTCAATCGACAAGCCTTTATGAAACATGCACCAGGCACAAAGGGGATACACACGCACACACACACACACACACACACACCTCCCTACATACATTTGCCTATCTCGAAAGTACTAGTGAGCCTAAGGATAAGAATATGTGACAAAAACTCTGACCAGACAGGATGCAGAAACAAACTTCTGAAAATGCATGTAAATGCACCAGAAGGGCTGACAAGATGCTCTCGGTTCCAAAAAGACTTCAGTGAACAAAAGATCTTGGCTATAAAGACCTTGTCTTGCTTCTTTCTGTTTCCAGGCATAGCCAATGCAGAATGTGGCTCAGAGAAAGACAAGTTGATGGGGTTTTTCATACCTTGTTGAACCCTGGATCCCAAGGTGCTTACGAACTTTTCATTGCATCATGAACTTATTTCATTGAGTTTGTGACAGCATGAAGGTTTGAGAGAGTGAGCTTCTTACTGCGTCAGACCATGCATTTAGGCCAACTACCACTCTGTTGCATTTGGGGGGATAATTTTAAAAATGCATCTGGAACACTAGAGAAGGCATGCCTGGTCTCCTGGGTCTTCTTCCCAGCTCTGTCAATGATCCTCTGTGTAATAGCAGCCACACCACCGTGCCCCACTGCACCTCTCAACCTTGCCTCAGCTAAAAGAACAGAAGCCACTCTGATGTCCACTCTCTTAGGAGAGTGTTTCACAAAGGAGAATTAAGTTTCAGTCACCCTGCCATCCTCAGCTGAAAGGGATCTCTGAATTGGACAGCAGGCATTTGTGAAACCCAGGAGCCTACGAACTGTTTTTGACCAAAAGAATAAGGTTGTTTGAAACAAAAGCCCAGAACCCAGCAAACAAAACAAAAGCTTCCTTTCTACCAAGATTTTTTTCACTTCAAACTCAAATCAGTAAATCATGTCAGCGATTTCTTTCCTTCAGGGCACCTAGGTGACGCTGCAGTGGATGGAGCGCCAGGCTTGGAATCGGGAAGACTCATCTTTGTGAGCTCTAATCCAGCCTCAGACACTTCCTAGCTGTGTGACTCTGGGCAAGTCAATTCACCCTGTCTGCCTCAGTTTCCTCATCTGTAAAACAAGCTGGATAAGGAAATGGCGAACCCCTCCAGTATCTCTACCAAGAAAACCCTAAATGGCGTCACAAAGAGTCAAACACAACTGAACTATTTTTTAACCATATAATATGCTATTTAGATGCTTTTATGATACAATCGTATTGTTCATTTTTTCACAATACTCATTCATGTCTTTTATCTCAGTGTAGCCTTAAATGAGGAATGGAAATAAAAGATTCATCTAAAATTATCCTATAGGTAAGAAACACAAACTGTATAGAATCCTACATTTCACAATTTCATTGACAGTAACACCACTATTATTAATGGAGAGAATGAATAGCAACAGCCTACCTGCTTCATTGTCAGAAACTTCCTTCATTCATCAGAGGTGGAAATAAAGCAGTGAGCCAGGAGGCTCCTCTGGGAGGCTGAGGAGGGTGGTGAGGGCTCAGAGGAGAACGTATGTTTAAGAGCTAGTTAAAATAATGCCAAGTGGCCTGCATTCAAGATGTGCCTGAGAAGTGGGGAGGCAAAGGGAGAGGAGAAGCAGGACGGCAAAGACATCACTTATGCTCTATGTCCTGGAGAAGGAGCCAGCCTGGGAGACGGCGCACCCAGCACACCAGAAGCACCTGTGGTCTTGTAGGCACCACCTCCCCTACATGAAGGGGGATCTAGAAATGCATGGCTACTCCCAAGGAGCTCCCACACTGACGCCAAGTCTTCGAGGAAATGCGTGATGGTAGGACACACTTAGCCTCTGCAGGAGCCAGTGGGCCTCATGAACAGGCATCCAAGCAAGGGCCAAGTGGGCAAGCCCAGAGCCTGCTGAGGGGAGAAGCTGAGGGACCCTGCAGAGCCTGCAGTCCTGACTGACTAACGCAGAATGTTTCACACTTCTCGATTGAGAGACAATGGGTCTGGAGACAAATGGTTATGAGAGGCTACAGCTGAAGAAAACCAGACAAAGACCCTCCCCAGGCCTTGACAATTCTGCCTGACGTCTGCTTGCTTTTAGACACAATTCCACACACATTCGTTTTGCTTATTCTTATGGGCTATGAGAGAGGTTTTGGGGGGAGGAGGAGGAAGCAGGCAGAGTGAGACAAGTAAAAAGACAGAATGAAAAAGAAGACGGATGAGACGTTTCTGAAAACACAGAAAAGAGCCGAAGGAAGCCCAGAAAGGGGCGGACAAGGGGGCTGGAGCTGGAGCTGCCCTGCGAAGTGAGATGTGGCCTTCAAGGCAGCTGGTACCCGGGAGAGCCACCGCTTGAGAGCGCGCCCTCTTTCCCGGCCTTTGCATATGGAAATGTTGTGTTTGCCAATGACTGTCAAGTGTCTGACTAAAGATCGTCATGAAAGCTCATTCTGATCACATCCTGTCCTGTTTTGGCGGGAGGGCATCAGGGAGGGAGAGAGGCCGCTCTATGACCCTTTCTGGCTTTCTGCATAACATGGTCTTGATCTTCTGTCTGTTCTTGCCCCATGGCACAGCTGAAGAGGAGAGCCAAGGCTTGGTGCCAGGGCACCGGAAAGTGTGCCAACACTGGCACTCTTGTCCCTCCTGACTGATGAGGCAGCAATGGCCCACCTGCCACCTCCCCTCCATGTTCCCTGTGTTCCAGTGACACCAGCTCCTGGCTCTTCTTCCATCTCCACTCCAGGCATTTTCATGGGCTGGCCCCATGCTGTCTTGCTTCTCCCAGCTCTCTTCAAGTCCCAGTGCCAATCTCACCTTCTACTAGGTGGCTCTCCCAATTCCCCTTACAGCTGGTGCTTTCCTGTCTACAGCTCATTTGGACACAGATGTCTGCCAGCTGTTTTCCCCTTAGGCATGGAGCTTCTGGAGGGCAAGGTATTGCCCTTTTGCCTTTCTCTGTCTCCCTAGTGCTTGGCATGCATGGTATGAAGCAAACAGCAAGTGCTTAATAAATGCTTGCTGATCTAACTGAGTAGTTATCACGTGCTTGGCCTATGGGAATTGTCACTGAGCTTAGACTCAGGTCAGATGTGCTATGGAAAGTCTTTTGGAGCTCAATATGGTGTTTGTTACCCACAAATCTGGCTGACACCTCTTTCTTAGTTCACACCTAATAGAACCACTTCCTCCACAAAGCTGTTGCTGAGGGCTCGACTTTTACTTCTGTCTTCTTATCCAGAACTCCCAGAACACCCCTTAGCACACAAAAAGAGATTAATAAGTGCCTACTTATAATACTTAGTAAGCCAGGCACAAAAGAGGCAAAAGACAGTCCCTGCCCTCAAGGAGCTCTCAATCTAAGGGTTGGGCTGGGGGAGAGAAGGAGCAGATATTTACAAAGCTACAGATGGGCTAGACAGGAACTAATGAACTGAGGGAAGGCCCTGGAATGAACAGAGGTTGGGGAAGGCTTCCTGGAGGAGCTGGGATTTTTGTCCAAGGAAGCCAGGGAGGCCAGTATGCAGAGCAGATGAGGAAGAGTGTTCCGGGCCAAGGGGGTGGCCAGAGAAAAGGAGTGACTTGTTCAGGGGACAGCCAGGAGGCTGGTGTCACTGGACCAGAGTATGTGGTGGGGGATAGAAGCCTGTGTGAGGCATTAAGTCAGAAAGTAAGGCACTTGCTTTCAGTAAGAGCCTGGAAAGGGAGGAGGGAGCCAGTTATGAAGGGCTCCAAATGCCAAACAGGATTTTATATTTGATCCTGGAGGCCACAGGGGACTTCTGGATGTGACTGAGGAGGGGGGCAGATCACTTTGGTGGCTGAGTGGAGGGTGGACCAGAGTGGGCAGGAAGACCCCGCCAGCAGCTCCTGCAGCCACACTGACTCAGCCTGGCAGCCAATAAAGGGTCAGAGGAGTCTGGGGGCATCTCTCTGTCTTACTAATGAGGAATACTTTTGCCATGTAAAGTTAATGTTACTGTGATGGCCTCGCCCATTCACTAATATGGGGATTACAGTTTGAGGGCAGGATTTAAGCCAGGCGTGGGGGCCCTCTGGATCCTCAGGTGCAGCCTTTTGACTGAATCCAAACTTCATAGTACAAATTCCCAAAATAAAAGGATTTGTTCTGTAAAACCTGGACTCAGTCAGAAGACGGCACCCAAGGACCTATAGGACCACATGTGGCCTCGAGGTAGCAGGTTCCCCACCCCTGATTTAACTTATTTTACTCACAAATTATGCCACCTGGGACTTGTTTGGGACACCCTGAAGGGCTTGGGGGGAGCTGGAGTGGGTCTTACTAAAGAAGAGTCTGTGAGTAAGGCTCCTGAGCTTGGGAAGCAGGGGCTACAGATGTGACCTGTGTCCAGGTCCAGAGATGTCAAGCCAGTGGTCCGTGGTCACACAGCATGTGTCTGGGCAGAGAAGCCATAGCCTGAAGGGGGCCTGACAACATAAGCACTAGAGGAAGGAGTCACATTACACCAAGTTCTAGCATTGTGGTGTCTTGGAGTAAGAAAGTGGGGCTCTAAACAAACTCTGCCTTTGGGATGGTGGGCATGGGGAACAGCTTAAGCGGCAGCCCTGTACAGATGTACTGGGTCCTTGACTGGCTGGACCACAGAACACTGGAACAGAACCGGACCATCTTTCAGGCTGCAGGGGCTCAGCACAAGGAGACAAAGGGGAGCCTTCCTGAAGAAACAATGTTACTGGTGCAGAAGATACAAAGTTCCCATATGCCCAGAAACAGGTCGGGCCAGACTGCCCAGGGTGCTCCAGTCTTAAGCCCAAGTCTCTGACCCTGAGATCTGATGCGGATCCAGGGTACAAGCATGGAGCTTAGGGTTGGAGGGTGAGGAAACTCCCTGTCCCAGTGCTGGGGGGCACCGTCTTTTCGGGAGGTAGCCGGGGGACGGGGCAGCTCTGGAACTCTGGTCTCTCTGGCTACAAGGCCAATTCCTGAGGTGTTACTCTGCACTGGGAAGAGGCAGCAAGAGGAGGAAAGAGAGCGAGGAGAGGGATCGGGAAAGGAGGAGAGAGAGACAGAGAGGAAGGAGGAAGAGGAGGAGGGACAGACAGACCTAGGGACAGGCTCGGGCAGACAGAGCTTCCCCCACATGGCCCGGAAGAAGAGCCGCCCGCCCCCCATGAGAACATCGCGGCGGAGACCACAGAAGGGATGGGCTTCTGCTCCTCCTCCTCCCCCCGGGGGGGGGGCTGCCACTCCCCCCCCACCTCCTGCCTCTCACGAGCGGCCACTCACCCGTGACCCGGATCCCCTCCAGCATCTTGGGCCGGGGTCTCCGCCGGCTCTTGGCGGGGCGACGCGCGTGACGCGGGCCGGTGGTGGCCACAGCCGCGGCGGCGGCGGCGGCGCGGCGGGCCGCGGAGGCGGCAGCGGCCCGCGCTCGCCGGCGGATTGCGGTGGCGGCGGCGGCGGCTGCCGAGCGCTGGCAGCGCCGGCCTCTCTGGGCCGTCCGCAGCCTGGAACCTCGGCCCGGCCTCAGCGCTCCGGTGGCGGGCGCGGCGGGGACACGGGCGGCGCGGCGGGCGCAGCGGGCGGGCGGCGACCGAGCTGGCGGGGCTCGGGCTCCGGCAGCGGCGGGAGCGGAGGCGGAGGCGGCCGAGGGCTAGGGGCACGGGGGGCGGCGGCGGGAGCGGGGCGCGGGCGCGGGGGGGCGGCGGTCCGCACCGCCGTGTGCATGGGTGCGCCCGCAGCTCAGATCTCAGGCCGCGGCGGGCGGCCGGGGCGGGGTGGTGGCAGTGACGGTGGCGGGGGCACCGCGGGGCGACCTGGGGGGGGCGCAGGTGAAGGACAGCCCGCGGTCTCCGCTGGTCCCTGCGGCCAGCTCCCAGCGAGCGGCAGTGACGTGCGCCGCTCCCACGGTTGCTAGGATACCGGGCCCGGAGCCCCGCCCCCTCCCGGGCCGGCCCCGCCTACCCCGACCCCCTAGGCAGGCAGGTGGGCGGGCAGGTTGGGAGGGACCAAAGGGACTACGAGTCCCGGCAGGCCCAGCGGGCCCACGTGGATGCCGGGGAAGCGTCGGCCTTTCAGTTACCAATCCAGCTTCAGAGCTCCAGATGCTCCCGCGAGCCCGAGCTCGAAGCGGGTTTTGCCAGGTTCTCTCGCTCCCCTGGTGCCCTCGCTCGGACCCCATGCACTTCGATTCCGGAGTGGTTAAAAGTACTGGAACGGAAGTCAGAAAATCCCGCATTTGATACCTACTAGCTGTAGCCTTGGGGCAACTCATTAAACCTTCAGCATTCTCATCTATAAGATGGGGATCATAATAGCATCTCCCTGCCGAGGTTGTCAAGAGGGTCAGTGAGACAAAATGTTAGTGCACTCTGCAAATCTTAGAGCAGTGTATAAATGCTGTGATTGTTGTGGCTGCTAAGTGATTAATGCTTGTCGATTAATATCATATCTATACGTGTGTGTATGTGTATGTATACGTGTAATACAGGGGCATGTTGTCCGTGTTCACTGGTTCATTCATGTCCGACTCATCAACACTAACACTCCAGGTCCTTCTCCACTATCTCCCGAAGTCTGTCCAAAGTCACGTTCGTTGTTTCCATGACAGTAACCCTCTGTCATTCCCTTTTCCTTTTGTCTTCAATCTTTCCCAGCATCAGGGGCTTTTCTAGTGAGTCCTTTCTTCTCATTGAGTGACTAAAGTACTTAAGCGTCAGCATTTTATACCGTCAAGATATTATGAAGAGACCCCGTTTTCCAGGGCTAAGGTCCAGCAAGCAGCCTGTGCCCTGAGCTTGGCTGAGGGCAATCCTTTGCGCTCACCCTCTGGCAAAATCACGTAATGACTATGTTGCTTTAATCAGCATTAGATGCTTTTTGAGCTCAGATAAGCAGCTGAAGTGAAGCCCTGCTGTGAATCAAACTTGTAGTTGTTAGCCATCGTTGTCAGGGGTCCAGCTTACTGTGCAGCCGATGGTATAAGTCCTGAGCTCTCCCCACACTGCCTGGGACCTGGCACACCTGTCTAGATCCCCTCCTAACTGTTTGCCAACACAAATTGATGCAAAGTGAAGCGAGCAGAACCAGAACGCTGTACAGAGTAGCAGCAACATTGCAAGGAAAATCAGCTGTGAAAGATTTAGATACTTGGTCAAGACAATGATCCATGACAATTTCAAAGGACCCACCATGAAAAATGTAATCTACCTCCAGAGAGAGAACTGAAGAATTCTGAGTGCAGAGAAGCTGACTTTTTTCACTTTATTTTTCTGGTCTTTTTGTGGTTGTTGTTGCAACATGGCTAATACGGAAATGTTTTTCATGACTTCACATGTATAACCAATATATTGCTTGCCTTCTCAATGGGTGGGGGAGGGGCTGAAGAGGGAGAAAATTTGGAACTGGAAATTTAAAAATGCAAAAAATAAAATTTAAAAATTATCATACAATTTGTTTTGTGTGTATATATATATGCAAGTCATCTTCTCTTAAGGAATATAAACTCCTTGAGGTGGGGGCTGTTCGTTTTTTGCCTTTGTATCCCCAATGCCTAGCTCAGGACTTGGGTTCAAATTCTGACTTTACCATTTACTGACTCTGTCTTGGTACAAGTCTCTCTCTCCCCATGGCCTTCAATTCCTGCATCTGTGAAATGAGGGGCTGGAGTGGCTCTAAGTCATAGAATTTGAGTGTTGGAAGAGACCTCTGGGGTTGTCTGGTCCAAGCCATGCACATACGAAATTCCAACACTGGGCAAGGCATCGTATGGTCCAAGTAGCCAATGTGGAGCCCATCGTGGGCCTGAACCTCCAGGAGTGCTGGTCCCCTGCAGGGTACACCAACTACTTGGATGGCTTTGTTGTCAGACCCATTGGGGCATTCTTTGCCTGGATACAGACGGTAGCTCTTCCATATCAAGCTCACAGATTGGTAATTAAATAGAAGGCTGAGGGCCCGAAGTCGTAACAAGGCGAGGAGGCGAGGAGATGGAGGACGTTGAGTTGCCTGGGTAGGAATGCCTGAGCTGGGACTGATAGGAACAAGGCAGCTTTTCATGTCTCATGATTGATTATACCTCCTTGCCTTGGTTCGAGGTGCCCTATGGGATGCTCTGTTTTACAGTCTTGGTTCATTGCTTTTGTTACTGAGCCTGTAATTTAATTGACACAGCAATCTCCTCAAGAGGGAACTCCCTCTGCCATTCCTGGTTGGCATCTCCTCTGCAGTCAGTCTTGGAGACACGCCAGGGGCACTCACAGAGGAGGGCCACGAGCCCAGGCCTTCCTGGCTTCCAAGCTGGCTCTCTGTCCACCACATCATGGAGCCTCTTATGTGCATGATATTAGCAAGATATGAGATGGTCTAACATTATACTATGGCATATTTGGGGGCAGCTAGGGGGCTGCAGTGAATACAACCCTGGGCCTGGAGACAGGAGGACCCCAGTTCACACCCAGCCTCAGTCCTTTAACCCTGTTGGCCTCAGTTTCTTCATCTGTAAAATGAGCTGAAGAAGGAGAAACACTCGAATATCTTAGCTGAGGAAACCCCAAAAGCGGTCATGGAGAGTTGGACAGGACTGAACAGCAACAGTTACTTATCACTGGTATGGATTAATTAGTAAATTTTAATACTCATTTTCTTTAACCCAACAGGTAGGTATGAGAGGGGTAAAAGAAAGACGTTGTAATCGCAGGAAAAAATTGTTTCTTCTTCCTTCTGAGATCACCACCAGTAACTGCCAGGAAATGAGAACAAGGGAAGCAAAGGACAAGATGGCTCAGTCCAAGCCCCGCTGGGTGGGAGGAGGGGAAAGGTTTGGAGATCTGAGTGCCCTGCGTGGTCCCCAGCCCTTCGTGGCCGCCTATGGGGCATCCTCGCTCGTCCTCTGAGTGAGCCTGCCCTGGCCAGCAGTCAGCAATGAGACAGACTCGAGAGGAAGGAGTCAGCCTTGGGGCGGGCGCACGCGCAAAGAGGCGGGCGCCCCAAGGCGCAGCCGCAGAGCTAACCTCCGAGGCCCAGCGAGGGTGTCACGTGACCGCACCAGCACTCAGGGGCACTGGGACACACCCCCTCCCAGGGCGCACGCGCAGCTTCGGGGCGCTGAAATTCAAATCCGAACGGCAGCCGGGGCGGCTGCACAGAAGTGGGTGCCCACGACCCGGAGCAGAGCGAGCTCAGCTCTGCCGCGGCGCCCCGTCCTCCAGACCTCGACCCCGCCGGAGCCCTAGGCCCACACTGACCCTTTTCCTTGGCGTCGCCGGAGCGGCTGAGTGCGGGCTCACTGCGGGGATCGCGATGGACCCGTTCACCGAGGTGAGCCGAGGCCGCGCCCTCGCACCCCTTCCTCACTCCCGCCCCTGGCCTCCTCCCTTTGTCTCTGGGGTCGGGGTACTGGCGCTGGGGAGCCCCTCGGGGCGCGAGGAGGCTGCCAGTGCGCACGCGCAGTGGGGGGTGGGGAGGAGAGACACGCCTTGGTCGGGCTGGAAGGCCAGTCTGCTCCTGGGGGTCCCTTGGCTTCTCTCCGGAACTCCGACGGGCGGGGGCGTGGAAGAGGTTTTTCGCCGTGAGGAAGGGGTGTGGTCTCCCGGAGCTCGAGCTTGGACTCTGGCCCTCCCGAGAGGGAACCGGGGCCATTTTGGATATTTGAGTCTGCAGTTCCACTTGCCGGGGGCAGGATGGGCGGGGCCAGAAGGGCAGATCTGGGGGGCCTCTTGGGCCATCTGGTCATCCAGTGAGTCGACTCTAGAAGAGTTAGAGCTGAAAGGAATCTTAGTGCTCACCTAGTTCAGCCCTGACTTTACAGATCGGGAAACTGAGGCAGGGTCTGCAGAGAGTTGTTAGAATCAGCCCATGGGATCTGGGGCTGCTTTTTTTTTTTTTTTTTTTTGCTTTTTGGAGGGCAGTTGGGGTTAAGTAACTTGCCCGAGGTCGCACGGCTAGATTTTGTGTTAAGTGTCTGAGGCCGAATTTGAACTCAGGTCCTCCTGACTCCAGGGCCAGTGCTCTATTCACTGTGCCACCTAGCCGCCCCTATGGGGCTGCTTTAAGAACGTTCCTGCACCCAGGAGTGCTCTCCCCATGGTGGAGTATTGTGGAAAATTTCTAAGAGGGGCACAGGCAGCTTGGGGAGGACGTAGGCTCCCTGTCCTTAGAGGTGTCTAAGCAGAGGCTGCTGGTGGAGTTTGCCTTGGGGGGGGGCTTCTTGTTTGGGTATGGATTGGACCTGGGCCCCAAGGAGTCCCTTGGGCTCTTGAAGCTTCTGGATTCTGAGACAGGTTGGGGGGGGGGGGTGGCCGGTCCGGCTCTGACATTTATTGGCCACGTGACCTAGGGAAACTTCCCTCCTCTCAGAAAACCCCTCCCTTCTCTGAAAGACCTGCCCAGCCTGGACGCCCCCATCTAAATTCAAATATGTCACGGCTTGAAGGAAAAAACCGCCCTGGAGATGGGCGGAGGCCAGAGGCAGGCTCAGAACTGACATCTAGGTAACTGACATTTCGAAACTGACCTGATCCTGAGGGCCTTGGGTCCCTAAAGCCCAAAGAGAAGGACCGTGCCTTCCTTACCGTCCGCCTGCTTCTATCTGACCCCAAACACTTAGGCTTGTCGTGTTTTCACAGAAAATAGTAGTGACTGGAAAGTATGAACACAGAGCTGACTTGTTTAACCCTGTGCCTGACAGACGCATTGCATTCATTTCTGCATTCTGGGTTACCCGAGGCTCTGTGGCTGCAGCCGGGGACCTGGAAGCAGGAAGTCTTTGGATTAGATCCCATTTCAGACACTCGGTACCTTCCTGAGTGCTCGCTGTCCGTTTGTGACTTGGGGCAGCTGAAAAACTTGGGGAAGCCGGCCCATTAACCTTTGTGGGCCGACTCCTTTCTGCTGCTGGCCCGTTCCGGTGGCTTTCACTTCAGCTCCACAGACATTTTCTAAGTACCTGCTATGTACAGGATAGTAGGGATGCTTCTCTATAGAGCCTGGGGTCTAATAGGTGATAATGTGTACCAGGAAGTTCAGTATAAATGGAGGAGAGAAAGCTCCCTTCCTACCTAAGCTGGCTCTTTTGAGGAGGAGAAGGGTTTCTGCCAGGAGAGGTTACACAGTGCAAAGAGCCTGGTAGTTTGAAGTCTGAGGGCTGTTTGATTGATGGCCCTGCCTTGCCTTTAACTCTCGAGCCTTTGAATAGGTGGTATTACCTCTCAGGGACCATTTTCTCATCTATAAAAGGGGGGGAGGATTGGACTAGGTGCTTCCACCTCCAAATCTGTGACTGTGATAAGTGGATTGAGAAGTGGAAAGGAAGTGTTTCTCTGGCCTGGGGAGAGGGTGGAGGTGGGATGGCCTGGGGCCAGAACCCTACAGAAGCCTTCTGGAGTTAGGAGTCCTTGGTTGCTGGGAAGAAGGTAGACTTCCTCCAATCCTGAGTAGAGTGGAAGCTCCTCTAGGACCTGTGTCCTTTTTTGTGACACTCCCTCACCTTATTGGTGTTGAACCAGCTGATGGTTGATTAGAAACTTGACCAACCACTGCACACTATTGACTCTGAAGGCCCTTTCATTGAACTGAGGGGAAGGACTAGAAGTTTGGATTTTAGTCTTTAGGCCCTTGGGAATTAGTGAGTGCTTGTGGGTGGCCTTCTTTGGCTGATTTAGACCTTTGTCCTTGAAGACCTTTGACTTGTGCCAGGAAAGGATTGGAGGGAAAAGAGCCTAATTTGGAGTTTGTTTCTTGAAGAGATAATGAAGTTTTCTCCTTAAGTAGGGAGAGATAGGGCTGTGGGCCACAGAAGAGTTATGGGGGAGGTAGAATTGGCAGCTGCTTGGCTGTGGAGGAGTCCAACAGTCCAGACACCAAGCGTTGATTAAGTGCCTGCTGTGTGGCAGGAACTCAGGTTACCAAGGCAGGCAGAAAAGCCCCTGTCTAATGGGGAGACCACATGTAAATCACTTTGCGTAAACAAGAGGAATTGCGGAAGATCTCAGGGGCAGGCACAGAGATCCAGGCACCTGGGGAAGATTTCACCCAGAAGATGGGGCTTTAGCTGAGACCTGAGAGAATCCAGAAGCCGGCTGCCTATGAACATGGCTGGAGGCAGAAATGGAAGGATGAAGGCTTCACTGGGTTGTAGAGCACGTGGAAAGTCCAGGCCTTAAAAGCCAAGTGGGAGCTGAGGATGGATGGGGGCAAGGAGAGGCTTGAGGCAGGCTGACCTGCCTCTGAGGCTGTGCTAATAGGCCTGTATCAGGACAGGGGAGAGGAGTTAGGGTGACTGGGAGGATGGGGTGGGGAGGAGCTGGGCAGGGTTTGAGGTGCCCAGCTGGCCAGCCCTGTGGTGTTGGGAATGTTAGGCTAGCACTCAAAGGAGAGGTTTGGGCTGAGAGGAAAGAAGAGGCCGTGGACGGGTGAGCACAAGCCCCAGATGAAGGCTCTAGAGGCTCATTTACCAGGGCAGCCCAGAGAGACTGGGTGGAGACCCAGGGCTGCCCCATGAGAGGCATTTTGGCAGAGTGGCTGCCTGGCTCCTTTTTGTCCAACTCGGACTTCTTTTAGGCTTCCAAATAACCCGATGGTAACAGAACATTGTGAGAGCTGGCTGATTCTGCATTCTTACCAGATTGTGCCCTGACCTCCTCACACATTAATTGAACCGTTGTTCCGTTCACATAAACAGCCCCAAGGGATTTTCCTTAGTAGGTAAGGAATGATAGAGCACAGCGTTTGGGCCCAGTCCGTCACTGAGGCTGCTAACGGCTAGATTCAAATCATTTTTGTACAGTGACTCTTGAGACCTCCCAGCCCTCCTTCAAGCCTGAGCTCGTCCTTTCTCATACCCCGCCCCCAACCTCTTCTCCTCTCCTAGTGGAGAGCCTGAAATGGGGTTAGGGCTGGGGCTGGGTGGGGCCGGGCAGGGCCAGCCCTCAGTTCTTTCTCCTCACTTCTCCTTCCCCTAGCTTTTGAGAAGATGTGTCAGAAGGCTGGAGAGCTGGGTTGCAGTCTGGGCAAGGCCTCCTTGGGCCCTCCACACTGGCTATAGGGCAAAGTCACATTCTTTTGGCATGACACATTCATTGAACACAGTAACTAGAAACTGCCAGGAATTTTCCAACTGTAAAGACTGGAACGTGGATCTGTCCCCAGGAATGGGAAGGGACCAAGCATTGATGAGGCACCTACCATGTGCTAGACATTGTGCTAGTGTGGGCGGCTGTGGCTCCTGGCCAGTCCATCATTGGGTAGGGCCAGAAATACGCTTCCTTTGAAAAGTTCACCTTCTCAGTTTTCCCCATCACTCGGGTGACAGTTCATGAATTTAGGGCTTTGGATTATTAATTGTCTGCTGCATGGAACCAGTTGAAAGCAAGGGCGCAGCTGGCACTTACCACTTCTGGAATAGCTTATCGGTAGACTCCCTTTCTCTCTGAGAAGCAGCCTGCCTGTGTCAGGCTTCACAGACGCTGCTGCCTCAGAGAGGCTGGTGAGGTCCAGGCACCACGGCCCCTCCACCTCTTGACGCTGCCCCCTGCCATTTCCCCCTTCGTTCTAAAGGTCTGACGGGAAGGTTCCCAGGAGCTCTGGCTCTTCCCTTGGCCCAAGACCCTTCTTTTCAGTTCAGCTTGGTTAATTCTTTGATCTCCATTAATTATGGAGACAAGTATGGCTTACAGAGACAAGGGTAATCTTCTGTTTGGTGGGAGGAGGAGACCCAGGAGTCGGAAAGGATGCCTTTGAATTCATTCCCCCCAGTGTCTGTTTACCCCCTTCTTGGAGGCCCGGGTGAGGACAGGCCTGTAGGATAATGGGAAAACCCAGGATTCTTTCCTACCGTTGACAACTCAAAGGAAGTGTTCCCCCTAAAGTTTGAGCCTGTTGGTCCAGGATTTGGCAGGAGGTAGGCTGAGCTGGTCTAGCTGCTGCCTTCAGAAGAACTTCCTTAGTTGGAGGGTTTTAGAAAAACTCAGAAACAGCTCAGATAAAAGGCAAAATGTCAATAGCTTTTGGTTCAGATCTGGGATTCCAGTGGCACAGGGAGTTCTCAGGTTCAAAAGCTTCTTCCAACCAATGCAGATGACTAATTCTGCTTCCCTCCCTCCCTAGTACTATGTGGGTGCCCCATCCTTGGGCACACATCCCCATTCTCTCTGGCTGTGCCCCCCCCTCAGGCCCCCTAGGCCTGGAGTGCTCTGCTCTGACCACTGACCTCCCCAGCCCTGCCTTCCATGGGAAGCCAGGGCCTTTCCTTCATCTAGTATCTTGGGGAGCCTTGTTTGACAGTGTTGCTTTGAATGGCTGCTCCCCATTAGACTGAGCTCCTTGAGGGCAAGGGCCTCCAGCCCTGTGCTGTGCCTGGGATGCTGCAGGAGCTTAATAAATGCTGATTGGATGGTTGACTGACTTGGTAATTGGGACAGTTGCCTGGGAGTGGAGCCTCCTAGCCCAGCCGCTCCCCGTCACTTGTTATGGTGACCTGTGATGTGAGATGATGGTGGGTGTTTCCCTTTCAGACATGGCTCGTCTTGTGCTCAGCACAGTGACTCTGCATGTTCTCATGGCTGGGGTTTCCTGCTTGGGTCTCATGGGGTTTATTCCGGTGTCGGGTCCCAGTGTATTTGTTTCAGAAACACCATTGGTCTCCTTCCATGGTGTGGGGCCTTGCCTTTGGACACTGCAGGAAATCCTTTGACCCTTTATCTCATTAATTCCTCAGAAACTCCTCGAACGAACTCGTGCCAGACGAGAGAACCTTCAGAAGAAAATGGCCGAGCGGCCTAAGGCTGCAGGCAGGCTCGCAATCCAGGCCAAGAGACCCCGCGAGCCACTTATGGAAGCCAGCAACCAGCTGCCCCCGAGAGAGGGAGAAGGTACGGCCCCGGTGCTTCCTCAGAACAGGGTTGGCTACAGAGATCTTGAGCAGGTGCCCGCTGTGGGCCTTGAGCAAGTGGAGAGGCGGTGGACCGAGCAGGGGATGGGGGCAGGGGGAGGAGACCCCGCCCAGCTCACTCATTCTGATGGCCTAAAGGTTTCAGTTAAACCAGCCTTGAGAGCTGGCAGCGCACAGTGGCTGGCCAAGCCTCTGACCGGCCATTGGCCGTGTTCGGTTTTTGTCAGAGAAAGGGTGACCTTTAAGAGTGACCAATCAGTGTTTGTCAAAGCAGGACTCTTTTCAGGAAGTCCTGGCCATTGTGGGACTTTGGGCAAGTCCCTGAAAGTCCCCTTGCAGCCTTAGTTTTCCCACCTGTGAAATGGGGCAATAAACAGGACCTACTTCCCGGCGTCATGCTCAGGATCCCAGGAGAGTGTCTGTAAGGCATTCAGCCAGTTCCAGAGCATGGTTATGTTTACAGAATAACATTCATAGAAAAATGAGCAGTTCCACAAGTTTTGATTTTAAAAAAGAAATTGGGGTGCCCTAACGGTATTGTTACCCTGTTTTACATCTAGAAAAAGCTTGCCCCAAGCCATCCCCCTCCAAACGGCCCTGTTCGGACCACACTGATGTAGCGGCTTCCAACCTGGAGAACAGACAGCTGGGGGATTCACCTCCTGCCAGTCCCCCTTCTCCAAGGCACCCCACTTCTGACACCACGGCCCAGGCCCAGCCTCTGTCACCACCTGTGGCCGGCGCACCCCCAGCTGAGCCTGGGCCACTGCTGGGGGAGGTGGAAATGCTGAGCACCAAAACTGAGGCACCCGGTTCCTCCTCTGTTAAAACTCGCATGCAGAAACTGGCGCAGCAGCGTCGGCATTGGGACAGTGACGGTACGTGCGCCCTGCGCTGCTGCCCGGCTCGGCCCCTCCTGCCCCAGGCCATCCTCCCTCTGCCCATTCCATCAGCCCTGTGGCCCTGCCTGCCTTAGCAGCTCCATCTCTGGCACCGTCACGTTCCTCCCTCTGAGCCTGCATTGGGCCACAGCAGTAAGACCCAGCCCCAGATCTCAGACTGCAGGGGTCCCACAGCAGCGTGTCCTGGAGGCCCCAGGAAATTCCATGTGACACCCCTTCTCCCCTTCAGGTTGTTAGAGGACACAACCAGGAAGCTCGGCAGGGTGGGGATGGTGCTTACCCCCCTGCCAAGGGCAGCCCCTCGGGTTCAGGTCACATGTATAGATAGAGCACATAGGGCCAGTTGGGGAAGATTGGGAAATGGCTTCCCATAGAAAGGGGTGCTGAAGCAGAGTCTTAAAGGAAATAAGGAATTTTCTGAGGCAGAGATGAGGAAGGATGGCACCTCTGACATGGGGCCCATCCAGGACAAAGGCCCTGAGGCAGGGGAGGGCCAGGGAGGAGCTATGTTGGGCAGGGGCACAGAGTCAAGACAGAATGGAGGCTGGAAGGTGGGCCGGGGCTCAGAGGGCTGGCCAGGAGCTTGTGGTGGGCCATAGGGATGCTGCCTGGTGTTGTGGGGAGGGCCTTTGGGGGAGGCGCACTGCTGTCTGTGGTACTGGGCCCAGTGCCCAAGGGGATGCTGCGGTCATGTGTGGGCACCCTGGCCCTCCTCTGGATCACTCTCTCTCCTTTCAGACGGCATCCTCGAGCCCCCATGCCCGGCCCCAGCCCCCAGCCCAGCCCCAAGTCTCGGCCGAGTCCTGGCCCCCGGTGCGGATGCCCCGGCAGCCACTCCGATCGGGAGAAGGGGCCGCCTGGCCAACCTTGCTGCCACCATTTGTTCCTGGGAAGATGACCTCAGCCGTCCATCTGCAAAGCCCAGCTGTGGCCAAGAGCAGCCTGGTACGGCTTGTTTGTCCCCAGTTTCCGCCTCCACGGGAGCATCTGCTCACATCAATAGCAGCTCTGTTGGCCAGAGAGCTCCCGGCTGCTCCCGCCTGGAGCCAGGGGCCACGGCAGCCGGCTCGGCGGCTGGCTCAGGGGAGGCTACTCCAAGTCGGGCGGTGGCTGTGGTGGCTTGCAGCAGCCCGCAGGTGAGTGTGTCTTTGTAGGTGGGGGCCTGTCAGTGACTCAGTGACCGAGGCTTCCTTTCCTCCAGTCACTGAGTGTAAATCAGAGGGATGGTGATGGTGAAGGCCTTGATTTATCCAGAGTGCTGGGGACAAGAGAGAGCTTAGCCGAGGGGACAGGATCTGTGGAGAGCTGGACCTTCCCAGGGCAGCTCTGGGTATCCAGGGGGTGGCAGGGGCTTCTTGGGACCCAAGAGCAAGTGAGGAATGGCAGTTAGCATGCTCTCTGCTAGACTGAGGAGGGTCTCAGGACCCCTGTCAGCCCACATGGCATCCCAAGAATGCAGAGGGATGCCCGCCAGCTCACCCAGGGACTGTAAAGAGACCTTGCCTCGGCCCTGGCTCAGGTCTTGGGAGGGCCCAGGGTCAGCCTCACCTGCCTTTGCTTTTTCAGAAAACTGCCGCCTCCCCTGTGAAATCTCATACGACGACTCCGAGGAGCCCTGCACGAGGGAAGGGGCGGGATCCGGAGCCACTTCTCGAAACCCCTGGCCTCAGGCCCCCTCCGTCCCAACCCGGGCAGTCCCGAGGAGCCCGGAGACTTCCCCCTAAAGACCAGGCTGCCACTCCAGGTGATGCCTTGTGGTCGGAGGGATCAGACCAGCGTGCAGCTTGTGGGGGATGAGGGCGGGGGTCCCAGCTGGAGGATCCGTAGGGATGCTCAGTCCAGCTGACCTGTGCAGTGTGCACACGAGGAGACAGGAGCCCACAGTTAGCCTCTTGCTGAGACCCATGTGTGATCCAAGCTTGCTCTTATCAGAGGTCAGCCTGGGAGCCAGAAGGCCTGGGTTCAAGATGTGCTTCTGGTATAGAGCAGCCTCACGGGTAGTCACAGGGGCATGGTGAGGATGTTTGCTTCCTTCCTGACTTCTCAGTGCCCCAGCCAGGAGGGTGCTCTGAGGTACTGGTCTCCCATTCCGGTGGCTCTCTGCCTGCCCCTGGGTATGTGTGTGTGTCTGTGTCTGTGTGTGCGTGTCTGTGTCTGTGTGTGAGTGTGAGATCTCCAGTAGCCGTTGGGACAGAGAGGAGCAGCCAGGTGGGGTGGACTTGTGCCGAGGGCTGCCCAGGTGTAGAGCTGGTGCTTAGTCATAGTAATGCCAGTCGCAACCACAGTCACTTGCATTTATTTCTTAGTTTTAGGGTTGGAGAATGCTTCACAAACACTTGTCTGGGAGGGAGGTGCCATCGTCACCCCATTTTATAGCTGAGGGGACTGAGGAGACAGACTTAAGTTACTTGCCCAGAGTTTTACTCCTGGTAAATGTCTGAGGTTGGATTCACACTCGGGTCGTCCTGACTCCCGGCCCAGGGCTGTGGCTGCCGTGGTCCTCCCCGCCTCGAGCCCCAGCTGTTTGCCCAGCTGCCTTGGCCTCCCAATATTGTCTTTCTCTGAGCCTGGGCAGGGGCAGCGCAGGGCCACATGGCCTGGTCTCCGGTCTCGGGGGGGGGGGGGTTTGGGCGCCAGCCGAGGTGTCAACAGAGGGAGCAGGGAGAGATGAATTTCTGAGAAACGGAGGGCCTTGAGTCCTTCCAGATGTTCTTTCAGAGGATTCTTGGGGGCCTCCTCTCAGTTTGTGCCTCCGTCCTGGGGGGACAGGGCCCTTCCTTTCTCTGGGGGCTCTTCCGGCCTCACCTGCTGCCCGGTGGTGACATCTCATTTCCCTTGTGGGTAGGTGGAGCTGGCATCAAGCCTTTCCTGGAGCATTTTGGAGGGCGCTTCCAGGAGCACGGCAGGGCAAGCCCTGTGGCGCCCACCCCACCTCGCGCTCCTGTCGTCACCCCCACTACCAAGGCCCTCCAGGAGAGGCTGTTGAAACAGAAAGTGGCACCGTCCTCTGCCACCTTCAGCCAGCAGCTCAAGCAGGTGGGTCAGGCTGGCAGTGGTGGCCGGGGAGTCCAAGGTGGGCACGGGGCCTGGGCCCGAGGCAGAGGCAAAGCCAGTGTCCTCTGCGCAGCCCTCAGGCCGTCAGGTTCACTCTGTTCCATGTGAATTCAGGAACGAGAGAAAGAACTCGCATGTCTTCGAGGCCGCCTGGACAAGGGCAATTTGTGGACGGCAAAGCCAAGGAGCAAACGCAGAGAAGCTGAAGAGGTGAGGAGGGATTGGGGGGGCTTAAGGAAGGGTGCGAGGACCCATGAGGCCTTGAACCAGAGGAATGTGCGTGTCAAAGCTCACACAAGGTGCAGCTGCAGGGACCCTGTGAGGCTGGAGCCGGCACATGTGCCTCGATGTGTATGTGTATCCCCTGCCTCTGTCCCCCCCACGTGCCTCGATGCGCGTCACCCGCCTCTGTCCCCCCACGCTCCTCAATGTGTGTCCCCTGCTTCTGTCACCCCACGTGCCTCGATGTGCATCCCCTACCTCTGTCCCTCCATGCCCCTCGATGTATGTCCCCTGCCTCTGTCCCTTCTATGCCCCTCGATGCCCGTCCCCTGCCTCAGTGCCCTTTCTCTGTCTCTTTCCTCTCCTTACTTGGTCCTCTGGCCGCCATCTGTTTCCATAGCATCCCTTTTGCTCGGGGCCCCCTGGTGACTTGGTAGCCCTGGTCACACTCTTCCCTTGCCTGTCTGTCTTGAGGGTGTGTAGGCCTCCTCGTTGTGGACCGTGCCCATGGTTGTGAAATAGGCCCCGCACAGGAGGGTGGCGGCGGCTGGTCTTGAGCTTGTTCCACAGTGCCAGGCCACTGCAAGCACCCGCAGCTGGGGAGGGGGCAAAGGGGAGGGGAGAAGTCTGTCCTGGATAGAAGCTGATGGGGCTGTTGGATTCTGAGCAGCGGCTTCAAGATGCTTCCCTTGTGAGAGATGGATTGGGGAAGGGGGAGGAGCAGGCAGGTGGATGCGGGCTCCCCGGGATCTCCTGCCTCCTTAGCCTCCAGACAGTGTTGGGTGGAAGGAGGGGAGCAGCTTAGGATTAGCATTGAAAGGGTGAATGTCAAAGGGTGTGTGCATGTGTGTGTGCATGCGTGCGTGTGTGCGCGTGTGAGAGAGAGAGAGAGAGAGAGATCAGGGATTCCTTTACCTTCAGGTCAGTCTTTTGGAGCCTCTGGTGGCCCCTTCTGAGGATTGTGATTTTAAGTAATTGGAGGAAATGCTAACCGCCACTTAGAGATCAGCGACAGTAAAGGTGTCCTTCTTTTCCCGCCCAAGCTCAGGGACCCTCTGACCCCAATCTCGGCTGCTGGGGGTCTTGGGACTCCACAGGATGTGGCTTCCAGGGCTCCCGACGGCGGTGACAGACGTGGCCTGGAGGGCCCCATGAGCAGGAGGACCGCTTACTCGTGCCTGTCCCCTCTCCCCTTTAGGAAGCCCCGTGTCAGAATGGGGAGCGGCCGACTGATCCCATGGAGGAGCAGGCTGCAGCCTCACAGACACCCCTAAAGTCTCCTGGCACGGAGCCTGCTGGTGAGTGCATGGCTGCCCCCCCGGTGGGGCGGCTTCCTCCGCAGGGTGGCTGGCTTAGACTTGAGGGGAAGCGTGCCCTCCCTCAGCTGTGTCCCTGGGGCCAAGGCTGATGGCAGGCTCCGCGTGGGAGGCTGCCGTGTTGTCGTCCCCCGGTGTTTCTCATGGTTCACATGATGTTATGTGATGACACCAAAGGGAAGGTGGCCCGTTTGCCTTCATCTTCTTGCTTTTCTGGGGGCCGGGGCCGCTCCTGAGAAGGTCTCTGTGGTACCTTCACGGTTTGAGGTGATGCTCACTGTCAAGGCTTGTCATCCAGTGCAGACCTTGGAGGAGGGCTGGGGAGATAGTCCTCAAGGCTGCCCAGAATGGCCTGGGGCTGGGCAGCCCTTCTTTCCACATGGGGGGGAGCTGAAGGGGGGGGGGCCGTGCATGGTTTGTGACCATTAGGATGTATTTAATCTACTGGGGACTTGGAAAAGACCACCGAGCTTTGTTGGTCAGTGGTCACATTCATTATGTGAAAGGAGTCAGAGCGTGGCAGAGTTGGGCTAGTGGAAAAGTGCCTCAGTGTCCTGTTGGAGGCAGCTGGAGAGGTGCCCCGAGGGCCCTGCGCTGTTCATGCCCTCACGGTGCAGGTGCCGCTTGGCACAAGGGCAGTGCCAGCATCAGCCGTGTAGGATGAGTGAGTCTGCTTGTGTTCTGAGGGCTCTGTGAGATCAGCTGTGCCTGTCAGTGTATGTGATAGTGGGCATCCATGAGCATGGCGGAAACAGGGGACAGCCTTGTGAGGCAAGGGCTGGAAGGCGCCTGTGACACAGCCACCGCTCACAAGCTTCCTGCAGAGCAGTGGCAGCCTCAGCCGTGGAAGGCCACACGCAGGCGCGGGGCCCAGAAGTCAGCTGCTGCCCCTTCCTGAGTGCTTCTGCCTCTCCTTAGGAGATAACCTGGTTCTGTCTAAGCCAGACAGTTCCGTTCCTTCGGACTCCTAAGAGAAGGCCTTCCCCTTCCATTTTACCACACCTTCATCATGCCCATTTCCTCGGGGCTGCCTTGCTGTGCATCCTACACGGTCCGTCTCCTATCTCCACACCTTTGCCCAGGCTGTGCTCCCAGGCCCAAATGCTCTGGCACTTGATGGCTTCAGCTCTGTGACACCCCACCCCCATCTTGATCCCCCTTCAGCTCCTGGGGGTCTTGCCTTGACCAGCCTCCTTGGGGAATGTAAGTTCCTTGGGTACAGGGGCTCTTCTTCATATTCCCAGCACAGGAAACTGTTAGCAGGCACTTAATCTGTGTTTGCATGTGGGCATTCTGCCACCCCCCTGGAAGCCAGTTTAATGAAAAGGAGCCATCCGTGGAGGAGGGAAGCCCCTTTGCTCCCCTCACCCCCACTGCAGGATGGTCTCTGCAGCCTCAGTCCTTGCCAGGGCAAATCTCTCCCGCCCCATCCCATCCAGGATTCAAAAGCTTTCCTGGTTATTGTTCCAGGGCCTTTCACCCTGGGCGGCTCATGCCTGTGTGTGTGGAGGACAAGTTGTTAAAAGTTGTGTCTTCAAGTCACCTTGAAGTTTAGGCTTCCATTAAGTGACAGATACTTTATTTAATGAACTAAGGGAGGCTCAGTAACCCCTTTCCTGGTTCTGCATGTGAGGCAGCAGGGTGGATTGGGCTGCTGAGGTGGAGAACGTCGATTAGCCATTTACTGTGTGCCCCTGGGCCGGCCTGCCCGTGTGGGCTACCATGCCCTCAGCTGTGAGAAGGGGACAATCACAGCTCCCCTCACCCACCCACTCCGCCAGGAGCCCACGGGGCTCATGGGAGACAATGTCTGTATAACGCTTTGCAAACCTTCCAGGCAGGTGCTTGAAGGCCATGTCTATCATTATGGGAAAAACGGTTTTTTGATGATTTTAGAGGGGTGGAGCGGCTGATGAAGCGTAAGCGAAATCTTGAGGCCTGAGCCCTCGTAGAGATGAGGCTAGCAGTTCTTTCCCTCTGCTTTCTAGGCACTCCTGAAAGCGCAATGACCACATCTAGTCCTTTGAAAATCACTCTGTTCTTAGAGGAGAAATCCCCAAAAGTCCCTTTGGTCCCAGAGGTTGAGAAGCAGACAGGTTTGTGGGTCCCCATTTCCCCCAAAGTATCTGTGGCCCCCTGTAGGTACTAGGGGCAAGGTCTCTTGGAGGGGCGGCCTCTGGGCCTCGTGCAGAGAGCTTCGGTGAGCTGAGAATGCTGCCACTGGCCCAGTCCTATTGGGGTGTTTCAGAGCAGCCTTGTGCAACAGCACCAGCAGGGGTGTTGGAGGGCTGAGAGAGGAGCCCAGTGGGGGGGGGGGGTCCCCCTATGAGTGGGCGGCGAGGCCTTCCCTGGCTGCCTGTCAGGCTCTTTTCTTTTCAGAAGAGGCACGTGATGGGGAGAAGAGCGTGGGCAATGACGACGTCCTAAACAGCTCCAGGGTCATCAGCGACATCTTTAGTCATGTCTTGGAGGAGAACGGCCTGGGCCTGGAGCCTCAGAGCAGTGAGGACGGGGACAGCCTCGACGAGCCGGAGGAGGCCCTGAACATCTCGTCCATGTCCTTACTGACCCCGTTGTCGGAAACTGTGGCTGTGAGAAGTCCCGAGGTGAGGAAGAGTGGGGGTCAGGACGACCCTGAGGGAGCGAGGCTGGCTGTCCCCATCGTCTCTCCTTATTCCCCCAAAGCGCCTTGGGGGCAGCGTCTGCTGGGCTCTAAGTGCTTCCTGCGGGGCTGTGGCAGCAGGAAAGACAGGGCTTCTCCTGGCTGGTGCTGTTCCTCTCGGGAAGTCCACTTCCGGCTGGCCTCTGCTGGGCTAGCGCTGCCAGCCTCCGGCCTCCCTGACTCACGGCCATCTAACCTGCTCTTCCTCAGGTATTTGCTTCCTCTCCTAGTCTGGATATGAAAGAGGGGAGCGTAAGCGATGAGAGCTCCAAGCCTGGGAAATTCCAGAGGACTCGTGTCCCCAGAGCCGAGTCTGGGGACAGCATCAGCTCTGGGGACCGTGACCTTCCCTACAGGTGAAGGGGGAGAAACCCGGTCTCGGTGGGGAATGGATCCTGTTGACTGATGTAGCCAGGGAAGCCTGAATGCGAGTCCCACTGCCTCGGGCCCTTCCCCATGGGGCCCTGGCCCAGGGACATGCTGGGAGCGTCCAGCGGGCCTTGGCCATCCAGCCCTTCACGAGCCTCTTCGGCTTTCTCCTGTCCCGGCAGTGTCCCCTGTGGTGGGGGACTGGGGGGGTGCTGCCCTTGGGTTCTGAGGAAGGCGGGGCTGGCCGGTGGTGAGACGTCGTGCTTCCTTCTCCACAGCATTGATGCCTACCGCTCTCAGAGGTTCAGAGAGACCGAGCGCCCTTCGATAAAGCAGGTGATTGTGCGCAGAGAAGACGTCTCCTTGAAACTGGAGGAGAGGATGCCCGCATGCCCCAACCCGGTGAACATCAAGCAGAAAATCCAGGTAGGTTGTTTTCTGTGAGGATGTGGACGCTTGGGCTGATTTTACCTGAATCGGGAGCTGTCCTGGGCTGGGAGCTGCCCCATTCTCCAAAGCGTTCTGCTGGCCAGAAAAGGGAGCAGAGCGACTGCTCCTTCTGCATGGTTTCCAAAGTCCCTGCTATGTGCCCAGTGCTGGGCTTGGAGCAGGGGGGTGCAAGGAACCAGGGAGAGTCCCTGCCCTCCAGGAGGTCCCTTCTCTGGGGCAGAGTTTGCACCTGGGGAAGCTGGTGGGTCATCAGGCAGGCACCTTGGGGTGGGGCTCAGACCGCACTGTCCTGCCCATTGGTGCCCTGGAACCTGAAACCTTGCAGTTTAACTTTTCATTATTTCTGGCTAAAATCAGCTCCACCCACCCTCTTTGTCCCTCCCTGATGCTGGTCTTGCCAGGAGCTGAACAACACGATCAATGTGCAGCAGACAGTGATCTATCAGGCCAGCCAGGCTCTGAACTGCTGCACTGACAGCGAGCATGGGAAAGGCTCCCTGGAAGAGGCGGAGGCCGAGAGACTCCTCCTGATAGCAAGTATGCTGGTGGGCACGGTGGGCACAGGTGGGCCCTGAGAGGCCACCACACCCGAGGCAAATGTCCCTTTTGTCCCTCTCTGGCTCAAACTTGACTTTGTCTCAACCATGGCCCTTTTCCATCTAGAGCATTTGTTGTGCCTTCCTGAAGAGTGGTGTGGGGGTGGGGGAGAGGATGTCGGGGGCAGGGGGCGAGGGTGCCGGCTGAGAAGGAGCTGGACCCTCACCAGACACTCGCTAGTCCGACAGAGGGGGGCCTTTGGGGCTTGGAACGTCGCCTGTTTCTCCACAGCCGAGAAGAGAAAGGCTTTGGTCGAAGAGCTGAGTAAGCTGAAGGCAGAGGGGCCCCAGCGGCGGCCCCGCGCCAGCCCCACGGCCAGCGAGCTGGCTCCCTCGCGGGGCTCCATCGCCCTCTCTGAGTTCCGACTGCCCCTGAAAGCTGATTTCGTCTGTGACCCTGCCCAGCTAGCAGGTAGGAGGCTGGGGCTGGCACCCTTCTCCCGGGCACGCTTCTATCTCCGTCAATGCCCGGCGTGTGCTAGGCAGCTCAGAGATGAGGGCCCTGCGGAGACCCTTTCTTCTCTGATCTGGGGGCTCGGAGCATTTTGTCATTGGGTACCTGGATAGGATGAATTGTGTGACATCCTGGAGGCCACTCCCTTCACCTCTCAAACACAGGAGTTGGGGCCACTGCCTTGGCATCCCTGGCTACTGAGTGAATTGATGACTGTGAAACAGGGCTTTGGGGATGTTGGCCCATCCCCCTCTGTTCTGCCCAGCACAGGGTCTGATTGTGAGCCCTGCCCGGCTTCGCATGGCCTCAGAGCCTGGGGGACCATGTCCCTAACACGAGCCTTGTGAGCTTGAGACACCCGAAAAGCCTGAAGTGGTGGTCCCTGGGGGGGCGTGTGGGTGCCCGGGATGCGTGGTGGGTCCCTGGGGGGTGTGGCCTCCACCTGGTGCCTTTCAGAGAGGCCATGCCCGAGTGTTGCCCATGCCGCAGCATTTCTGAAATAGAGGCCTTGTTCTCTACAGAAGCGACAAATTACTACTTAATCATGCTGAAAGCAGGCACCGAGAATATGGTTGCGACGCCTCTGGCGAGCACAGCTGACTCGGTCTCTGGAGACGCCCTGACGTTCCCCACCACATTCACTCTGTAAGTAAAAGGGTTTGGTTTTCGGGACTCGCCGTCCCTCACCTCCATGAAGGAGTAGGAGGTTTAGGGTCAGGGAGCGCCGAGGTCTGGGAGAAGCCTTTTCCTGGAGCTCTGCAGCCCTCCTTCATTTGTTGAGCCGCAATCTGAGAGGGCTGACCAGCTCTGGCAGATGGAGCTTCTGGGCCTTAAACGTAGGATTCCCTGATGAAATCAGCCAGAGTCGACGTCTGGCCTCTCCACCTGCCTCAAGCCAGAGCACTCTCTGAAAGCCCAGGTCTGGCCACATTGCTTCCCCTATTTAGTAAATACCAGTGGTGACCGAGGAAGCTCAGGTCCATCAGTGAGTTAGGGGGTGTCTACCTCAAGCACATTAAGATGTCCCTCTGGTGGGATGGACGGAGGAGGGCATGGCCATTGGGCAACTGAAGCGGGTGTTATGGAGCACTTGGTGCTTGGTCAGACATGGAAGACTCCACGGTCTCCCATTACGTCCCAGGCCCTTGCTAGCGTCCTGCTACTGTGATCCCATGATTCTGGAGGAGGGAGTGAGGCTGGTGACTGCACAGCCCTACCCCCTTCAGTCCAGTTCACTTGCAAGTCTGGATGTGGCCCATGATGCCCTTGGGCCCCTCTGAGCACATGGCATACTATTGAGAAAGGCCCCTGCCCCTAAAACCCTTCCTCTGGCCAGCTCTCGCTCGTGAAGTGTCCCTTTGTGTGTTCTGGGGCTTGCCCTCTGGCCTTGCGGCTCCTGTCTCTAGATCATGGGGATTTTGGCCCTGACTTCTCTCCCTCCTCCCTTCACAGCCTAAATTACCCTGGTGCATGGGCTATGATGCCCAGTCCCAGCTGGTCTGTTAGTGTTTTGTTAGGTGCTTCCTGTCTCTGGGCTTAAAATCCAGTCTGGGCAGGAGGGCCCAGCTCCACATGCAGGCTTGTGCGCTTTTGGGGGATGGAGTGGCCTTCTGCTTTAGGGAAGGACAGGTGTGACTGTCAGACAGGGGGAACCAGACTGCTCCCTTCTGCCAGTTTCCCACGCTGCCGCAGGCTTGCTGACTGGATGGCGCTGGGCATGGCCGTGGCTGCTCGGAGGAACTCCTGACGCTCTCTTTGTCTTGTAGGCAAGACGTGTCCAACGACTTTGAAATCAGTGTTGAAGTTTACAGTTTGGTGAGTGTTCTGTGCCGTTGATAGCGGCCCCCGCGACTTTGACCTCGTCAGGCTTAGGCTTTTTATTTTCTTTCCCTACAATGTGGCCTCCTTAACTCGCCCACACTGGAAGTGGAGGGGCTTGCCCTGGTTGGTGTGGGACTTTGACCTAGTCTGGTTTCTCCTTCCTTGGTCAGTGTGAGGGTCCCCTGCTCCCAGAGCTCACCAGCCCAGTGCCTGAATCCCTGAGAGGTGCCAGCCTCAGCCTCCTGCCCCAGAGCAGGGATCACTGCTGGGATCACTCATGGAGCATCCCCCGAGCCTAGAAAGAAGACAGCCCCTCGTCAAGGTCCAGGGTTTGTGTTAATGTTAGTGCTTTTGTGCAGGTCCAGAAGAAAGCTCCCTCAGGGCCTGACAAGAAGAAGAAGACATCCAAGGCCAAGGTAAGGGACCTGTGCTGGGAAGGTGTCAGCGGAGATCTTGGGGAGATCCTGGGGAGACAGCCTGGGACCGGCAGTGTGGCCTTGTCAAAGAAATGCCGTCTCTGGTGGTTTTTATGAGACATCCCCTTACAGGCCTGCCCCCAGTGCGTGTGCGTGCGCACACACACACGCACGCATGCATGCACTCACACACACAAACACAAATTCACACCCCCACACACTTAATCACTCACGCACACACATACACACACATTCACACCCCACACACTTAATCACTCACACAACACACCCACACACACACACTTACACCCCCACCCCCACACACATACACACACTCACACACACTCTCTCACTCTCACACACACACACACACACACACACACACACTCACTCACAGCTGGGGTGGGAAGCCTTAGAAGAGAATGGTGGGGCTGGATCCCCTTGGAATTCTGCGCCCCGCTTGTTTGGGTCTATAGGACAGTGCCAGGAGCGTGGGTCATTATGGTGAGTGGGTGGATGTGGTGATTTGTGCCCAGAGATGGGGGTGAGCCATGGCCTTGGCATTGGCGGACAGTGGCTCCTTTTGAAAGGGAAGTCCAAGGCTGGCAGAGGGAAGCCGTGGATGTGTTGCCCTGTGGGGGGAGGCTGCCCCCCAGTTGCTCTTCTCTCCCTTCTTCCAGTGACATGCCCATGTCACTTTCAGTGACATGACACATCCTGGGTTGTCCCCCCTTGGATTACAGGCTCCTCGAGGGGAGGGTGGTCTTATTTCTGCCTTTGTAGCCTCTTCTCGGTCCCTAGGGAGCTTTCCATTCATCACAGTAGGGCTGCTTGGGAAGGGCTGTGCAGGGGCCGGATCAGGGCTGGGGCAGCGGCAGCACAGGCAAACAGCTTCTTCTTGGAGTTTGGCCCTGCCTGGAGGCAGAGGCACGGAAGAAGCCTGTGCTCTACCTGGGCAGCCGAGAGGGGAGATGGGGCGGAGCCCCTGCCTAGTTGGGGGGGCCGGTGGCTTCTTGTGTCCTGGCGGGGTAGGCGGGGTCCTATGCCGACACCCACGGGGCTAGCGGCTGGAGGAGGATTTGGGGCTTGAAAGTCCTTGAGGCCGGCTCCGCTCCCCCATTCCAAGGGGCCCTGGCTTGTTGGGGGTCTGCTTCACCTCGAGCCTGCTTGCCTCCTAGGCCATCACGCCTAAGCGACTCTTGACATCCATCACCACCGTGAGTAGTTCTGGCTTCTTCCTTTGTGTCATTGAGGGTGGGGGCTCTCGCCAGGAGACTGAAGGCTTAGATCTTGGGGGGGGGGCATCGCAGAGCTTTTTCTGCGTTAAAAGTGTGGTCACCTTGTGTGCATTAATTAACTTGCTGTTTTCGGTCCATCAAAGAAAGGCACTAATCCAGGGTTCCCTTGTTTCTCTTCCAGAAGAGCAGTCTCCACCCCTCAGGTGAGTGAGTGTTGGGTCTTGGAGGCTCGGGGGGCAGCGAGTACCTGTGTGGGGTCCCGGGGGGCAGCGGCTCCTTCCATGCCTGTGTGCTGTGTGAACTCGTGTCTCTTCTCCACAGCGATGGCGAGCCCAGGCGGCCTCCCCACTGTGCGCACCAGCAACTTTGTGCTCGTTGGCTCTCACACCCTCTCGCTGTCCTCCGTAGGAAGCAGCAGATTTGCTTTGGATAAGGTAATCCGATGTTTTTAATGAAGGTTTGTCTATAGTCATTTTAATTTTCCCCCTAAACCCAATCCAAAAAAGTAAAGGACTTTCCAGATAGTAATTTTGCCCTTTAAAATCAATTGAAACGGTTTTAAAACTCTCAGGAGCAGAAGCAGAGAGAGAGAGCCTTCGATCGGTCTGTTTTTGATTTGCCAAAGACCGTGTGGCTGAGCCCCCGTGCCTTGTCCCCATCTGTGCTGGAGGGCGAGCAGCGCCCCCCGCCAATCCCCCACCTCTTGCACCGGGTTGGAGACATGATTTGAGCCCGTCCCCACCCCAGACTTTGGCAGTGGAAGTGAAAACATCCCAAGGGTCACTTCTGGTCCCTGCGTGGGGAGCGTGGAGCTCATGATTGAGACGGAGTCCTTGGGTTTTTGACGCCGTGAATCAGTGGATGCGTTAAGTTGGGAGCTTTTTGGGGTCACTGGCTTACTCAGCACGGCTGAGCACAAGGAGCACACGCACTCTGCGCTGGCGGGGCTGGTGCGTGGGGCAGGGGGGGGTCCCCACTGTTTTCAAGCTGCTAATGAAGGTTTTCCCCAGTGTTGAAAACTTTAGAGATAAAACTTTTTTAAAATTCAATTAACTCCAGCTAGTTTAACCAATAGCAGTGATCAGGCCTTTTTTTTTTCTGTTTTTATTTTCACATTTTAGATAAATTATGATGTAAAAGAGCGGGAGCTCCTGGGTTATATGTTCCACGACAAGGTTGCTGTATTTAATTTGCTTAAACTAACACAGAAAGCGAGGGCCCGCCTAACTCTTGGCTGCATGCTCCGGGTGACCCACTAACCTCCTGCTCTTAAGAAATAAGCTGATTCATGGCCTGGGACCAGGACCTCGCTCTGGACTCTGGGGGCTCCAGCTCCTCACGCTTCCCCCTCTTGCGAGGGTGCAGCTGGCGGGCTCTCTCTGCTTCTCCTCTCCTCAGTACAGCCCGGGCTTTGTCACGGTCTGCAGATCATGGAAATGCTAGCAGATAGTCTGTTGAATGTGAGGTTTCTGAGTGAAGCAGTATTTGCTTCTCTTGGTGGAGAAAACCCTCTTTGGGGAGGGGACGGTGGGATTTGGGTGGCTCTGTGGAGATTCCGCATTCAAATACCTGGCTGGGATTTGTTCAGTTATCTCAGTCGTGGTCGACTGACCCTAGCAGGGGTTTTCTGGGCAGAGATGCTGGAGGGCTTTGCCATTTCCTTCTGCAGCTCTTTTTACCGATGAGGAAACTGAGGCAAACAGGGGTAAGTGACTTGCCCAGGGTCACCCAGTAAGTCACTGTCATAGGCTGGATTTGAACCCGGGAAGCTGAGTCTCCCTGACTCCAGCACCCATGGGTGCCCATCGTGCTCTCAGTAGGTGCTTAGTGGGACCGTGGTGAAGGCTGGAGAGCTGCAGGGCCGATGTGCCAGGGTCTTTGCCCAGGAAACCCCCAGTGGGGTCCCAGAGAGTGACTGGAAAATGGAATGAACAGCAGCAGGGACTTTCCAGCAAGTGCTGCGGGGTCATGGTCAGCGTGGATAGTCCAGTTTTGATCAGGCTTTGCCAGAAAGCAATTTGTTAAGTTTTCTTTACTTTCTTTACAGAGAGGAGAGGGTGGGAGAGAGAGAAGGAGAGGAGAAAAAAAGAGACAGAATGAGACAGAAACAGAGGGGAGAGAGGGAGCGAGAGAGACAGAAACAGGGAGGGAGAGCGAGCGAGTGGGGGCTGTGCCGCGTCTTGGTTCTGGGCTTGTTCAGTGTAAACTCAAATCCCTCTTTGGTATCCATAAAACAGATGTCACTGAAAACTTGGAGGTTTGAGGGAGCAGATATTTTCCCACCTTAATGAAATCACCTCTCTCTGTCTCCCAAATTCTTGCAATGTTCTGTTGGATAGGGAGATGTGGTGTCCCAGGTCGCTGAGTTTAAGAGCCCAGATTTCCTCCCCACCCCCATGAATTTGTGGCAGAAATCATTGATCGCTGGCTCCTCCTTATTCTGAGGCCCGGGGGTTTCACTTCCAAGGGCTCCTGGCCATGAGATTAGTGGCCAGCTTGTTCCCTGGCAGCCTCTCTGAAGTGATGGGCGTGGCCCGTTGATGGCCAGTTCTGTGCGTGTCCTCCTGGGCTGGAGGTGTCAGGCTGTGTTCTTGGAGCAGTCTTGGTGACTCCAGAGGCCGGCTGCAGCCCCCCCCCCCCCCCAGCTTGTGCTGTGTCCGTAGCCTCTGCATCCTTCCTCAGGTGGAAGGGGCTCCCAGCAGTCAGCAGAGACACCTCCTGCTTGCCAGCCCAGCATGTGGCCATCCATATCCCCTGGCGCTCCCTGGCCTACCTTCTCTGAGCTCCCATGTGCTTTGGTTAGGGGCTTTACACAAATGCTAACAGATCCCCCTGCTTTGAGGGCTGTGTCCTAGGAGGGGAGAAAGTGAAAGTCATCCTAATGAGGCGGACAAGTATGGGGTGGGTCAGCGGGTGTAGCTGAGCAGTAATGGGACGTACAGGGCACCCCCAGAAGGGCTGTATGCTTACGCCAGCCGGCTTCTCGTGCCTCCTTAGAAGAATTAGAATCCAGAATGGCACCATGTGAGGGCTCTGGGCAGCGGGAGGGGACATGGCACCATCTTGCCCTGGTGGTCAGCGCTGCCCCAGGAGAGCTCGCTGCGCTTATGTATTCTGAGGTCAGTTTGAGTGAGGGAATAGGGCGTGGTGCCTGGTGCCACCTCTGACATTCTGCATCAGAGTATTTTAGTTTCTGATTTGGTGACAGAGGTCTTGGGCTCCCAGCCCCCATGCTCGCTCCATCCCTCTTGGCCTGCCCTGGCTCCCGTGGGCCCTGCCTCAGTTCACCTCCAGTGTGCATTTAATGAGAGTACATGCCATTAGTGTGGTTAGAGTGCCCTGTGGCTGCCAGGCAGTGTTAAAGAGGGGGTAGCCTCTTGGGTGGGTCTTTCCAAGATGACCCTGCAGACAGTGGTTAAGTGAATGCCTCTGTCGAGAGTTTGGCAGCCGGGGGAACATCTTTGTCACGTTCTCCAGAATCCCCTTCTCTTAGGAGGCCTGGTGTTGTTCTGTCTCTAAATCTGCTTCTGGTGGCTAAGGTCAGATCCTGGGAATCATAGGGACCCCCCAGGCTGTCCAGTGCCACCCCTCCGCTCTCTGGGCCGTGTGACCCATGACCATGGCTGGGCAGCTCCCCACAGCGGCCTCTCTTTCCACAGGTGCCTTTCTTGTGTCCTTTGGAAGGTCATATTTACCTAAAAATAAAGTGCCAGGTCAACTCATTTGTGGAAGAAAAAGGCTTTCTGGTAAGTGAAACTAAAGACTGGGGCACGTGTGTGGGGGGGGGGGGGCAGGGCCTCACCCTGGGGCATCCTCTGGTGCCCGCTGGAGAGCATGTGGGAAGCCAGGCTGGCCCTTGGTGGTTTAAGGGATGTGGGGGTGACCAGTGTGCCTCAGTAGGAAGAAGAGGAGGGGGAAGGAATGGGCACCTGAATGGGGGATCCCTACTTTGGAGGGGCTTAGTCTTTCTCTAAGATACCGATATGTGGAGATGGGAGCAGCACCAGAAATGTCTCAAGGGAGCACATTGTACATACCAAGCCAGTGGGGCTGGCAGAAGGCACCCCAATGCCCTTCAAGGAGGGAGAGACCTTGGGTCTGGGGTGGGTCAAAGGGAGGGAGGCTGAGGAAGGAGTCCCCAAAACCCCATTTCCAAGTTTTCTGACATTTGTTCTTACAAATGGGTCTGGCAGGTGGCTGCCGATGGGCCTGGAAATCCAGCCTCAGACCCCGGCCCCACTTTGGCGGGTTTTGAATCCTGGGTTTAAAGCTGCGGTTTTCCCTTGGTGGGGGCTGTGGCAGTGTGGGCCCCTATCAGGGTTTCCCCTGTCTAAGAGCGCCGCAGTCTAGGCCAGTCCTGATCCCAGCTCTTCTTCCCTCTCCCCCTCCTCCCCGTGCCTGACCTTCAGCAGGGAGTCCCCCAGGTCCCTCCCCCCTTCCCAAGAGCAGTCCGGGGGATGCTGGTCAGAGGGACGCCCGAGAGCGAGCGGCCTGGTCTTGGCAGCAGCTCATCCCGTGATTGCGCCGCCTCCGTCAGCTTCTCTGAGGCCTCTCGTTTAGAACAAGCAAAAAGAGAAAGTAAACAGAAAAGGAATGAGGCTTCCTGGCGCTCCCCAGTGCGCAGTAGGTGGCCCGGCATGAGTAGCAGGGCGTCTGTGGAGGCAGGGAAGGGCGAGAGCCCCGTGTCCCCCAGGCCCGTCTTTGCTGTTAGTGCTGAGTAATTGTGCCATAAAACTGGATTTGACTCGTCTCCTCGTAAGGAATCACATCACTAATAAAATTAGGGCCAGAGGAAAACTCCCTGTTTCTTAGACAAGGCACGATAGGGCCTGGGGTGCGGCCTAAGGGGGCAGGGTCCACCCCAGCCTGGCCAGGGCGGGCCCCACAGGCCACCTGCTTGTTAGCAGATCTTGAGACAGAGATGGTTAAAAGAGATTGGACCCTCTGGTCTTGTGCTCCGGCTGATGCTGGTGGCCCAGCCTTTGATGGTTTTCCCATAATCCTGTCAATGGAGGGTGTGTGTGTGTGTGTGTGTGTGTGTGTGTGTACACGTGAGCGTGTGTGGGTGTGTGCATGCATGCGCGTACGTGTGGGTGTGCACATGGGTGTGTCTTCATTTGTGATTTGGGCAGCCTCTAGACTCTGCTGATTCCTACAATTCCATGCACGTCCCAGATGTCTCAGGGACAGCTTGCTGGACACGCCCCTGACATCCCCAGGTTCAGGCTGAGTCCCAGACGTGGCTTCTCCACTTCCTCCCTCCTCCGCCTGCCTCGGCCCACTGTTGCTCTTTCTTTGTTCCAGACCATCTTTGAGGACGTCAGTGGGTTTGGAGCCTGGCACAGGCGTTGGTGTGCTCTGTCTGGAAACTGCATCTCCTACTGGACCTACCCAGATGACGAGAAGCGGAAGGTAGTCGCAGCCTCGGTGTGTCAGTGAGGGGATGCATGGCCGGAAAGCAGCCCGTGTGTAGACGGGCTGCTTTCCCGCTGTGTGTTGTCCTGAGGGTGTCTTTACGGGGAATGCCACGGAGCGAACACTGAATGTGCACTTTGGTTCCAGGGTGCTCTGTTTTGTTTTTTTTTTTCGGAAATGCGCCAAATCTCTTGAGCTCGGCGTCCTGTCATGCTCTATCTGAGCCTTCTATCTCCCAGAGTGTTTCTTGGGGACATCTCCCTCCTGTCTCTGGGGTTTAGTCATTCATGTGCCAAGTAGGCATGAGATGACTACTAGAGAAGCACCCAGAGCCCGTCTGTGGAGCCTTGAGGGAGACGTCATTGGATGGGCCCTGGGGCTGAGGCGGGTGTCCCCAAGGTCCATCCCCACTTTGACCCCTGCATTCTCTTAGAGTGACCCTCCTTCTCTGCCTGTTCAGTGGTGTTGGCCAACTAGCGTCCCTTGGAGCTCCAGCAGGGACGGGGCTGGCCTCGGTGCTCGCCCTCCCAGGGGGCGCTTTCTATCCAGAAAATGCTCTCGGAGGATGGTGATTTTTGTGTCTTTTCAAGCACTTTGTATCAGTAGCTTAACATAAGTAAATCAGAATGCTCAGTGCAATTCTTGTTGATTTAAAATGTGACCTGGGATGTGGAAATTTCATGGTGTGTATTTGTTTGTTTTTTAAAGACCCCCCTAGGAAGGATCAACTTGGCCAATTGCACCAGTCGGCAGATTGAGCCGGCCAGCCGAGAGTTCTGTGCCCGACGCAACACGTTTGAATTGGTCACGGTCCGACCACAGAGAGAAGACGACAAAGAAACTCTGGTCAGTCAGTGCAGAGACACGCTCTGCGTCACCAAGTGAGTCCCACCCTGCGATGGTCGCACCCTGCTGTTAGAGTGCCTGCTGTGCGAGAGCCTGCTGTGCAGTAGGAACGGCTTTGATTGGGGGGGCCCCGGTTAGGGAGAGGCCAGACACGGGAAGCAAAATTGTGAGTAGCCAGGGCCGTCTGGGGTGGCAGCTAGGTTGTGTGGAAGGGCTGAGTGAGCGGGTGAGCTGGAAGACCTCTTCACCGCCAGCAGCCGTTCAAGGCCAGGGGCCCTGCAGCACCCCCTCCCTCCTCAGTGTGGCCAACAGTGTTGCCTCCCACATGACTCTGGCTTGTCGAATCTTGTTGAGAACCCCCCCCCACACACACACACAGGTGTAAGGTCCCTCATCCCACCAGAGGCTGGGACACACCTCCGACAACCTTGGCTGCGTCTCACAAAATGCTTGCTGGGCAGGGCCTGCCAGCCTCCAGTGTCCTCTCAGTGACCCCATCTTGTAGGTCTTTATGCCTGGCACCCATGTGGAAGCGCCAGAACAACCTGCCAGTAAACAAATACCTACTGTGTGCTAGGCACTGGGGCTGCAGATCGAGGCGAGATGGTCTGTGCTCTAAGGAGCAACCCATCTACTGGGAGAGAAACTGCAGACAGAGACCCAGGGGAGGCCAGAATCGAGGGGGTTGCAGGGTGTTGGTCAGAGAAGGTGCCTGGAGTTGGGGGCAGCCAGGAGGCTGTAGCTGACAGTGTCACAAGGCTACAGGCTGGGCCTGAGGGCAGGAGTGTGAGATGGTCAGACCTTGGCTTTAGGAAAATTGCTCTGGTGGCTGGATGGCAGGCAGACCCCGACGCCCCACCACCAGCAGCCACTGCAGTAGTGCAGATGTGGGCCGGGGCAGGGTCAGAGGAGAGGAGGGGCCTGTATTTGGGGGCTGCTGAGGTGGTACAGGAGTGGGGCATGGCAGTGGGCTTTCAAGCCCTGTAAGTGGGAAGACATGGATACCCTTCTGCAGTAAAAAGAAGTTTGGGAGAGAAGAGAGGTGGTCAGGGAGGGTGAGGAGGTAGTGTTTGGGCATATCTGGGACATCACTGTTAAGGCCCAGGGGGCATCTGGTCCTGGAGGGATGTTAGAGCTGGCCTTACCCCTGAGAATGGTCTGCATGGAGCTGGAGGGAATGGAGGGAGAAGAGGAGGGCACCCCACAGTTAGGGGGTGTGGATGAGGATCCAGCCAAGGGCCCCACAAGAGCCAGGACTTTTGGAAGAGCATGGTCGGGCTCAATGGTGAGGCCAGAAGCCAGAGGAGAAGGGCAGGGGGTGTGGCTAGTGAGAAGGATGGGGGGGATGGAGCAGCCAGAAGAGCGGGGGCGGGGGGCGGTCCTTTGTTTCAGGAAGCAGTTTGGCCTTGCACGCACAAGGGCAGAGGGTCCGTAGGAGTCCAGCTCACTGCAGGCCACTGCAACAGAACCTGCTCCCTACATGTTAGCGGCCAGCAAAGGAAGACCAGGGTGCTTCCTACAAAGCGGCGGCCCCAGGAGGGCCAGCCTTGGGACGGTCTCGCTCCTCGGCACCCTGGGAAAGGGCGCTGATACCTTCTCACCTCTCCCTCTAGGAACTGGCTGTCTGCCGACACTAAGGAGGAGCGGGACCTGTGGATGCAGAAGCTGAACCAGGTCCTTGTGGACATTCGCCTCTGGCAGCCGGACGCCTGCTACAAGCCCGTGGGGAAGGCCTGAGCCTCTGCGGGAGGGCTGGCTCTGGCTGCCATCCGGGGCACATGGGGCTCCAATTTGCTATCACTGTTCTCTGTGTGTGCAGACCTTTCACTACTAACCTCTCCTGTGGCGCCCACGGCTGGCAGGAGAGCCTGCTTGGCACAGGGCATGGCGCCCCAGCTTTCGGCACCTTCTCTTGGTCAGTCCTTGTGGTTTTCCTAAGTCTTGTTTGCAAGTGAGCCTGTTGGATGGGGGTGGGGTGGTGCTGCAGGACAGGGAAGATGACCCGAAGGCCTTAGGGGGTGGCCAGAGAGCAGGGAAGGTTGTTTCAGCAAGGCTCGGTTCGCATCAAGATTTCACTAAGGGATTTAGGACTTTCTTCCAAAATACTCCTTCTCTAGTGCCTGCTGCTCCCTGCCAGAGGGCTGGCGCAGGAGGATTCAGATTGCGGGGTGCAGGGGCTGAGCACCCCTTTGCCATCACCCACCTCGCGGGTAGGTGGCGCGACTCCCCAGGCGGCTGTTGGCTGGTGTCCTGCAGCCGCCTGTAGACTGCACATGCTCCTGGGATGTGACACTGCAGGAATCGGTGTGGAATCTTGATAGAGAGTAAATAGTCCTTATAAAGCTGCTGTGGACTAACGCTTTCCTCACCAAAGGTTTCTTTCCTTTTGTATCCTGAGATGGCAGCGTCTCCATGCGTTTTAACATGATTTGTCAGAGAATCTCGAGGCTCTGTGAGGCAGGGCCTCAGCCGGCACCGCTTTAAATGGACTTTGAATGTTTCCTCTGGATCTTAAGCTGTTGGTTCTCACTTAAAAACACTAATTTCTGCCACTCTTTTCTTGTTATATGATATTTCTTTGGAAATCTAGTTTTTCTCAAATATATTCCCTAAATATATATTTTATGTATTGACCTAAATAAATGCTTGTAAATATCTTATTGAAGGGGTCATTTTTCCCAGCACGGGTTGAAACCGTAATGCATAGAGTGAAGCTGTGACTGGGGCGTCTCTGCCCTCTGGGGCCGCTCTGAGCCGGGGCCTGGACTGTGGTCTGAGGGAAGAATGTGCTCTGTAAACCCCAGAGCATCATGGACCTATCAGTGGCCACGGGATCAGGCCTTCCCTAGGCCTCCCTGCTTCAATCACCCATCTAGACAGATCTTCATGAAGAGTGATGGCGCGTCCCTCAGTCAGCAGCCAGCATGTATTGGAGGGGGAGGTCAGAAGGCTGCTGCCTGCCTATGTGACCTCCTAGCGTCATGTAGGCTCTTTGGGGGGCTCCCTCCAGGAGATGCTTATTGAATGGTTTTTACTCGGGGAGCAGTAGTGTGAGCCAGACATGGGCAAGGGGCCTTAAACAGCCCCAGGTCCTGATTCTGTCCTGGTCAGCACCCGTGCCCTCTGCCTTTGTCCCTGGATCAGCTCACAGGTCTGTGGCCTCACTCCTGAATCAGCCCCATCTTCATCCCAGAGCCTTCTCTGGGGGGGG
>CM053599.1:3366293-3383560 GCA_028646575.1 Pseudocheirus occidentalis
TGGAAGATCTTCTGATTTCATTAACATTACAGACACTTAAGAGACAAGTCCTTTGTTAGATTATCCATCCTGTGTTGATTCCAAGGCACAACAGAACTCAGGACAGGGATTACGAATAGGCAAACTTAAGATGCTTTGAAGTTTTGTCTCGTCTGAATTCTCCTTGTTAATGACTTTAAAAATGTTAGTTGACTTCCTAAAGACCTGCCTGGCTTTCCCAAGACTGTCGGTGCCTAGAATTCAGAAAACTGGTTTTCTCTGAGCTATTTCCAGGACGTAGCAGACTATTGTAATGATGAAACTATGAGAATGTCCCAGGATGTAACAGACTAAGCTTATTGATGAGAATACTGGAAACTTTTTCCTTTGGATCTTTAAAAATCTTGTTCAAATCATCACTAAATGGAGTTCATGGTTTTTCCCTGAACTACCCACACGGCCAGGTCACTTTTCTTGTTCACATCTCTGATCATGCTTAGTGCTGGACACTGAGCACCCCAACAATCTTCCACTTCCTTCTCTACCTCATTTTACAGGTGGGGAAACTGAGGCGAATGGGGTTAAGTGACTTACCCAGGGTACCATAGTTAGTGAGTGAGATCAGTTTTGAACTCAGAGCTAGCTGACTCTGGGCCTAGTGCTCTGTCCACTGTGATGTCACTTAGCTGCCCTTGATCACCTCTATGTTCTCCCTAATCTTCATTCTCTCCCCGTTTACCCCTGACCCCCTACTGCCTACAAACACACCAGTATCTTCCCTACCCCCAGAGCCCACATCGATGTGCCCACCCCTGCCAGCTGTTTTCCGTTTTTTTTTTTGGTACACCTGAGGAAGCCCTCCAGCCCAAGGGTTTCCTTTCCATGATCAGTCTGTCTTTGGACTCGTCATTCACCTGAGACTGCTCCCTCCAAAGCGCCAGAGCTATTGGCCTTTTCTCAGCCCTCTTCTTGACATTCCTGACAGTAGCCCTCTGCCCTGGGTTCTCTCTCCTCTCTGGGTATTAGACATCCTCTCCTCTGCTCCTCCACCTTCCTACCTAACAGCTCCTTTGCTGAATCTTTGTCCTGTCATGCCCACTGGCTGCGGGAGTCCTCCAGGCCCCTCTCCCTTCATGCCGTCTCCCCTGGTGATCTCCTTGGCCCCTCTGGATCCAATTCTCAGCCCTCGTGGATGAATCTCAGACCTGTCAGTCCAACCGAACATCCCTGCTCACCTCTCGTCTCACACCTCCACCTGAATGTCTGATAGACATTCACATTCATCTTTCTTCCCAAACGTTCCTCTATCCCTAACTGCTCAGCACTGTCCTTTTGGTCCCCCAAGCTTGCAGTGTAGAGCTCAAACTTGACTTCTCACTCTCTCCCTCCCGCAACGTTTTAAGTCAGACTGGATTCTACAGCACAGCACCCTATGCTGGTGTAGCCCTCACCCCTGGGCTATGGTGATAGCCTGCTGGGGGTCTGCCTGTCTCCCCACTCCAATGCATGCTCCACTCAGCTGCCAAACTGATCTTCCAGAGGCAAAGGAGTGACTCATGTCATCTCTCTACTCAACATTCTTCAGCGACTACTACCTACAGGTTCAAACATTAAATCCTCCATCTGGCTTTTGTTTGCCTTCATAACTTGTCCCTTTCCTCTTTTTTTCTTTCAACCAAATGAAAATTCAACTATACCATCCACTTGCTCCCATTGGGAAAGAAAGAAAACCCAAACCTCTTTTTCACAAATACAGGTACACACATAGAGCAGTTTATACAATGCTTCCCATACTAGGTGCTAAGGACAGGAAAGAAAGACACAAGATAAGCTCCAGCCCTCCAGAGACTCATAGTCAGAGGAGAAGACAACATGCCAACTGCTCTGTACAAACATGCTATATTCAGGTTAAACTGAAGATAATCCAGAGAGGGAAGGCTCCAGCACTAAAGGGGAGCAGGAAAGGCTTCTTGCAGAAGCCAAGGTCTTTGATGAGGCTTGAAGGAAGTCAGGGAAGCCATGAGGAGGGGATGAGGAGGGAGGCTGGGGGCACAGCCAGGGAAAAGTCGTGGAGTTTGGAAATCAGGTCTGTAAGCACCAGTAGAGGTCAGTGTCAATGAATTGTTGACTCTGTGGAGGGAAGTAAAATGTAAGGAGACTGAAAGGGGAGCAAAGAGAAGACTACACTTTCAGGAATCACCTCTATAGTATGTCACTAGAAACCTGTAGCTAAAAGTATAGCTTAGATGTCATCCAAGAGGAAACTGTGCTATAAGAAACAATCAAGGGGATGGTTTCAGGGAAGCTTGGGGAGACTTATATGAACTGATGCAGAGTGAAGTGAGCAGAATCAGGAGAACCAGGTATATACCAACAATTTTAAAGACAAACTACTTTGAAAGACTTAGGAACATCGGTCAACACACCAACCAATCACAATTCCAGTATACTCATGAGAAAAAAAAAACAAGCTGCCCACCTCCTGATAGACAGTGAATGGACTCAGGGCAGGCATTGTGCTCGGTATCAGGGATAAAAGGACAAAAATGGAAATGTCCTTGTTCTCAAGCAGCTCATATTTCACCAAATTATGAAAGTAGAGAAGAAGAAAAATTAGGCTGGGAATGCAAATTGCAGAGGGAAAAAGTCTGGATCCAAAGACCGGCCAAGAGGCTATTACAATTCGTTCAGTCATGCAATAATAGACTAGGGGGTCTACTTAATTTAATGGTCAGTTATATTTCTGGAAGTGAGACTATGGAATCCTTTTCTAGGAAGAGCAAAAGAGCATGAAACAAAGAAGAGCAAGATGCCAAACCCCACACGTAAATCCTGACTTCAATTGTTGACTTTGACCTTGGAGTTTCTAGCCTTGATTTTTTTTTTGGAAGTAATCCGTGAATTCTTTTAATTGGGATTTTATTTTCTACATTCTACATTCAGAAGTTCAGTATTTCCTTCATGATGATCTTAAGATTTTTTTCACCTATCATGTTCTTCTGTAGTTGTCTCTACATATCCTGTCTTTCAGATCCACATATTTTGTTTGCACAGTGAACCTATTTCTTTTAATATTCTTGTTGTTTCTTCTAGATTGTCCTTTACTCCTTGTATTTGCATTCTCTATTTTTCTCTTTTGTTGCTTTGATGAAACTTGTCATCATAGACTACAATTTTTCTATTTTGCCTGTTTTTGCTGTGTTGGCTACATGTTCTGCTCTCATAAATATCATTCCTCTTTTGAACCACTCAAGAGCAGCATGTTGTGTTTCCATGTTCTCACATTCCTTAGAGTTTTCTGTCTCCTCCAGAGTTGAATTATTTTCCATTGTTTTGTAGTATTTATTCAAAGATACTTGAATTTATTTGCGATTTTTAGAGGCCATATTTCCTTTTATTGTTAATGTTTCCCCTGATTTCTTTATGTTCAAGGTTTTTAAATTTTCTTCTTGAGATCTTTCATGATTTCAACCTTTTTTCTTTCTTGTTTCTTTTGTTTCTTTTTCTTTTTAAAAATTCAATTAATTAATTAATTTTCTTGTTTACATCACTCATTTCCATGAGATTTTGAAGTACACATTTTCTCCCCATCTTTCCCCTGCCCACCATGCTGAAATAGCCCTATCCCACTGTATACCTCTTCCCCCAATCTGCCCTCTCCTATGTCCTCCCCCATCACTCCTCTGACTTTCCGGTAGGGCAGGATGGGTCTCCCTACCCCAGTGCCTGTATATCTTAATTCCCAGCTGCATGTAGTTGTTAATAATAATAATAATAATAATAATAATAATAATACAGATACACAGATATATTTTTAACATTTGATTGTAGATCTTTAAATTCTAGATTCCTTCCCTTCCTACCTCATCACCCACCCCCACTGGAAGGACAAGCAGTTCCATACAGGCTGTACATGTGTATTTATGCATCTCCACTGTAGACATATTGTGAGAGACTGATTATATGTCCCTCCTTCCTTTCCCCCCTTGTTCTGCCTTTACAGAAATGTGTACTTCCAGCAACCCTCCTTCCCACCCTCCCCTCCCCTCCATCATCCCACCTCTCATCCCCATCCCCCCTACTCTCCTGTGTGGCAAGATACCCAATAGAGAATGTACGTCATTCCTTCCCTAAGCCAAATTCAATGAGAGTCAGGTTGACCCATTCCCTTTTGCCTTCCTGTTCTTCCCATCCATTGTAACAGTTATCCCCAGCCTCTTCTGTATAAGAGGATTAACCCCGTTCTGTCTCCTCTCATTCTAATCCTCTCCCACCTCAGAATTTCACCTTTTAAAGTATCCTTTCCTATTAAGTTGATCCTGTGCCATCTATGTACACATATATACACATACTCAGATATGTATTCATACGCCTATATACCCTCCTATATAGACATATGTGTATGTATGTATGTGTGTGTGTGAGTGTGTGTGTGTGTGTGTGTGTATACACACACATTTGTATTCCCTTCCCCTATCCTCATTCTAAGAAAAGTTCCATAAGTTACTATTATTATTTTTCCATGTTGGCATGTAAATAGTTCAACTTCTATAAGTTCCTTATGATTTCTTTTCCATATTTACCTTCTCATGCTTCTTGTGTTTGAATGTAAAATTTTCTTTTCAGTTCTGTTTTTTTCAGCAGGAATGTTTGAAAGGCCTCCACATCACTGAATGACCATATTTTCCCCTGGAATATTATACTCAATTTTGCTAGGTAGGTGATTCTTGGTTTTAATCCTAGCTGCCTTGATCTCCAGAATATCATATTCCAGGCCCTTCGATCCCTCAGTATAGAAGCTGCCAGATCCTGTGTTATCCTAATTGCATTTCCACAATATTCAAATTGTTTCTTCTTGGCAGCCTGTAATATTTTCTCCTTGATCTGGGAACTCCAGAACCTGGCTATAACATTCCTAGGAGTTTTCTTTTGGGGATCTTTTTCAAGAAGTGATCAGTGAATTCTTTCAAGTTTTATTTTGCCCTCTGGTTTTAAAATATCAGGGCAATTTTCCTTGAGAATTTCTTGAAGGATGCTTTCTAGGCTCTTTTTTTGATCATGACTTTCACGTAGAGCAATAATTTTTAAATTGTCTCTCCTGTATCTATTTTCCAGGTCAGTGATTTTTTTTCAAGGAGATACTTCATATTGCCTTCTATTTTTTCATTTGTTTGGATCTGTTTAATAGTACCTTGATTTATCATAAAGTCATTTGCTCCACTCTAATTCTGAAGGAATTATTCTCCTCAGTGAGCTTTTGAGATTCTTTTTCTATCTGACAGATTTGACTTTTTAAGGCATTCTTCTCCTCATTGGCTTTTTGGGCCTCTTTTGCCATTTGAGTTAATCTGTTTTTTAAGGTGTTATTTTCTTCAGTTAGGTTGTTGACTCTCTTTTCATGATTTTCTCGCATCATTATCATTTCTCTTCCCAATTTTTCCTCCACTTCTCTTATTTGGTTTTCAAAATCCTTCTTAAGCTCATCTGTGGCTTGTAGGCAATCTTCATGTTTCTTGGAAGCTTTTGGTGTGGGTTCTGACTGTGCTGTCTTTCTCCAGTTCCATACTTTGATCCTTTTTGTCCCCAAAAAAGGATTCTAGAGTTCAATTGCTGTTCTTACTTTGCTTCCTTTTCCTGCTCATGTTACCGGTGAATTACTTGATTTTTTTTAGCTCTGTGGAACTCTGCTTCCAGAGGGGAAAGCTCTGTCCCAAATCACTGGGGTTTTTGCAGCTGCTGGGGTTATTGGGAGGCTGGTGAAGCCCCCACCAGCTTTGGCTCACTGAAAACACACCCCAGGACCACCACCCAAGAGCACGATCCAGATCCAGGCTGCTCAACCCAAGAGCACTTAGCCTCTGAGATGGCTTGACCCCCCTGCAGTCTGCAGGCTGGAGGCTCTGAAGCAACCACATGGAGGTGGCTGCAGGGCTGCTGCTTCTGCTGCTTCCTTGCCCTGGAGGCAGTTTGACTTGACCGCTTTTCTCCCCCAGATTTAGCTGAGTTCCACTGACCTTTCACTTAGTCCTTGTTTCTTATGGCTTGATAATTCTGGAAAGTGCTACAGCTGCCACTGATCCACTCTCCTGAAGGCTCTAGCTGCAGCTCATCCTGGTTGCCCCAGGGCCAAGCCACAGTTTCAGGCTGGGCTGGTTTCAGCTCCTAGCCTGCTGCAATGAGCCCCACCTGACGAGCTGCCTTCAGCAAGAGATGTATTTTCTGTATTTTTGTGAATTTTGGAGCCCTAAAATTTATTTAGAATCCTATTTTATGGATATTTGACGTAGCTATGTGCGAGCTGCAGAACTTTGTTGCTTCTATGCTGTCATCTTGGCTCCACCCCCCACAGCTTTTTTTTTTCTTCCTGGTTTTCCCTTATTTCCTTTCTGAGTTTGTCCCCTCAGATGGTTCTTTCTGTAAAAGCTGCATCTCAAAGTGTTTCAGCCTCCTCACACTCTGGGAAATTCGCCAACCTCAATGTTTGCCCCAGGTGCACTTTCCCCATCAGAGTGCTATGGTTCTTTCCCTAAGGTTCAGTGGAGTGTTTCACGGCTCCCCTGCTTCCAGTCCTGACCCACTCTCTCTGGGAAGTTCGAAGAGTGCTGGTGTTATAGCAGTTTCTGCTTAATTTTATCTGCTCCTGCACTGGCAGTTCAGAGCTTTTCAGCACTGGTATCATGGGTACTATGCTCCTGCAATGACATTTCAGAGATCTGAGGATCTGGTTCTATGAGGGTTGTGTCCCCTAGCATGCCTTTGCACCTCAAGGGCAGCTGCCTGGTTGTTTGTTGCTGCCCAGGCAAGTTTTTTTCTGCCTAAAGTTGGGGTTTCCACGGCACTGGAAAGAGGGAGGGAACATTGGGCTGTGGGGTTCATTTTTTGTTGCAAATCCCAATCTAAACAAGTGTGGCCTCATTGCTGGGAGTGTGGGAAGTGTGGGAAGAGGTGCTGAATGAGCTCAGGGTCAGTGAGTACCAGTTCATTTTTTTTTCTTTCTTTTTTACCTTTTGGATTCCAAGTATCACAGATTGTGAAAACAGTTCAAGTTCCTTTGTCTTTGGCACATATTTTCTGTTTTGGAGAAATCTAAGATATTGTAAAGATCAGAGAAAATGTCTGGTTCTCTATTTTGTTGTTCACACGATCCAGAAGTGAGGCCCTGAATTTTAGCAAAAACTAAAAGCTTTCCTATAGTAAAAGCCCTCCCACGCTCTCTGGAATTCTTAGAAGAAGGTTAAGGTGACTCAGAGGTCTAAGTGGTGGCTTTCACATATCTTTCTTACCCTGAGGACCCAGTAAACCATGCAGGCATGTCCTGACCACTGGACCTCTGCTCTACCTTGCCTTAACAGCTTCTGAATTGCCTTGGTCAATGTAGCATTCAGGATATCTACCTCTGGTTTAGCTTGAGACCATCTCATTCTGGACCTACGTGCTCATGTCTGTTTCTCAGATGATCTCTCTGACCCTTCCCTACTATATGGAAAGAAGCCACATAGGTGTGAATGCCCTTGGACCTAGGTAAGCAGGACCCAGCCCTAGCTTTGGAGGACCTCCTCCATCATAGGCTAAAACATGATTAAGATAAAAATGAAATATGTAGAATGAAACAAAATAATTCTAAATGACCTGCATGACCAGCCAAATGTTACCTTACTTAAGTGGGATATGTGTTTGGGGCATTGTACCATCTCAATACACCTAGATTCAGCCAGCCAGTTGTCCTGTATTAGACAGGATAGTTCTGGGTTCTGATAGCCCCAGATCCCATATGGTGAAGAGTCCTGGAAAACATCCCATTTTCACTCAACATTTTCCAAAGTGTAACTTCCTCTTTTTTTTGTAAATAGTATTTTTTCAATTACATGTAAAGATAATTTTCAATATTCATTTTTTTTTTGGAGGGCAGTTGGGGTTAAGTGACTTGCCCAAGGTCACACGGCTAGTTTTGTGTATGTGTGTGTTAAGTGTCTGAGGCCGGATTTGAACTCAGGTACTCCTGACTCCAGGGCCGGTGCTCTATTCACTGCGCTACCTAGCCGCCCCTCTGCGCTACCTAGCCGCCCCTAATATTCATTTTTTATAGGATTTTTGAGTTTCAGATTTTTCTCCCTTCCTTCCGCCTCTTTCCCCTCCTCAAGACAGTAAGGGATCTGTTACAGACGCAACTTTGTCTTGACTCACATTTCATCGAATCTCTGGAGGGTTCATAGATTTACCACTTTTTGTTAGTTAGATGACAATGAATGTCATCAGTGGCTTGAAAACCCCGTCCCTGAACGACATGAATGCTCTCTAATGTGCTCAGCAACAACCTGTGGGTGAGAGCCTTAAGCCTCGTTTCAAGACAATGTGTATAAGAGAAACGGGGAGGGAGATAGTGTGCCAGGGGACAGTCGAGGATGAAAACTTGTCATGTGGACACCATGGAGAGTAATTGTCTGGTTTTCTGACTTAGGGAAAGGACTGAAAATCATTGCTGAATTTCAAGATTTTCTTTTGACATTTCATGTACATTTCAGGTTTATGACCTGAAAATGTTAAATTGGGGCTCGAGAACATTATTCTTGAAATGTTGTGAATAATATACTCTGTTCTGGGCTGTGCATTGCTTTGGATGTCCTGGATTAGAAATTCTAATGTGCCTTATATTGGCTGCTGAAATATTCAGGATGCTTTACCTCAATCCTTCATCATTTACAAAATAAGCCCCCGTTTCTTTGAATTTCTTTTACATTTATATTGTAATAATTAACATCTGACTGTAAGTATAAGCCTACGTTGAAAACATTCTCCTCTCTGAGGAAGGGGAAGATCGATGCCTGCCGTCAAAGATTCCGTACAGCCTGGCTGCTGGGTAGGTTATGTGAGGTTATAGTAAAGGTACATATTGACCAGAAGAGTTTAATTTTGTGCTTTCTGTGTTTGTGTGTGTTTACATTGCCTTAAACAATAATGCAACAGCTCCCTCCAACTCCAAGGTGGACGTGCAATTTTTATTATGGAAATATTATGTTTGAATCAACAATGTACATTGCATTTCATTGATTCCATTTTTGTGAATTACAGTTTTGATGCATTTTGTATATTTAATACAGAGTGATTCCTCTTCTAACTTCAAGAAAGACAGAATTATTGTATCTGAGGTTCCAAAATAGAGGACATCATGAAATGTAAAGACATCAATGTTCCATTTACTGGCTTATTTGTAATGCCAACACAACAGCTAATATTTTAAAGAAAATGGCTTAAACTTTAGCATAGATGGGGGATCCCACATTTTAATAGTCAGTGTTCAAGTGGCTGTGTGGACTACATAGGAAATCTAAATTTAGACAGACATTTCAACTCTGAACTCTACAGGCATATTTGTGTGTGTATATCTACATATACATAACTGTATTTAGACAATTGGTTCACTTTGGAATCTTATGTATTTTGAATTTAAATGCTAAGAAGAGCTCCATAAGACTTCACCAGTTTTAAAATTTATAATAGAGCTTATATTAATAATACATTAAGACGTGTATTTTTCCTTTTCTTTTCTTATAACAAGGATCATGGCCAGGGACCGATGGTGAAACATTTAGGGTTAGCGTTAGGGTTAGATTGGACAATCAACCAATACCTAAGCACCTTTTCTCGACCCATTATTCCAATCTTCATTGAAAAATTCAATTTACCTCCACGGAGCCATGAATTTTGTAATGTATTTTTTAAACAAAATTGTTTCTGTAGACAGGGTTCCCCACGAAGGAAATAAAAAAAAAATTGCCCAAGGCCCTGTGCGTCCTGGGGGGTGACTGCACGGCTGGATTCAGCCTTGTGGCCTGACTCCCGTAGTGGCAGCAGGACAGCGCCTCACAGCCGCTGAGCCACAGGGGAATCCGTTGCTAGGAAAAGAATGACCATCTTTTGTCTGTCTGCATTGCCTGGACCAGCGCGGGAGACCCTCTGTCGGCAGGGAAGGGTTGACGTTGGTCCTGCCCCCAGATTGCTCTTTGGAGCTGACGTGGCTTGGTTGAAGAAAAATCTTCATCTCTCTCTGTGAAACTCTCAGAGATGGTCCATTTCAAGCCCACGGAGGTAGCCGAAGAAAGCAGTTTACAAACCTAAAAGCACCGCATTAATTGCTCGCTCCCATTGTTTTTTATCATTACTTGCTCATAGCCGGAGGCCGTGTGAGCCCCAAATTACGGCGGGTCGGCGCTGTGCCAGATGCTGGGGAGAGAAAAGAGAAGGAATAAGAGAAAGGAAACCGGCCCCTGCCCTGCAGTTTCCTCTCTAAGGACACAGCACAGGAGGGGATTGGGAAAGCCCCCCTACTGAGTGTGATGACGAAAGAAGCCCGAGAACCCAGAGTAGCGGAAGGAGAGGGATGAAAGAGTGAACGTAGCAAGCCTGGGCCCTTCCTTAAGTTGGAGGAAGGGGTCAAAGTGGTCAAGGGATCTTCCAGAGGGAGAGGTCTGCCCGGGCACGGCCGCAGAATCGGCGGAAGGGGGCGGCAGAGAGTAACGTCAAAGCACCAGCTTCGGACGGCTTTGGTCAGTTCCTGCTGCTACCCCCAGTAAGACCGGATTGATGCGTGTAGAGCTAGGTAACAGGTCCTTCACCCGGGGCTGCGAGCTTCACTGATATAATTTTGATAACTGTATTTTGATATAAGTGGTTTTCTTGTAAAGAGGGCTCTCCTTCACACGCAGCATGGAGGTATGTGGTTTCCAGGAAGGCAGAGTAGACCTGGACAGCCTTTTCTGCCCTTTGCCTTTATCCAAGGGAACTTTCGTTGCTGCCAGGAGAGGAAGCAGGAGGTGAGGACCAGGAGCTTGGCCTCGCTGCTCTCCCAGAGAGAGGAAGCACCCACTAAAATAGTAGACCTGCTTCCTGCAGGATCATCAGTCTCTGCGGATGGTTTTCAGGATCAGTCTCCCTTCTGATTGCTGTTTCATTAATTGGGGAAAGCAGGATCCTAAGCGTTCTATCCAAGGTTTGGACCCTTTCCCACCAAATGCCAGTTCCACAGTGAATGCACAAATAGCAGGTAGCAGAGTTTGAAGAAAACCAGTTTTCTATCCAGTTTGAAACAGAAATCCTAGAAGGAAATTGGACCCTGCAGCAAAGGGAGGCGCCTCCCTGCTCACGGGTTCACTGGTTAACGACTCCAGGTTTGAATCAGGCAGCCTCCAGGCAGTCCTTGATTCTCCTGAAGATTGTAGTCACTGAGAGTCTATACTTGAGGCCAAATTGGGAAATGAGGTCCCTCAGGGCCAACTGACACACGTCCCTACATACCCTGCCCTCCATCGTGGGGGCCTCTTCCTGATTGTGGAGAAGAGGGAGCTTCTCAGCTGAAGGAAAGGGAAGCGCTAGCTGGTGACACGCACTGACCAGAAAAGCCGCCAAGCCCAATGTAGGAGGATCCCACGTTGGCCAGGAGAGACCAGCAGAAGAAAGCAAAGGCAAAGACCAGGCCCCACACTCCCTGCCCGACAGAAATCATGAACTTGGTAGAGACTGCCTGGCACGGGCACCTGAGGGGCCAGCGGGGCGAGAAGCTTGCAGGGACCTTCCCATAGACATAGGCGATTGGGCAGCAGGGGGGTGTGAGCCGTTCCTGGCCACGTGTGCCCCTTCACACGCCTAACCCAGCCACAAATATCCCTGGATGCCGTCCTTCCACGGGAGACGGCTAATGTGGACTGTGTGCACACGTGGCCCAGGTTCATTCTCTGACCTGCTTTCTGTCAGCTCTAGAACAATAGGCTGTCAATTAATTAGCCAGGGATGGAACAAAATGTGTCATTTGGCCAGGAGGTGATGTGCCCTCAATCAACCAGCCCCAACTCCCAGGGTACTGGGTTGCAAGCGCTGTGGCAGTGCCCAAAGGTGGCTGTGAGGCCGTTGCCCAGCAGAGGGCGCTCAGCCTACGACCTACAAGGCCTTGGTCTTTGTGCCATCTTAGGCTCACCCAGCTTCTGGAGGCTGGCTCTGATTCAGTAAAGACACAGAAGATGTCTCTGTGACCGTATGAAAACCTCCTGTGTTCCCACCCTTAACGCAGATTTGAGAAATATACTCTTAACCAACTTTATCCAAACAATGGACTTTTAAAGTAGGCATGTTATTTATTAAAATAGAAGTTTGTGTGCATGCAAATGTGTAAGTATGCACACACATTCACACACGTATATTGCACGCATGTGCACAAGCATGTGGTCTGTTTGTACATGAACACGTGTGTGTATTGTGTATGACAGACGGGCAATGAGGGTAAATGAGAGAAAGGTCCATCTTTCTGCTGCTTTCTGTTTACCATCCCTCCTAATCCTGAAACTGCTGCTCATTCCCCCATTCTGGAACACACCTGGGAAGCAACATCCCGTGAAACTTTGGTTGGAAACGCACATTGCTGTCCCGGCTCCCGGGATTCAGAGCTGACTGGTCCCAGTTGGGGCAGACTGATGCTGGGGAGCAGTTACGTGCCTCCCTCCATGGTTCTCCACTCCTCCCTCCCTCTCAGAGCCCTGGTATCCAAACTGAAAGAGAAAGAGGGCAGACTGGCTCTTCTGGAAACCCCAAATGGAACAGAACAGCGAACCAGAACGATCTCTTTAGGAGGAAGCCTAAAACTTCCTGAGCAGGGAACGGTTGAGCTTTGAGCCTATGAGAAATCTCACCCTATCTCCTGGCCTTTCATGTGACTTTATTCCAGTCTTGAACTCCTGCACAGATGGGGTTGCCTTTTGGATGTCATGTAGGGGGCCTTTGACCCCTTCAAGCTCCCACAGAGATGAGATGCATTGCACATACCTGGACCAGGCTCATATACTCCTACATCTGTGTCTCTCCTGTGTGCATACACATATCCATTCATCTCCCCGATGGTGGGAGAATATTCTCAGGTTTATGTGGAAATGCTTTATTGCTCTTTTCTTGCTTCGTTAAATACCTTTGCCATAACCTAACTGATTCTCTGGCTCATGACTAAAGGCAAACATAGCCAGAGGGGCTCATCATTAGGTTTTTGATGAGAATTGGCAAAGCACCTTGAAATTGAGGAAGGTTTGTAAGGGGGACCTGTTGTGTGAGTCAAGGGCTGCCCTCACGGGCTGTTTTTCTCACCGCCCTCCAGAAACTGGGCAATTTGATGACCCTCACTATTTTAGGGAGGTCGCTGATGAGCCCAGCTGAAGACTGAGGAAGACTGAGGAAGCCTAAAATCCCTAATCCTGACCCTCTTGGTCTCAGAGGACATTTATGAAGACAAGTGACTGAGCTCTTATCCATTTGTCTTTGAAAATGATCTTCAGCTCCTGGTGGCCTGAGGTCAGGGCAAGTTTCTTACCAGGATCCTGCCCCTTGGGATGCTCCTTAGGAGAGTTACGTTTCGGCAGTTCTAGGATAGTGGGAGGACAGAGAGTTACTCATTTCCAAGGGTGCTGCTGTCAGCTGGGAAGCATCTGGGACCATTTACCATGAGCCCTCCCCCCCCCAAATGTATATGTTCAGGATCTAGCCATGATTACAGAATGCCGACACCTGGAGTCTTACCAAGCCCTGTCAGCGGCACCCTGAGGTGGAGACCTGGCTTGGAAGCTTGGACCAGTCTAGCCAAACCCCTTCACTGCTGGGGGATTGTTCTTCCTCCTTGGTCCCAAGGTCTCACGTGACGATGATGACAAAAGCCCCAGCCGTCCAGTAGGGAGGCAGAAGAAGCCAGTGCCAGGCAGGGCTGCCTGTTTTGAGGGTGGAAGGGGTCTGGTGTGGTTCTTGAAAAGGCCGGCAGGGGGAGCCGTCCTCAAGGAAACATGGCCCCAGGCTCCCAGTCGGCTCGCCTTCCCTCTGCCCGTAGCTTCTGCTCTAGGTAATCCTTGGCCATGACGACTTCCCGCGAGCCAATTCCCACTTCCCCTTTGTTTCATGGCCTGGTAGAGAAGGACTTCAGTGGGCAGGACCGACTTTTCCTGTAGGGATCTGAGCCAGTTCACGGGAGGGGCATGAAGCCCGCCGGGCACATCAGCATTCAGGGCACAATTGGAAGGGGAAAAGGCATTGGGATGGCACGTCGGTGTCGCCATTGGGCCAACGTTCCGTGCAGCTGGGAGCATGCAAACCCCGCAGCCCGACACTGCACAGAGGGCTTTGTGTTTCCTGATTTTCATGAGAAAACCTACTCTGATAAGAGAAAAAACTGCCACAGTTCAATTTAGTTACACTCAACAAAGCTGTATTAAGAACTTGCTCTGAGTAAGGGGAAGGACTAAGTGCTGACAGCACCTACTGGGCATCAGGTACCCTACTGTGTGCTTCACAATGAGCTCTTCTGGTCCTCACAACTCTGTGATTATTCCCATGTCACAGCTGAGGAAACTGAGGAAAACAGAAGTTAAGTGACATGCCCAGGGTCACACAGCTAGTAAGTGTCTGTGGCCAGATTTGAACTTGGGTCTTTCTCTACCCACTGCACCATCTAGCTGCCTTGTAAGTAAGGCACTGGGTTAGGTGCAAAGAAAGACAAACAGGAAAAGGTCCCTGCCCAGAATGAGCTTCTGTACCAATGGAGGAATGTATGACCCGAGCACAGATGAGAACTGAGGGCCAGAGTCCCGAAGGTAGGAGGAGGTGCTACTAGATGGCTTGGGGCATGGGGCACGGCTGGGCCTGGCTAGGAGGTATCCGCTCATTTTGATGGAGGGCAAGGGCCAAGGGAAGATTTGCAACAGTCCTGGTTCTAGCTTCCTGGAGTCAGAGGAAGCTGCCTGAGGAGCCTGGGCATTCAGTGACCCCCTTGATCGCCAAACAGGCGCTGAATCTCCTCGTTGAATGGATTCTCCTTTCCCAGGACATGGGGCCATCTCTGGAGGACTTTCTCCCAGAAGAACTTTGCCACCAGCTGAGCAGCTACCTGCAAGAGAGAATCAGACTCATACTTGGCTTTGGCCTCTGGGTTTCCTGGGCAGTGTATCCTCGGTTTGGGAATCATCAGATGGTCTTTTCACGGAAGTTCTGGGTTAGAAGTGCCCTCTCTCAGTGCCATCCGGTTCAAGGCCTCCCCACCCAAACCAGTGATAGTCATCCAGGCTGTGCTTGAAGCCCCCTGGGAGAGGAAATCCCTCAGGCTGCCCCTGCTGCTTCAGCAGAGCTTTCATTAGAACACTGCCCCCTCCCACTGAACCCACTGCCTCTGGGTTCAGACACAACTAATCCTTCTTCCTCTTCCACAAAGACCCCTTCAGATGCCCAAGTCCTGTACCTTACCACCCTGAGCCTTCTCTTCTCCACTATGAATGAACCTCAATTGATTTTTTTAAATTTAAAAACTTAAAAAAAATCCCAGCACCGTCTCCAAAGCCAGTCAGGGCAGCAGAGGAGATGTGTGTGTTGGCTGGTACTAATTATATTATGTGAACTGTAAGGCTCCAGGAACTAGGCTGGACAGAGGAAAACCAGCATGTCTGAAAGGAACTTTCTTTCTGACCCCCCAAACCTCCCCCTTCTGAATTCCCTGCCGCCATCCTCCCAGTCACACAATCACCACCGGGCATTAGCTCTTACCCTCTCTCTCCCCACCACCACCCCCTACATATCCAATGACTGGCCAAGGTCTGTCCTTTCCATCAGCATCACGCCACTGTACCAATATGTTTGGGGAGATTGTACTCTGCCCTGGTGGCCATTATCCGGTGATCACATAATACCTCCAAGTCATAGATATGGAGGCCTTTAGGTTCTCCTCAGGGATGAATATCTGAGAGAAATGGGCCTAATGCACAGTGAAGCTAAGTGTGATTTTGCATGAAAATATAACTCAGTATTAAAGCTGCCATCGAGCCTTAATAATGCCTGAAACTTCGTCTAACCATAAACTGGGATTTCAATGCTTGCTGACCTTGGACGAGTCACTTCACTTTGGGCCTTGGCTTTTTCATCTGTAAAATGAGGGGGTTTGACTAGGTGACCTTACGGGATCCTTCCAGCTCTAGTCCAGTGAACCTACAAGGAAGAAGCAGCGGAGGGAGGACCATGCGCTGTGAATAACATTGGCTTTCCAGATTGGGAAAAACCCAAATTATTTGGAAATGAAGAGTGGATTTTGGGGGCAGACACTGTAGGTGGTCATGTATTTTTATATGACTTAGGGTCACACAATGTAAGAGCCACAGCAGGATCTGGCTGCAGATTTCCACCCAGGTCAGGGCTCTGTCTGCACCACCTGGCTGCCTCCTAGCTCAGAGAGTGATGGGCACCATCAGGGGCCCTGGCCAGCAGTTTTCTGGCTTGTGATGAAACGCCCCCGCACAAAACAATCAGCCTTCTAGAAACAAGGGGCTCGCTTGAGTGTCAGGCAGCTCCCAAGCTCCGTGGGGGCAGATGAGATGCTGAAAATTAACTGGTCTGCTTGAAAAACGCCCAACAGCGTCTAGGCTCTTTTCCTAAAATTGTAGGAAACCAACGCCCAGAGTGTAATTTCCCTATAGGATTCGATAATTGAGGTGGGAGAGGTGAGGATAAGATGGAGAGAGAAATGAATTAGCTCGGATTTGAGCAAGTGTGTTTTAGAGAGAAACTAGCTGGACGTCATCTTAACACTCCTATAAAAGGTCCATTGGTGTGTTGTGGAATGTGTGTTACTGAGCCACGTATTAACTCTATAAAGTGTGAACAGAGTCCTGTTGATTTCAAAGGACTGTTATTGGTCCCCATCCTCACTGCCCACCTTGGACATGTCCTGGCTGTGGGACCCTGGGCAAACCACTTCACTTAGTGCTCAGGGAGCTCTCCAAGGGCCTGCATGGCACAGTACGCTGCAGCAGCAGGAGCTCCTTTTCCCTAGGAAACCATGGGTCCAGTCCCTACCCTGGTCCATGCTCTCTGCAATCCCCAGGACTTGCTTCCCTTGACTGCTGTCTCACCTGGTTTGCCTTCTCCTTTTCTGACTGTTGCAAAATCCCCTTTGTTGGAAGGCCCCCCATCTCCTTCCCTCCAAGTAAGTGTATTTGATCAACCAACCTAAGTATAGGGGATACAGATGGAAGCAGAACAGGCTTTGCCTTCAAGGAGCTTATAGCCTAACTGGGAAGACCATCCACCTACCCACCCATCCATCCATCCATTCATCCATCCACTCATCCATCCACCCATCCATCCATCCATCCACCCATCCATCCATCCATCCATCCATCCATCCACCCATCCATCCACCCATCCATCCACTCATCCGTCCATCCGTCCATCCATCCATCCATCCATCCATCCATCCACCCATCCATCCATCCATCCACCCATCC